>JASVEL010005092.1:0-590286 GCA_032618575.1 Nicotiana noctiflora | reverse complement strand
AGAAAGTGATTGGAGATCCATCCACCATCATGCCAGTCGAGGCTATAGAGGTTAATGAAGATTTGTCATATGAAGAAGTTCCAGTTGCTATTCTTGATAGGCAAGTCCGTAAGTTGAGAAATAAGGAAGTTGCCTCAGTTAAAGTATTGTGGCGAAGTCAACAAGTTGAGGAGGCCACATGGGAAGCGGAAAAATAGATAAAGGAAAAGTACCCCCATTTGTTCGATCAAGCCTAGAAGAAATTAGATGACCCTTCTACTCCTAGTAACTGCTATCTTGTCTAAGTTGTTTCCCTTTTAGTATTAGTAAAGTCTCCTTCATTTCGTAATGAGTTAAATGTGTTGTTGCCTTGGGTCACTTGAACCTTTCTTGATAAATGAAATCCATATAAATATTCACGTGTTAAATAAATAACTAATAGTAAGTGTAGATTGGTAATGGTTTGTTGAGTGTATATGGTGTTAAATTGGTTAAATAAGGTAAGAATTCATTGAAGTGACTAGTTTTTGTGCAATTGTAACAATGTGATAGAATATGTGCATTCGTTGAGGTAAGAAAGTGTATACCGGTAGTGGGAAATGTTGTATTTGTGTATTGTTGTTTGGTAATGTGTTTCGGGGGCCCTCTGATAGGTGGATATGTCCATAATACAAAGGAAACTCTGGCGAAATTTTTCTAAAATATAAGAGTTAGTCAAAATTTTGATAGTTGCATATCATGTCTTTCAAAACTAACTCATTTATTTCCAAATCCTCATTCGAGGACGAATGATCTTAAGGGGGGGGAGGATGTAAGGCCCCATAAATTTTTTGTGCATAAAACATAGTAGTTATAGTGTCATGGTCCGAATAATGTGTTAGGTTTAAGTAGAGAATCATTTTTCCAGAAAACTATCAATTTTGCGGTCAAGAATGCGACCGCAGATCTGCTATGCGAACCGCATTCTTGCCGCAAAGCTTACCAGAAAGTTTCCCAAAATCATGTTGAAAATGCGGTCGATATGCGATCGCATAATGAATTTGCGGTGCACTTTGCGACCGCAGATCAAGAATGCGGACCGCATATTGGTCGCATTCCGTAACAGACCTTGAGTCATTTTGAGGCCATTCTGCGGTCACTATGCGCACCGCATGTTGATTCTGCGATCGCAAAGTGCACCGCAGATTTGCCCCGGCCCAGATTTTTGTAATATTTTGACCCGATCTCTTCTTTAATATAACACCTTTCACCCTCATTTTTTCATATCATCTTACCAAAATTAGAGAGAGAATAGAGGGGTTTTAGAGAGAGAAGTTCTTCATCTTCAAAGATTATTCCAACCACTTAATTCCAAGGGATTCTAGGGCAAGGATTCAACTTCCCCACTCTTTTCAAGGTAAAAACCCTAACTATTTTCTTTGATTTTCAGTTTTAAATTGGGTAAAGAGAGGTTTGCATATAATAGCTTTTGAAAATAGAATTTTTACACTCATGCATGATTATTGAACTTGATTTCTAGTAAAAAGAAGTGAGTAGAAGTAAGAGTCTTCAAGAACAAGGTTGGCAAGAGTAGGATATCTTGGGTAAGCATAAAGTAGGAAGTTAACGGAAGAAAACTCATCACCGGTATGTATGGCTAATTTTGGTTCTTGTGAAATCGCCTATATGTGTAAAATTTGTTTGGTTAGTGTTAATTTGACAAATTGTGTGAAATTCTAGTTGTCGTTGGATATTCAAATTTGTTGTTGAAATATGAGTGATGTGGTATGTAATATGAACCGAAAGGTAAATGAGAGTTGAATTGGGTAGAGAAATGTGAATAATGGTTATGATGGCCTATATGGCACCTTGTGGGAAGAGATGAAACACTTGAATTGTGGAAAATTGTTGAACATACTTGTGTGAATATTCTTAATTATGGAAATATTGTAACTTGGTTGTGATATTGGCTTGATAAGTAATTGAGAACATGAAACAATGTGCAAGTTGCTTATTTGAACTTGTTGAAATGGTGTGTAGTGCCTTATCTGATGTTTGAAATTGTTGTGTTTTAAACTGTAAGGTGGGATCGGGTTGCGCGCCGCAACATGAGGAAATAAGGTGTGGGTTGGGGTGATAAGGGTGGCCGAGGTAATAAGGGTGGTTAGGGGTAATAAGGATGGAAAGCGATCGAAATCGCTATTGAAAATTGATACAAAAATCAATGATGTGAAATTGTGAAAGGAGACAGCAGGAGAGTTTGCAACCTGGGGGGCACTGATTGCCCCTATGTTTGACTACTTGCAATTTATGTGGTTGATTGGTTGTTGTTCTATTTGTTGACCTTGAACGTGCTTATGTTGAGGCTTATCCGAAATGAGTAAAAGGTGGAAAATATGGTTGGCTGGCTTGATTAGTTTTGATGTAATTTAATGGCTTGAGTTTACTTGGGACAAAGTTTGTCCATACATACCAGTACAATTCAAGTGTACTGACGTCCCTTTTGCCGGGGGCACTACATTCGTGTTATGATTGTAGGTGGATCAGTAGCAGGCACTTCAGCTCATCAGCAGTAGTATCCTTCTCCTTCCACTGCCCGTTTTGGTGAAGCCCTTTCTTCCTCGGGCCCTGTGTGGTTCATGCCACTTCTGTTTAGATTTCACTTTGGTTTTGTAAGGTATAGCCGGAGCCTTGTTACCGGCAAGTATTGTATTCCCCTTTTTGTATCCTAGAGGCTCTGTAGACATGTAAATTGTGGGACTTCAGTCTTATGTATATATTATGTTATGTCGGGCGTTGTAAAAACTACAAACTTGTTAATGAATCACTCGTATGGTTTTATTTGTTTAATATGAAATCATTCATGGTTAGTAAGATATTTGGTTAATGAGAAACAATCAACACAGGGGTAACGTGTGGGAATGAAAGGCACCCGGGTCCGCTTGACTGGGGCAACCCGGTCAGGCGCCGGCCATGTCCCTCGTTTTGGGGCGTGACAATATCCACCTGTCAGAGGGCCCCCGAAACACATTACCAAACAACAATACACAAATACAACATTTCCCACAAGAATTCTATGCATTGCTAACACATTATTCGGACCATGACACTATAGCTACTAGGTTTTATGCACAAATAGGAGGCTGATCTGAATACCGCTCACGAAACCCACGATCACCTGGTCCACCCTGTGAAGCCTGAAGGGCGGAATGAAAAGGCCTGGAAGACTGGCCCCTATCAAAAGATTCCCTGCCTCCTGAAGAAGAACCACCAAATATGCCGGAATAACGAGGCCTCTTGTCTGAAGGATAATCACCTCCCCGAGCAAGAGCCATCTCAACTCTACGTGCTATATTAGCTGCCTCCTGAAAAGATATATCACTCGCCACTCCCATAGCCATCTGAAGTCTAATCGGCTGATTAAGCCCATCTATGAACATGCGGACCCTCTCCCGCTCTGTGGGGAGTATCACCACTGCATGACGTGCTAGATCAAAAAATCTCGTCTCATACTGAGTGACAGTCATAGTACCTTGCTGGAGGCGCTCAAACTGCCTCCAAAGTGCATCCCGCTGAGTAACAGGGAGAAACTTCTCCAGAAATAACTCTACAAACTGATCCCAAGATAAAGTCGGGGACCCTGCTGGTCGAGTCAAGCAATAATCTCTCTACCAAGTCTTGGCGGATCCTGAAAGCCTGAATGTACAGAAGTCAACTCCATTGGACTCCACTATCCCCAGAGTCTTGAGAATCTCGTGGCAACTGAATAAGAAATCATGAGGATCCTCTGATGTGGCACCGCTGAAGGTAGTGGTAAACAGCTTGGAGAACCGATCAAGTCTCCATAAAGAATTAGAAGTCATGGCCGCTCCATCTCCGGCCTGAGCTGTGGTACCTGACTGAGTGTCCACAGCTGGCTGAACCACTGGTGCCTGAGGCTGAGGAGATACTGGCTCCGGAGTACGAGCAATAGGAGTCTGGGCCCCTCCTCTAGCCTGAGAAGTGGCTGGTGCAACTGGTAATAAGCCTGCTCTAGCAACGCTGTCCATAAAACCCGCTATCCTGACCAAAGCCTCCCGAAGATCCGGGGTAAATAAAGCCTCTCCTAGGACCTGAGCTGGTCCCACTGGAGCTGCTGGGACTGGAACCTCCTCGCCGGTCTCAATATGAGGCTCCACCTCTGGAATAGCTGCTGGGGGCTGAGCTCTGCCCCTACCACGGCCTCCGATACAGCCTCAGCCCCTGCCCCTCACGGGAGCTGCCTAGGGCTCGGGCTGCTGGTCAACGGACAAAGAAGCACGTGTCCTCACCATCCGGGAAAGGACAGAGTAGAAGTTCAATCAGTATTTGAGGAACAAATCGCACGACAAGAAGGAACAATCGAGAGACTCTTTCCTAACTCAATAGACTCTGGAGGACAAGTACAGACATCTCCGTACCTACCTCTCAAACTCTACCAAGCTTGTTCATGACTGGTAAGACCTATGTAACCTAGAGCTCTGATACCAATTTGTCACGACCCGGATTTTCCCCTACATCGGGATCGTGATGGCGCCTACTCGTGATAGCTAGGCAAGCCACTGTATTCAACATTATCCTGTTTTTACCACTATTTCATACTCAATATTTATCAACAAGAACCATAACACTAATTAAATAAATGCGGAAGACTTATCAAAATAGAAATAAGCAGTGCCAAGGTAAAACACTACTAAAATCCTCTACCCAAGATGTGGAGTCACCAACTCACGAACTACTACTGAATACTACACATAAAGGTCTGAAGGAAAATAACATAAATTCGTTTGTCTCGGAACAATGAGACTACAGCAAATAATATAAATAAGTGGAAGAGACGCCGGGCATGCGGACGCCTGCAAGCTACCTCGGTCTCGAAATGCTCAACTCCCACGCAAGGCTCTACTGCTGCTGCTCCTGATCAAAATCTGGACCTGTGCAAAAACGCACAGAAGTGCAGTATCAGCACAATCCGACCCCATGTGCTGGTAAGTGCCTGGCCTATCCCGGCGAAGTAGTGACAAGCCTAGGACCAGACACCCACATAAACATGTGCGGTTCTATATACATATGTACACCACAAGATAACAAGAGATATCAAGTAAACAAATCCAACAAGAAATATCATAAGAGGGAAGCTCACAGTTAACAACAATTATTAAATCAACAAAGGAAACCAAAGTATAATGGAAACAGTTAATAACAAACAAGGAATAACAAATAGTTGCACGGCATCACCCTTCGTGCTTTTATTCTTATCCTCACCAAATAAGCAAATAAAGTGCACGGCATCACCCTTCGTGCTTTTACTCTCATCCTCACATCCATAGCACGGCATGATCCTTCGTGCATGGTTCAATAACAAGGCATGACATTACCCTTCGTGCATAATCAATATCACAAGGCACGACATGATCCTTCGTGCATAATCAATAACAAGGCACGGCATTAACCTTCGTGCATAATCAATAATAAGGCACGACATTAACCTTCGTGCAATAACAGTAAAACAAAGCACGGCATCACCCTTCGTGCATTATCACTCTTCCTCACCCAAATAACAATCACAGTTAAGGGCAGAGAATGAAAACAATAATCATGAACCATCCCGGCAAGGGACACAATAATCATCACAACAAAGTCCCGGCAAGGGAAAACAATATTTCACTTCACAATAAGTCCCGGCAAGGGAAAACAATGTACAATTCCACAACCCGGCAAGGGTTCAACAATTCATCTTTAAAATATATCACAACAAGTATCAACATCGACTCACGGTCATGCTAGACGCCAATGTATGGATGCTCGTCACCACAGCCCATACACCGCACTCGATCACATAGCACATAGCACACAATTCATATTCCCTCAAGCTAGGATAGAACAAACACTTACCTCTAGCCTTGAAGTCCAAATTATCCTTCAACTATAGCTTTTCCCCAAATTTCCGCTTTCAACTAGCTCGAATCTAATCACAATTGATTCCATTACATTAATAAATACTAAATAACTTGGTTTGAATGCTAGAAAAATTGTTTTCTCAAAGTTTACCCCAAAATTTCCCAAAATGCCCCTGGCCCCACGTGGTCGGAACTCGGGGTTCGGACCAAAATCCGGTTACCCATTCCCCCACGAGTTCAAATATATGATTTGTTTTGAAATCGGACCTCAATTCGAGGTCCAATTACCCAATTCATGAAAATCCTAGGTTCTACCCAAAAACAAGAATTTCTACCATGAAAACCTTTGATTTTTATTGTAAAACATGTTTAATGTTGTTAGGAATTAAAAGAATTAAGTAAAAAGTTACTTACAATTGCTTTGGAGTGAATTTGATCTTGAGGGTTCGTGTGTGGTGTGTGAGTTTTTGAAAGAATGAAGAAAGAACTGAAAAATTCGTTTAAGTATAAAATTGCACAGCTGCGGGTATCGCAATTGCGAACATTTGTTCGCAATTGCGAATACTAAAGGTCTGGGGTCTGTCAGCGTCGCATTTGCGACATTATGTTCGCATTTGCGAACAATGCTGGGTTACTGGGGCTTTCGCATTTGCGACAATAGCTTCGTATTTGCGAAGCCAAGCGAAACATTGAAGGCTTCGCATTTGCGAGGTTATGTTCGCATTTGCGAACCACTGCACACCCCTGCCAACTTCCCATTTGCGAAGTCTGGTTCGCATTTGCGAACTAAGGTTAATGTGGGACTTCTCGCAATTGCGAGAAAATATTCGCATTTGTGAAGATACCGGGTGGGTGAAAAACCAGCTGTGTAAAATTTCGGAAATTGAACCAACGGCCTATCAAATCTTTACCCGAGCCCCCCGGGCTCCCCCCGGGCTCCAAACCAAACATGTACACAACATCAAAAACATGTTATAAACTTGCTCGTGCGATCACATCGCCAATATAACATCGATTTCATCAAATCAAGCCTCAAGTTCATGATTATCATTCTTTGTAGTTCCATAACTTTCAAATTTGGAACTCAAGGTTCAAAACACATCAAATGACATCTAAATGTCACCAAACTTTGCAGAAAGCACATATATAATATTTAAGACTTGTACCGGGCGTCGGAACCAAAATACGAGCTCGATACCAAGGTCATTTAATTCATTTTCCTTTAATAATTACAGCAAAACAATTTCACATAAAAATCCATAACTTAGGCTCTAGACCTCAGAATTCGACTCTGGACGCATGTCCGAGTCCCATATTTTCCTACGGATCGTCCGATCTCGGGTCCGAATCCGTTTACCAAAAATATTGGCCAAAGCCAACTATATCAATATTAATATCATTTTTCTTCCATAGAATTTGCATATTCTATCACAAAATCTTTCCGGTTACATGCCCGGATCACACACGTAAATCGAAGCAACATAGAATGAGGTTTCAAGGCCTTGGAAGTGCGGAACAAGTGAGAAAAACAGGTGATGACCCTTTGGGTCGTCACAGATTGTCATCAATAACCAAGATCAGATCGTCATCAATAAGGTCGGACCGTCATCAAACAACTAGTTTGCTTTGGAATACTCAAAAGGAATATTCTACCGAATATTCTCTCTAAATTGTACCTTTTCTAAGGATTTTCTATGGATACCCCCTTATAAATAGGATGAGAGGACTTCCCAAAAATAGGGGGCTCTCTTTCTCGTTGCCTCTCCCTCTTTTTAGAAAATATGTAAACACACCTCTCCAAAGAATTGAGAGGATCACTGATCTCATACCTTCATCGGATAAAAAAAAGGTTGTAGGGTTCTTGTATTTGTCTACCATTGATCTTTATTAAATGAAAGAAGATTCGTCTCACTGAAGATCAGGTTAATCTTTTCCCTTATCCGTATTTCTGTTACTTAATGCATCTTTATTTATGCCATTAAATCTGATCATAAATGCTGTCAATATTTATATTTTTCTATTTCTCCTACTCATCTCGGATCTAGAGTTAATTATTTTTAACTAGGATTTACCCCTTCATCTTTATTAATTGATTTACTTAAAAAGAGTTTAATATCTTTTGAGTCAAATAACTTTTATCCAATTATATCATGTTGAAGAATGCTATTTTTGATGGAAAGGGGGCATTTAACATGTATTGCTGGTTCTTTTTACATTTCTAAGACAAAAAATACAGCCAATATAAACTACTTATTATTCAACATTAAGTACTTAATTATCATTGAAGTTTTTCCTACATCCATACGCCATTATTTTTTTTGCACATATAAGTTGAGCTCGATCAGAATCTAACATTTGGGGTCGTGCTTAGCACGGACTTTCTGTTCTAGTAGGTATATAAATATTTATCTGTTATCCTCACATTTGTAATATGATGTCATATATGCATCTGTATACACAATTTAATTATTAATAGTATTATCTTTATTTATCAAAAATAAAGAAACTTCTTTTCTTTAAAAAAAAAAAAAAAAAAAAAAAAGAAAAGAAAAAAAACTTCTTTTCAACTCCAAGTCTCCACCAGGCGGCGCAATTGCACGCGCCAATATCCAGATGAAGGAGATGATCTGAGACTGAGAGTTCAGATATTACCACGCGTCTATTCCGTACAAAATAAAACCATACTATCTATTTCTATTCCTTCTTTTCTTTTTTTCTTTCTTCTTCTTCCTGTGCAGAATTGAACTCATCAATCTGCAAAATCTATGTAGCTTCGCTCCAATGCAATCTCCAAACTACCTCTTCAATTAACTCTAAGAATTAAGGCCCCAAAAGTCTTGTCATTGAACAAAATATGGAAGTGGAGAGGTGGGTTGGGTTGGTGGAATTGATAAACAAGCCAGCTATCATGGAAACATTCGTCGACATTTTGGTCTGTATTGTCCCGATATGGGTTGCAATCATGATCGGGTTAATGATCGGCTGGTCCTGGCGACCTCGTTGGACCGGTCTCGTGTTTTTAGGACTCCGGTCTAAACTCAATCGCTTTGTTTGGACAATTCCTCCCGGTTTTGGTGCTCGACGCCTTTGGTTGGCCTTTACTGCTCTTTCAGCATTCTCTGTTGGTAGTAAACTTTGGTTTAATTTCCAGGGCAGGACACGTAAGCCTTCCGCGGATTCAGGTCAGGTGTCGGTGGATGAATTTGGAACGTCTTCAGCGGTTTCGGGTCCAGGTCCCGGTGAAGGGAACAATGATCCCATAACCAGGTATGTTATTAATTTGATAGTATCAATTTTCAATGTATCAGATACATATGCATGTCTTTTTCTAGGGTTTTCGATCCTTATTTTTTCTCCGTTTAGTGTGTACAGTTTTACTGTTTCAATGATCTCTGAATTATGCATGCTGTTGCTTGTAAGTGTAAATGGATTCAACCAGCTATAGAATTTTTAGGGGAATAGTAGGACATTAGTTGGAATGCACCGCAATGGTTAAACTGGAAAGAGTCAATGAAAAATTATTTCAAATATAGAGTCAAATTTGGGGATCTATTACAATGTGGTCCGTGATGGCCGATTGGCCATTGAAGAAGGATAAACGGCCAAGATGAAGTTTCTTAATATTGCCTTTTAGCTACTCTTAGCTGATTACAGCGCTTTCAGCACCTTATCATCATCTTGTACATAGTGCATTAATCTTGGCATACCTCATATGTGACAGTAAGCACTATTACTAGCTTTTGTAGATGTTGCTCAAACAATTTTTCTGTGTACTATGATGCTTGATATCCATTTGTGCCATGTGGATCAACATTTCGTCTTTTTTGAAGCATTTTCATATGTCAAGTGTTTGAAAGTTTGTTTTAACTCTGACTAATTAATGTTTCTTATGTTGAGTTGACCAACAACAACAACAACCCAGTATAATCCCACTTAGTGGGGTCTGGGGAGGGTAGTGTGTACGCAGACCTTACCCCTACCCTAGGTAGAGAGGCTGTTTCCAAATAGACCCCCGGCATCCTTCCCTCCAAGAACTTCTCACCTTGCTCTTGGGGAGACTCGAACTCACAACCTCTCGGTTGGAAGTGGGGGTTGCTTACCATCAGAGCAACCCCTCTTATGTTGAGTTGACCATGAGGTACAAGTCTGGGATTTCCATTACATTTTACTTTTGGGCAGACAGGAAAAAACTTTTGCTAATTCAGAAGGACTAGTTGAAAATTGAAGATAGGATATACATTAATCAGAAGTAGTTCAAACTTCTGGTGAAGTGTTTGTGCTATGCAAGCACTATCATTACACTTATATCTCTGAATTTCTGGTTCTTAGCAACTCTTTGCCTGTTCCAAATGCAAACTTCTCCTATTACTCCTGTATTATGCCAAGAAATGACAATTATGATTCCCTCAAAAATGAGCTGTTTCTTGTCAATATCTCTCTCCCTGAATATCCGCAGCCTGACGTTTCTATTCTTCACCAGATACTAGGTCCGAAGAACCAGTACCTTCAGTGCAGTGGCGGAGTTAGGATGTTCGCTAAGGGGGTTCAAAAAAAGGAAAAAGTTATAAAGATTGTATCTAGTGGGAATTGAACCAATGACTTTTCAAAGGTTTTGAACCCCCTTGACCATTAAGCTATACTTTTTGGTTGTGTCAAGGGATTCAAAACATAGTATATAGAGGTAAAAACAAATTTTGCGTTATGTATAGAGTGTAATTTTTTGGCGAAGAGGGTTCGGGTGAACCTCTTTGCCCCCTAAATCCGGCCCTGCTTCAGTGGATGACATTTTTGTTTTGATCTGTGCTATCGTCCTTCTGATAATTTACACATACCTACTTCTCCACAGATACCTCACTAAGCTTGTGAATACATCTCATGAAGAAGTTCAGTGTTGGAGACCCGTGATTGTACTCAAATGTTTCCTAACATAGTTATGGATAAAGATTAGCAATTACTTGTGGTTGTTAGGGCTTTGGTCCAGTGAAAAAACGCAACATTTTATGTGTTGGTAGGGCTCATGTCACAAGTTCGAAACCCCTTAATGAATAAAGCTTGGTATTTAAGTGGGAGCTGGGTAGAGGGGCGTGCCAATACTTCCTCCAAAATTTCAAACTTGAGGACCAACTGGGGTTGGTCTAGCTAACTTGCAGTACAAATAAGTAATTTGTAGCATATGTAGCTTTTCTTCATTGTATGATGCAATAAGTGAGTTGGAATGAAATTCATCTAGGAATAAATTGTGATCAGCAACTGTCCTTGTTCAATGTTAGCCAAACACGGAACTGTTCACTTTACCATTAGTTCAATATAACATTTATGGTGCATTAGTTACCGTCTCCTTTTTTCAATTAGATATCATCTTTGTGTGCAAATCATGGTTCTCAAGTATACGGCTATACGCAAAGAAAAAAAGTTTCTCTTTCTGGATCGAAATAAACTATTCAACAAGATAGGGGAGTAGTTGTGTAAAAGTCATGTAAGGCTAGAGGAGGATTACTAGGCAGTACCGACACAAATTAATGAGAATGCTATAAAAAGTTGAAAACTAATTAACGGACTCCTAGTAATATGCGTTCCTGCTGAGTGTTGAATGAAAATTTCAATTATACAGAGTACTTTCTTTCTGGCAAAAATTTATCACCGCCCTTTTAGATGATTTTGGTCCCTTTATTTGGTTAGACACATAACAGCATCTACTTCGTTCCTGCAGGCATTTTACTGGAACCTTGAAAAATGAGGACATTGTGACTGAGAAAGATCTGGAGCACTTTCTGCATCTTCTGGATGGTAAAGATGGAGAGATGGCATGGCAAACGATGATGGACCGCTCTACTTCAAACTTCACATATCAAGCTTGGCGGCATGAGCCTGAGGTCAAAGTTTACCTAATTTGTAATATGGTTTTCTTCAACATTTCTGGTTTCTAGAACCATATTCTTGAGAATTGTTTGATCCATCTTTACTTATATTACGAAACTTAATAAGCTACAAGGCTAAGATCGCAAGTGTTTGTAATATGGTTTTCTTCAACATTTCTGGTTTCTAGAACCATATTCTTGAGAATTGTTTGATCCATCTTTACTTATATTACGAAACTTAATAAGCTACAAGGGTAAGACCGCAAGTGCGTGGTACTGGTACATAACTACAGGAGAAGCATTATGATTCCTCCAAAACTATTATCTCCTTTTTGACCAGTAATGACCGGTACATGAGAGCATTTAGTCCAGCTTCTAGATAGTTACAGCTTAAACATTTCCATAGCACAACTTAATCTACCTTGAGCTATTTATATGTTTGGTACTTTAGTATGAATCATGTCTAAGCTATGTTCTTTTGTCAGCTCAATTTCCATTTGATGTGTTGATGTTTCAAATGATCCAAAGGCTAAAAATTATTCTATACGTTTTCCAATTCAAGGATCAGGTTATTTTTTCTATTAAGGGTCAGATCGCATAGGTTGGGGTTGTTTTTGGGGCAAACTGAAGATGTCGGCTGCTAATAATTTTGATAATGACTTTATATCAGTTTTCCTTCTTCCTGCAACTTTTAGATGCATGAATTAGTAACAAATTTCCCGTATTTCATATAATTGGACGGCCTTTTGTAATAGAGTCGCTGCTCTTACGCGATGAGTCCCCTTGCTGACACAGTTTAGATTATCTCAGAATATATTATCATCTTTGCTTGCATTTGGTTTCATCTTCTGTACTGAAAATAAAAACAGGGGGAAGATCTTTTAGGTTAAATTCTTTGAGCTTTGATTTATAATATCTGCTTTCTTCCTCCTAGGAAATGAGGAGCACCTATTTGTGTTCTACTATATCCATATTATTATTTAGCATGGCAAAATAACATCAGAGACCTAGCTTGAGGGAGGTATATACATGCTTGTTGCCTATGTTGCGTGGACTCTCCAAAATGATGTCGTATCCGTGTTGGATCCTCCAAAAATACTCCAAAAATACACTATTTTTGGTGGATCCGACACGCATCTGGTAACATTTTCGGAGAGTCCGAGCAACATAGCTTATTGCCACTTTTCTTTATATATTTTTTTGTAGGTGTATCACTGCATAACCTTTATGGCTTTTATGATAAATTAATTCCTTTTGCTACTTTCAAATCCTCATATCAATTTAAGATATTACAGCTATATTACTGGGAAATTATAAAAAGTACAAAAACGTTTTGTTAACTCTTTTAATCCTCCATCAACCAGACCGTTTCCATGCCCTTCAGCTAAATACCAATATTCGATGTTGTATCGCTGGAGTAATAAACTATTCTCTTATTTGAATTTTTTGATCTGTATTTCCCAAGCGGTAACTGCTTGTTATGTTACATTTGCTAGGTGACTTAAACTTTGTCTATGACCAAGGCTTTTTCTAGCCATACAGTTAATTTCGATTTTCTTTTAAGCTTCTCTGTTCTCTCTTAGCGATTCTAACAGAACCACTCTATTTGTCAGATGGGACCAACAATCTACCGAACCAAAACTGTTTTCGAGGATGCAACTCCTGAGTTAGTCAGAGATTTCTTCTGGGATGATGAGTTCAGGCCAAAATGGGATCCTATGCTTGCTTATTTCAAGATATTGCAGGAATCCCCACATACAGGATCTATGATTATCCACTGGATTAAAAAGGTTTGTTGATCATCGAAGCTGTGTCAGTGTTGCTGTGAGAAACTCCTTATGATTCATTTCTTCCATTAGCTTCTGCACTCATGAAACTTGTTTTTGCTGCTACAGTTCCCGTTCTTCTGCAGTGATCGTGAATATATCATTGGTAGAAGAATATGGGAATCTGGGAAAACATACTATTGTGTGACAAAGGTGAGCTGTAGAGTACCACAAGTAAATTTTGTTGTTGTGAATGCTTCTAATACAAGTTTTATTAATACTGATCTGTGTATACAGCAATTCTCTTTAATACTGCTGCCACCTAGCATTTTTCAAGCCTTCTTGGAGTTTTGAGTCATCCGTGTCTAAATCCCTTTAATAGTTTCCATGAAGTTCATAAATTTACTTATTTGTACTTGGACAAAGTTCTCCAATATTACACTATTTCATGATGGCTTGTTTATTTGGTTTGTTAACAACTCTATTTTTCAGAAACCATGTAGTTACACATCATGTTCACATTTTTAACATGATCTTCCACAGAGTCTACCATACCCATCTCTGCAAAGACGTGACAAGCCTAGGCGTGTGGACCTGTACTTCTCAAGTTGGATTGTTAAGCCGGGTAGGTAGCCCCATTACCAATGGGTGTTCAAAAAGGATTAACTTTGTAAAATTTCTTGTTGCCTTTTGCTTAAGTTGAATTTTACTCAAGTGTACACTCCTAAAATGGATGCAGTGGAATCGAAGAGGGGAGATGGACAGTTATCTGCATGCGAGGTTATGCTTACTCACTATGAAGATATGGGCATCCCTAAAGATGTTGCTAAATTAGGAGTTCGACATGGAATGTGGGGAACAGTCAAGAAATTGCACAACGGCTTCAGAGCATACCAAAATGCACGGAAATCAGAGGCAGCGGTTTCTAGGTGTGCTATGATGGCGCGGATCACTACAAAAATCTCACTGGATGAAGGTGTTGATGCTTTGGAGCAAGTTTCTGCTGAAGAAGACAGAGCAGTGGAAATCCAAGGCGAGAGAGGAGATAGGGGGATAGATTGGAAATGGGTGGCTATTGGAGCAACAGTTGCTGTCGTTTGCGGCCTTCGTACCGGAATGATAGGAAAAGTGGTGTTACTTGGAGCAGGGCAAAGGATTGCTCGGCGAGGCAGAAATGCATAGTGAGGAGTGGTAGCCTCCCCTATTTGCAGCAATACGACATTATTATTATTGTATTATTCTTTATTGTTTTGCACTAAAGCCTTTCGTGGCCACACAACCAGGCATTGTGGAGTAAAGTTATTTTCTACTTTTGGCATAAATGTTTCATTTTTATGTCAACAGTTTACCCAGCAACCTAAAGAATCCCAAGCGTCCTCACATGTTATTTATGTGATTATACCTAACTTATTAATTGGCTAGCAATGGTGTTTGGTTCAATTTGAGACGTTTTTATGTTGAAATAAATACTTGTTACTGATTGAGCCAGATCTTAAATAAAGTCTGAGAATCGTTCAGACAATTAAATTTCTTGCTCTTTTCTTTTCTCCAATAATCGTTCAAACTCCTCTTTCTCTGATCTATCTCCTTGAAGAAGCACAATATCCATGGCGAAGTCACTCTCCCTCTTCATGTCACCTCTTCTCAGTCGTCAGCTCAGTGGATACAATAAATTACTGATTCAGTCTCTTAACACAACGGAAGCAAGAAACAATCAGTCATATCCGACAAACGGAAGTGGCCACAACCATCCATTCTCAGTTCCGTATATAAACTTACAACCACTGTGACAAACATGACCAATCAGTCTATCATTGCGCGACACCCCAGGAGGTGCTGTGTGTGTGTGTATGTGTGGGAGAGGGGGTGGGAGGTGGGGGGGGGGGAGGAGGGGGTGAGTTTAAGCTTTTATCATCAACACAGACAAAGTTGATATGAAAACACTTAAATAAACCGTCGAACAAATAATTAAACATGCCATAGATCTACACCAATAAAACAACGAAAATTTTAAAGTATCGTTTGTTCCAACTTGGTTTACGGTCTGCCAATCTAACTGAACCTTTCAAAATGCACTCCTTCCTCTGAGAAACAGTCTCTTCACTTCTACTCGGGAAAAGATGGTTGTGGGCTGAAGCAGGGACATTGCCATCACCGTATTTATGTAGTTTGCATTCCAGGTGAATAACATGAAGAAACATGAAGGAGCAAAATCATATCTAACGGACTCCGGACCTAATAACTTTAAACAAAACTGATTCCTTGAGCTTTACGAAATTCATCAGAGATTTTAGCATCCAATAAACCATGCGCAGGTTCAAGTATTCCACTCACTCCCTCATGCTATCATTGTCAGCTTCCTCTTCACTTAAATCAAGATCAGCCAACAATTCCTCCAATGCAACAGTAGGGGCATCATCCCCATCAGTCACAGATGCCATTTCTGATGGCTGATACTCCCTGTTGCGATAAAGAGATATGTTGAACCTCAAATCAGGATTCTCCTCTAAATCTCTTAAGAACTGTTCATACTCAGAGCTCATCTTCTCTTCATGATCTCTACCCTTTACATTGTCATCAATCTCCATATTTAGAGATTTCAGTTTCCATGAACGAGGCTTCCCACGCTTCTTCTGCCATTTCTCTTCATAGCTTTTCTTAACCAGTATCACATCTGGGAGAACAAAACCTTTATACTTGTCCAGCTCATTATCATTACTATTAGCAGCATATAAGTCATACCCAAGTGCATAATCCCCAGGATTAAGAAGATGCCCCAGATGTGTTCGTACATTGAAAATTGTATCATTCTTGCCAAAATCAGACACGCGAGCTACTTGGGCATCTGCCAAAGCGTACTTAGATCCACCAATATTGACCTCAGAAGAAACACTCTCAACATCTAGAACTATATATTCCACAAGCTGCCTACTCGAAAGTAGGGACTTAAAAGACGCCCTCCAATACTGTTCGGCGTCCAGAAAACAGTTCCTGAGAGTAAATGGGTCAAGTAAAGCAATGTTATTACTCACCTTGGTGCAGATCACAAGTGGCCCAAGATTCCCCAAACCATCTTTAACTTTTGGCGGAAGACAAATCAAGTCCTCACGGCAAACTGGGCAAATTTCAACTGAAAAAGTATACTTGTAGTTGTAAATGCTACTCTTGGTATCATGAGACACCAGTTGTTTGTCATTACGGCTCCGAATTGGAACCACTTTCCCTATGAACTCCACAAATTTCACAGCATGACTACGATTAGAGAAGAAAATATCAATTCCTTGATCCATTTGCTTAATCCTTATAGCACGAGCAGCAGCATCATGCTTAAGAATAAGCTGTTCCAAATAGAAGAACGTCCGCCTGTGAGAAACATGCTGTCGCAGTTGCACTGCAGCCACCCACTGGTCGGGATTAGCCTGAACCCTCGTACAAGATTCACACATTTGGTCTTGGATAACATATTCAACAGTGTAGGCTTGCTCAAGGATAGCTCCGTGAAGAACCTCTTTCTGAACCTTCAGCTTGACTTTGATTCTCTTGGAGTGAGGTTCAGTCCAAATGAACTCTGCATGTACTAAACGAACTTTATTCAAATTCTTCAACCTCTTCACACAGAATGTCAGTAGCTCCTTTGATTCTAATTGGGCTTTAAGCCAAGTCCTCGGAGGCTGCAAATAGCTATCACATTCAGGGCAATGACATATGATAACATGCTTCTGGAGACCTTCTGTTATGTCAACTTCAGATCTCAAGCAGTTGGCACACATGTTGGCAGCATTTGGTTGCATAGAAATACCACATTTGCAGCATAAAACACTTCCAATTGTTCGATGCACTGTAAACATGCCCGTGTCTTGTGCCATGGCTGGAAAGAGACAGACAAGACAGCAGTAAGTATAATAAGAACCAAAACATTATAAAATATGCATCAACAATTTTAAGTTACCAAATCAACCTAACAAGTATGTGATATATTGCAACGCCAAAGTCTACGGGCATATCTCGTTGGTAAAAGATTCTTTTTATGTACTCGGCTCCAAATTACCATAGAAGTTACAAGGCGCCAAGGACAAGCTACTGGAAATTTAATTCCAGTAATCTCAATGCTAGGGGTGGCAAAATGGTTCCAAAAAAACAGTTAACCACCCATATTATCCACTAAAAATGGGTTTGGATAATGATCTTTTTAAAAACGGATCAAATATGGATAAAAAACCATATTATCCATTTAGAAAATGGATAACCAATGAGTAACCAATGTGTCTAACTTTTACATTTGTAAAAACTCGAATTTGGGGAACCTCAAGTTAGGGAGACTTGTGATCATATACAAAAAGTCAGGGATAATATGAGTAACCCATATTATCCGACGGTTAGTCCATTTTTTATCCGTATTAAATATGGATTGGGTCGGATAATTCAGCTGAAAATCGAAGAGGAACACAGCTATCCAATAATACACTGCTACAGTATACAATATACTTTAGGAGTATATAGCTATATTGCGTTATCGATCCGAACCATATCCGACCCGACCCGCATGTTTGCCTCTCCTACTCAATGCTATGGCTTAAAAATAAGTGAAAAGGAAATATAAAGGGGGAATACTTTTTAAAGCCATGATCAAGAGTTCTTTTATTTTTCAGCTAACCTTTAGGCTCTAGTCCAAGGATAGAAGAAGCACAAATAACTGCACTTCTTGAACAGATTTAAAGTAAAACCAGATAAAACTTCAAACATCACCTACAGTTTAGACTCCCCATTAATTAATTTCTTCTATCTTTCCTTGGACAACAGCTTAAGATAAAAAGAAGAAAACCGTGATTGTGGCTGTAGGAAGAATCTAACTTTATGTTTCCTTTTCACCTTGTTTTATAAAAAAGAACACCACCATCAGAAAATTGTACATAGATAGAACCAAATATCTTTCCTTTTTAGTTTGACCGTTCATTTCGAACATTTCGAAGGCCACATACATATACAAACACCTGTAGGTGCATTCATTTACAGATCAACAACATAGGAAAATACGAGATTTTAAGGCAACTGAGCAAGACAAACAAATATTAGCATTTCTTTTTCTGAAAGCTCAAGCGACACACATAGGTCAACGTCTTTGTTCTAGTACCTCAAAAGCCAAAAAAGAAGTGCCACCTTCGGTATTTCATCCAAATGTGAAATGAAATTCCAGTATCACCCAAAGTATACAGGAATGGCTTGGGTTTGGTCCTAAATATAGCCACCAGTTCCATAGATTTCGACATCGAACCTAAATGGGTTTCAGGACAAATTATCCGCAAGGTTTTGATTTAACTGAAAAGGTAATAAAACATGAGATGTATGGTACATTCATCATCTCAGAGTTCTGAAACTAGAAACCATGGATTTCTCAGTTATCAAACAACAATACATCTCAATTCCAAGCTCTTTTGTGTCAGCTATATGAATCCTTACTATTCATGCTGCTCCATTTAAAACGTTCTCAATCCAATATTCAATAATTTAGACTCGAACCCAAGAATTTCTCTACATTTTCTACTGATATACAAATCTCTAACAACATCAAGGGACACCTAGCAGAACAGATATTGGACCTAAAATAATAATAAAAAATATTTTGTCCTAAGGAGCAAAAAGAAAATAGAGAAAACACATATAATACAAAACAAAACAAGAAAAAACGAGTTGCCAATTATATAGAGAATCCATCAATCAGCTATGGCTTAATCCAAAACGTGTTTTGCTCCGCCAAAATAAATTCTCTATATTTATTCGCAGTTTCTTAATAAAATAAAGAACTCAACTTTATCAGATAAACTCGTGAATTAACTGTGAAATTAAAAACCCACTAACTCAAAATGAATGGAAATCAAGTAGAGGAAATCACCTGTGGAAGTCGGTCGTAGGCGGCGGAAGAGAGAGACTGAGAGAGGCAAAAAGAGCAGAACAGAGAAAGAAACCTAAGTCCTGGGGTTTTGGGGGGATTTTTCAGTAAATACCTTTAGGAATTATTAAAAACTAAACAATAAATGATCGAGGTCGACGGATAAGAGAGATGTTTATAATAATAGAAGAATTTTCTTTATAATCGATTAATATTCTAAAATTAAATTTTTACTTTTACTTATTATTTTTCCCTAGAAAAAAATAATTTTATTTTTTATTTTCCCTTAACATTAATTATTCATTCCAAATTATTTTCCAAACCCATTAAGATAATAAACCAACTAATATAAGTAGTATGATAAATTATACACCTTATTTATATTTCTTAAGGGTATGCAAAGTCCATAGTGGATAAATAAAAGTAAATAGATGAAGTATGTATAGGGCCAAATATGGCTTAACCATACGGGGCCGAACGCGCCCCCCTCCCCCACGCTTACAAGTGATAAGAGCACGACCCCTTTCATACGTTCCTTACAGCGAGGGTGCAGTTCGTCCGTAAGAACATGAGCGATGTTGTCTGTGTTTGGACGTCCCCTTTTGAAAAGACGTCAACCATCCCTTAACGGTTTATTATTTTACTATGGAGGCCTCACCTCTATATAAAGGGAGGCTTCCCTGTTGTAAAGGACCAAGTATTATTATCTAATAATACAACTCTCTCATTCTCTCTCTATTTCTTCCCTCAACTGTGACAAGCAATGACTCTTAAAGTTCTTCATTTTTAATATCTTGACACCATAATCACATTGATCTTATATCTAGGTTCATTATTGTGACGACCTGGCCCGTCGTCACGGGAATTACCACCCTGTTATCTTGCATTTATGTGTTGTATGCCTTTATATCAATGTTAGAGTCTATCGGGTGAGTTAGGAGTGATTTGGATTGAAAATGAGGCAAATAGCCTTTTTGAAGGAAGCTTGAATGTGGAAAGTCAACCTGGAGTTGACTATTTAGTTAGAGGGCTCGGAATCAGATTCTGATAATTTGGTTAGTTCCAGGAGGTGATTTGTGACTTAGAGGAGCGATCGGAATTGAATTTGGAGATCCGGTGTAGAAATAGGCTTGAAATGGCTAAGGTTGAATTTTGGCGAAATTCGAACGGTAGGTGAGATTTTGATCCGGGGGTCGGAATAGAATTCCCACAATTTATGTAGCTTCGTAATGTGATTTTGGATATGTCCGCAAATTTTCAGGTCATTCGGACGTCGTTTGGTCAGGTTTTTGATTGAATGTGTAATTCGGAAAGTTTTAAGGAATAAGGCTTGAATTCGATGTGAATTATGGGTTTTGATTTTGTTAGACGTGTTTTGAGGATTGGAACAAGTTCGAATAAGGTATTAGGATGTGTTGGTGTGTTTGGATGAGGTCCCGGGGGCCTCGGGGTGTTTTCGGATGGTTAAACGGGAGAAAATATGGAAGAATTGCACATTATGTTGTTGGTTCTGTTGTTTTCGCTCCTGCGGAAAAGGGAGAGCAAGAGTGAGTCCGCAGGAGCGAATAATGGGGCGCAGAAGCGCTCGGCTTCGCAGAAGCGGCACAATGTCCGCTGAGGCGGCGTCGCTGGTGCGAGTGAGTGACCGCAGAAGCGGACTTGATGCATAAGGGGATAGTCCGCAGAAGCAGATTCTTGATCGCCTGGGCGATTCCGCAGGAGCGGACTCTGGAGCGCAGAGGCGAAAGTCACCGCAGGAGCGGTTATGTTTTCGCGGAAGCGGAAGCGCGGAAGCGGTCTTATGTTCGCAGAAGCGGAATTGGCCGGCTAGGCCTAGAATCACAGAAGCGACCATCTGGTCGCGGATACGGGCTCGCAGGAACGGAATTTTATCCGCAGAAGCGAAAATCGCAGTGAGTTAATTGTATTAGAAGTTAGAAAATTTCAGAAACATTTCACACATATGGGTCTCGGCATTAGAGGCGATTTGGGCGATTTTGAAGAGAAACTCTAGGGAAATCATCAGGTAATCAACTATGGACTCATCTTATGATTAGTATTAATAATATTATGCAATTATATCATGAAAATGGAGGAATTTGGGGTAATTCATGGAGGATTTAACCCTAGGCTTGAACTTTAGAAAATTAAGGTTTTGAATGGGCAAATGGAGTCCGAATTTGGTAAAATTGATATGCTTAGACTCGTATTGAGATGAGGGTTCCGAATATATGACTTTCGTGATTTTTCGAGAAGCGTACCAAAAGTCGGGTTTTGGCAACTTTGTCATTTTTAGTGTAAATTGAGTTGTTTTGACTGGGTATCATTCCATTGGCCTAATTTGTTGTGTTTCTACTACATTTGATCATATTCTACACGTGCGGAGCTTGATTCTCGTGGCAAGGGCATCGCGGACTAGTCGTCGAGCTGTATTGAGGTGAGTAATAGATATGGGTGATGACCAGCGGGTTCGAAACCCCGGTACACCACTTTGTGACGCTGTATAGCGGAGAGACACGTACTCTCTTGTGAGTGCGAGGTCGATTGTGATTGGGGACTATGGCTTAGTCCAACATGTTGATACTGTGTTATGATATTGGCTATTCTTGAGCCGTCGGACCTCCTTCTCGGATGGTTGCATATTATATTGTGATATTGGCTACTCTTGAGCCGTCAAACCTCCTTCTTGGATGGTTGAGTATACTTGTGGGTTGTGAGCCAGTTATTGGATCCCGCGAGGATCGTTATCATTGTCTTGTGATATTGACATGCTAGTTTACTACCAGTCCGTAGCTATTTCTGTTGTCATGCTATTTCCAATCTCTGGAACTTGATATTACTGTTTTCCAGCTGAAAAATGATAAAAGGGTTTTCAAAACAACTTTTGGACCTGCGAGGCTATATTTGCATATTAGCTGACTGGTAGTGGATCGGGCTGCACGCCGCAGCGGTATATGTATGTTGGATCGGACTGCACGCCGCAGTAATATTGTGCTTGGGTTGTAGGAGCCCCTCCAGAGTCTGAACCCCCACAGTGAGCACGAGTACCCAAATTGGATCGGGCTACGCGCCGTAGCGGTCATTTCATGCATTGCATTGCATTTAGCTACATCTGCTAGCTTTTATACTTGTTGTTGATATTGTTGGTTCTCTACTGTTGATATTGAACTGTTACAGGGTATTGATTACAGCTTTACATAGTGCTTTATTGTGGATTTCTTATCTACGCTTTCTTACCCCTGTTTATTACCACTGAGTCTGGCAGTACTCATTTTACTCCCTACACCTTGTGTTCAGATCCAGGTACCTCTCAGCAGACCTGATCCGGTAGCAGCTCAGAGGCATCGTGCGGGATAGTCGAGGTAGCTGCAGCGTCCGCAGAACCTGACTCCCCTTCTAGCTATCTTTTCATTTCTTGTTGTCATTTCTTTCCGCACTAAGTTTTGTTGTAAACCTTATTACACTTATGTTCTTTAGAGGCTCATGACTCTTGACCCTTCGGTCTATGGGAGTTAGTATGTGTTGGGACTTGGTTCCCTATTTTGATATATCTATCATTGTTGTCTTATAACTTGTTATGCTTAAATGGGATAATGCGAGCTCATAGCTCCGTAAATTGATGTTGATAGGTCGATCTCTTCCTGAGTTCGAACTCGTTCCACTACACATAAGGCACTTTACCTTTCAATTAAGAGATATGATAAATATTCACCACGCCCATAGCTCAGGGCTACACAACAGATTAGATAAGAGTCGAACAATTAACAGCTCATCCATTAGTAAGCCTCCCTAATACTCTACAGATCGGCACAAGGCCCCAAATATGGCTACTAGCCCAAATACATAGATATAAGCCCAGTCTTAGTCATTATACACAGTAATCTATCAATCGGGAAGGACCAAGTCCAAATCCCCAGTCACAATACCACCACGCTCATCACATGACGCGTGTATCATCTCAGCATAGCACTGTATAGTGCAAATACGAGGTTTTAATCCCTCAGTACATTATCTATTGCCACCACTCACAAAATCATCACCACGAGTGGTTCTGTTCAATAAGACAGTTGAATTACAGCTGAATAAGGGTGAATGACGCCCGAGAATAGTCATGTGGTGTTCCAGATTTTGCTTGTAATGGTATGGTGTCTTAAGATTATGTATGTGGCTAAAGACGGTGTTTTCGTTAGAAGGGATCAAGACTTGTTCTATGTTATGTGAATGATGGGATTCTATGTATCCGTATTGGAAGGTAATGATACTAATTCAAAAATCGCATGAAGTTCTTCAAAACAAATAATGTAGAATGTGGTACTCCTGGGAAAACATTGAGAGTGGCCTATGGGTTTTAGACCGTGTGGTCTTATGTACGAGTCTCGTGTAGTAACATAAGTTGAGTTATGGTAGTGCTACAGTAAAGGCTAATATTAAGTTAAAGATGGTTCAGAAAAGAAATTGAGTAAATGGAGCAACTTGTTAATAAACCGAAGGTATGATAAGGAATACGATTAATTCCTTGTATGTGTTTGAAGTAATGAGTCTTGCAGATATTGTGCAACAAAGCTCTTGAGCGCTGGCAGTTGTGTAACTTGATATGGGTATAAGGACTCAGTCCTGGCAGTTTAACTTATGCAATGTAATTGGGAGAAAGAGTTTATGATGTGTTTTACCGTGGTTTGAAAATGAGTGTATTTTTCATGTTGGTATGCAAGGCTTGGAATGTGTAATGAGTTTTCTCTATATGGGATCATGAAAGCCCTTGACTAGTTGAGTGCGCCGATATTTGCGGCGTAGGAAAGGAATATGAATTTCCATGTTATCTTAGTGTGGTATGGTATATGCGATGTGTTATGGAAAGTTGATAATGGCATATTCAAGGTTTTGTGATCAGTTCATAATATATGGGGAGTCATTAAAATTATTTAGCAGCGCGGGCAGCTGCAGGTGATTTAAAGAATCGATCTTTCTGGTGATTAAAGAAAATGGTACTGCTATTCTAGTAATTTGGTAGGGTATATGGTCCAAAAGGACAAGGTAATGTAAACTGATGATATCCAGTGGTATGGTGGTATTCTCTTGTTGGATCGACTATAATAACTGAGTCGTTGATGGCATAGTGAAATTTCTGAATGGCTGTCGTGGTATGAATGGACGCTTGATGTGCGTTATGTATATGTACAGTGGAGTACGGGATCGGGCATTGTGATTCATGTGTTATATATGTGTTGGAGACTTGAAGCTCTCGTTAGTCCGCCTATGCAGTGGTTGTATATCATGTGTATCGACACCGTTTGTGATTATTGGAGATCGGAAGTCCTAGAGGCTCTCTCTTAAACTTGATATGACGAATTTGAATTATGATACTTGATTGCTGACTGGTCATCATTGGGCCAGGTTGTCTAGACTAATGTGATATGGACTATGATGGTATGGCACAAATTGCGTAGCAGAGTGCATCAGAGTATGCTCCAGCGGGGTAGTTGTACCTCATGACCAACGGACGGCTGGTGGGTATTGCTTTGTCAGTTGGGCCTTCATGGCGGATATCAGTGCTGAGGTTTCTACCATTGATTTAGTTGTGGTATTGAGGAACTTTGTCGGATGCGTTTCTGGTGGCCGAACTTGAGGCTATATATATGTTTACCATAATGAGCAACTTGACTCGACGCGCATTTCTTTGGCGAGGGTTCTATATGGATAGGGTGGTGCGCCGCCACAGGTATGGTTATTTGGATCGAGTGGCACGCCGCCATGGGTATGGTATCTGGATCGGGTGGCACGCCGCCACGGGTATGTCATTGGAGCAGGTTGCATGCCGCAATAGTGTAATGTGAAAATAGAGTTAGTTATATGTTACCTAGTATACAATACTTCCTGGCTTCTGAGGAAAAGTTTGTATTAAGTATCGCTTGGCGAATGGCACATCGGTTGTGTCCTTTCAGGATTTAATAGCGTACATTAATTGTTTCACCGTGGGTGAGATTGATTGCTTGGGTTCAGACCTAAATATGTGCGTGGCTGACCGTTTTGAGCTTGGTAACTTGAGGTGCTTCATGAGTAATGGTGTTTGGATAGAATCATGAATTGTGGCAAGGCCACGTGATGTTATGACCTCTCGAGGAGGATTCAAGTACTCTATTTCTATAATGCGAAACGCGATCTCAGTTCTATGTTATGAGGGTACAGAGGAATTGTTACAACTCTTTTATTTGAGTGAGTTGTCATGATTTGAGTATGTTCAGACATTTTTATTGGAGCCTGTGTTGTGCTCGTCGTGGCTTAGGCCGGTGTTGAGGTGTCATATCACCAGTGCGGTATGTTATAATCGAAATGATCGTTGGAGCCAAAATGAGTGTGAGTATATATGATTTCAGCTGGTTAGAAAGGTAATATCGAGGTTCGGCTCCGCAACCTATTGTGGTATCATTTAAAAGGGAAATGGATTCATGAATGGGTGACCTGAGAGATGGATTCGATATATCGCGTGTTCGGTTGCCGTGGGCAGTATATGAAGGTGTTGGACTAAGATTTTAGCTAATGAGAAAGGTTCTTTCTGCTAGTATTCGGTTAATGTGGCCAGTTGTTGTGATTAGAGACTATTGTCTCCAGTGATTGGGTTGTTGATACATCATATGATCTCACCCGGAGTGGTGAGTATGGGTTATTGCAGTGGATTCTAGTGCATCGTGAGTATAGGCATGGGATTAGCATTTGGTATATGATTTCGGAGAGTGCAATGTGGTTTATGATTCAGATGGTCTGTGAGATTTCAGCTATATGGTGTTTTCGGACTTATGAGAGATAGAGTGACGTGTGATCGCCCGAATATATGCTTGGTAAGGTCATTCAGCTATTGGGTTGCTTCTAGTACAACTTTGGGTCCGCTCGATGATGAGCGTTTGTTTAAGTTGGGGAGAATGTGACGACCCGGCCCGTCGTCATGGGAACTACCACCCCGTTATCTTGCATTTATGTGTTGTATGCCTTTATATCTGTGTTAGAGTCTATCGAGTGAGTTAGGAGTGATTTGGATTGAAAATGAGGAAAATAGCCTTTTTGAAGGAAGCTTGAATGTGGAAAGTCAACCTGGAGTTGACTATTTAGTTAGAGGGCTTGGAATCGGATTCTGATAATTTGGTTAGTTCCGGGAGGTGATTTGTGACTTATAGGAGCGATCGGAATTGAATTTGAAGATCCGACGTAGAAATAGGCTTGAAATGGCTAAGGTTGAATTTTGGCGAAATCCGAACGGTAGGTGAGATTTTGATCCGGGGGTCAGAATAGAATTCCGACAATTTTTGTAGCTTCATAATGTGATTTTGGATATGTCCGCAAATTTTCAGGTCATTCGGACGTTGTTTGGTCGCGTTTTTGATTGAATGTGTAATTCGAAAAGTTTTAAGGAATTTAGGCTTGAATTCGATGTGAATTATGGGTTTTGATGTTGTTAGACGTGTTTTGAGGATTGGAACAAGTTCGAATAAGTATTAGGATGTGTTGGTGTGTTTGGATGAGGTCCCGGGGGCCTCGGGGTGTTTTCGGATGGTTAAACGGGAGAAAATTTGGAAGAATTGCACATTATGTTGCTGGTTCTGTTGTTTTCGCTCTTGCGGAAAAGGGAGCGCAGGAGCGAGTCCGCAGGAGCGGACAATGGGGCGCAGAAGCGCTCGGCTTTGCAGAAGCGGCACAATGTCCGCTGAGGCGGCGTCGCTGGTGCGAATGAGTGACCGCAGAAGCGGACTTGATGCGTAAGGGGAAAGTCCGCAGAAGCGGATTCTTGATCGCCTGGGCGAGTCCGCAGGAGCGGACTCTGGAGCGCAGAGGCAAAAGTCACCGCAAGAGCGATTATGTTTTCATGGAAGTGGACGCGCGGAAGCGGTCTTATGTTCGTAGAAGCGGAATTGGCCGGCTAGGCCTGGAATCGCAGAAGCGACCATCAGGTCGCGGATACGGGCTCGCAGGAGCGGAATTTTATCCGCAGAAGCGAAAATCGCAGTGCGTTAATTGTATCAGAAGTTAGAAAATTTCAGAAACATTTCACACATTTGGGTCTTGGCTTTAGAGGCGATTTGGGCGATTTTGAAGAGAAACTCAAGGGAAATCATCAGGTAATCAACTATGGACTCATCTTATGATTAGTATTGATAATATTATGCAATTATATCATGAAAATGGAGGAATTTGGGGTAATTCATGGAGGATTTAACCCTAGGCTTGAACTTTAGAAAATCAAGGTTTTGAATGGGCAAATGGAGTCCGAATTTGGTAAAATTGATATGCTTAGACTCGTATTGAGATGAGGGTTCCGAATATGTGACTTTCGTAATTTTTCGAGAAGCGTACCAAACGTCGGGTTTTGGCAACTTTGTCATTTTTTGTGTAAATTGAGTTGTTTTGACTGGTTATCATTTCATTGGCCTAATTTGTTGTGTTTCTACTACATTTGATCAGATTCTACGCGTGCGGAGCTTGATTCTCGTGGCAAGGGCATCGCGGACTAGTCGTCGAGCTGTATTGATGTGAGTAATAGATGTGGGTGATGACCAGCGGGTTCGAAACCCCGGTACACCACTTTGTGACGTTGTATAGCGGCGAGACGCGTACTCTCTTGTGAGTGCAAGGTCGATTGTGATTGGGGACTATGGCTTAGTCCAACCTGTTGGTATTGTGTTATGATATTAGCTATTCTTGAGCCATCGGACCTCCTTCTCGGATGGTTGGATATTATATTGTGATATTGGCTACTCTTGAGCCGTCAAACCACCTTCTTGGATGGTTGAGTATACTTGTGGGCTGTGAGCCAGTTATTGGATCCCGCTATGATCGTTATCATTGTCTTATGATATTGACATGTTAGTTACTACCAGTCCGTAGCTATTTCTGTTATCATGTTATTTCCAATCTCTAGAACTTGATATTACTGTTTTCCAACTGAAAAATGATAAAAGGGTTTGCAAAACTACTTTTGAGCCTACGAGGCTGTATTTGCATATTAGCTGACTGGTAGTGGATCGGGCTGCGTGCTGCAGCGGTATATATGTTGGATCGGACTGCACGCCGTAGTAATATTGTGCTTGGGCTGTAGGAGCCCCTCCGGAGTCTGAACCCCCACAGTGAGCACGGGTACCCAAATTGGATCGGGCTACGCGCCGTAGCGGCCATTTCATGCATTGCATTGCATTTAGCTACATCTGCTAGTTGTTATACTTGTTGTTGATATTGTTGGTTCTCTACTGTTGATATTGAACTGTTACAGGGTATTGGTTACAGCTTTACATAGTGTTTTATTGTGGATTTCTTATCTACGCTGTCTTACCCCTGTTTATTACCACTGATTCCGGCAGTACTCACTTTACTCCCTGCACCTTGTGTGCAGATCCAGGTACCTCTCAGCAGACCTGATCCGGTAGCCGCTCAGAGGCATCATGCGGGATAGTCGAGGTAGCTGCAGCATCCGCAGGACCTGACTCCCCTTCTAGCTGTCTTTTCATTTCCTATTGTCATTTCTTTCCGCACTGACTTTTGTTGTAAACCTTATTACAGTTATGTTCTTTAGAGGCTCATGACTCTTGACCCTTCGGTCTATGGGAGTTAGTATGTGTTGGGACTTGGTTCCCTATTTTGATATATCTATCACTGTTATCTTATAACTTGTTATGCTTAAATGGGATAATGCGAGCTCATAGCTCCGTAAATTGATGTTGATAGGTCGGGCTGGCCTAGCATTGTGCCGGGCGCCATCACGACCGAATTTGGGGTCGTAACAATTATATTTGATTACGATTTACCCCTTTCTTATTTTTTGGTTGTTTCAAGCTTATAATGTAACGATTAACTTTTGAGCCAAACAATTTGGCGCCGTCTGTGGGGATTTCGAGAATCAAAATTATAGTATCCACCTAAAGATTAGCCAACCATCTCCTTTATATCATGCGAAAATAAAAAATGGCCGAAAATAATGCCAGATCCAAAGCAATAATGGGGGTCACAACCAATCTTCTTGGCCCTCTCAATGAGGTCAGCGACGACGCTGTCACCAAGACAACCACCGGCACTACACCAGAAGCAGAGATCTCACATTCCCCCTCCGAAGACCTAATTATCTTGCATGACAAAGGAGCTTCCACATCCGCTGTCAAAGAGGCGCCCTCGGTGGTCAGGAAATTGCTGGAAGAGTGGCTAAAAAGCACCATGAGTGGCTTAGTTGAAAAACTACTACAAGGTAACATGAAAGCAATACCAATGACGAGTATCACCACTGCCACGGGTGAACAGGAAGAGACACAAGTAAGCAACAAACCCGTCGAAGTACAGACCCATGATGGCACTCTGATCGCCATCCTGAGGAAGATGGAGGAAATGGAAAGCGAAAACAAGGCTCTCCGCGACCAGATGAAGGAGCAGCAGGAGAGGGTCGACAAAATTCCCGAAGCCTCTAAGTTGTTACCAAAATGTGACATGGGGAGGTTCGTAGAACAGCCATACTCTGAAGAAGTTGCCCACTACTCCATCCCGAAAACCTTCAAGATGCCCCCTTACTTAAGGGTATATGATGGGACCACTGACCCCGAGGATCATCTGATCCATGATGTTACTGCTGTGAAAGGCAACGACCTGTCAAAAGAGTAGGTACCGTCAGTGCTACTAAAAATGTTTGGCGAAATGTTAATCGGAGGGGCCTTGACATGGTACTTCCAGTTACCTGCCAAGGCAATGTCAACATTCAAAGAAATGGTGGATAAGTTTGTCACTGCCCATGCGGGTGAAAAGAAGGCGAAGGCAAGGGTCAAAGACATCTTTGCCGTCAAACAAACCACATGTGAAGGGCTCAGGAACTTCCTCGCCAGATTCAACTGGGTAAGAATGAGCCCGCCAAACATATCAGAAGGGATGGCAGTCGCTGCCTGATAACTAGGAATTTTGCATGCTTTTAAACCCCTTCTTGCCTGAGCTTTGTGCATAAAATGTGTTTAACTGGCCTTGAATTGCTTACAAGTGCGCTATTTTGCAAAGCGCTAAAGAAGAAGTAGAAGGACTACAAAGAAGCCTGTGCGGACCGCACTGTTTTGGTGTGCGGCCACACAGGTAGATTCAGAGAGCAAACCAGTCCAAGCTTCTACTGCGTGGACTGCACTGCTTTGGTGTGCGGCCGCGTAGGAATGATCAGAGAAGGCCCAGCTCCTAGGAAGACCCACACGGACCGCGTCCACTATTATGCGGTCCGCAATTATAAAGACCAGAGAAGAAAATGTTCAAGGGACAATCCCACGCGGCCGCGTGCCAAATCAGTGCGGCCCACGTGGGTGAGGAATCAGAGAGTTTGCATTCAAAGGATTTACACAGTGCGGCCGCGTGACAAATGTACGCGGTCCGCGTGATTTGTTCCAGCACCAATCCTTCTGAAGCCCAAATGCCCTACGGGGCCGCACGTCAAAAGTGTGCGGTCCGCGTGAGACCAGTAGGGGCACTTTTTTTCGGAAATTTCTGTGTAGTATAAATAGCTTCTTTTACTTTTTAGGTTATGTCAGATATTACACAGTGACGGCTGAGCTCGTGAGAACACTATATACGCCCATTTTGGGCAAATTCTTAGTAGTTTAACATTAGATTTCATTTGTAATTAATTACTATGTCAATTTCATCTTTAATTTCTGTATCTTCTTCAATTTCCATGGCTAGCTAAACCCATAGCTAGGGTTGTAGCCCAACCCTAGTGTGGATAATTAATGGGTTAGATTACTAAATGCTTAGATGAATGTGGGTGTTCGGATTTGGGTTGATTGAATGTTTTCCATTAGGATTTTGTGGTTGCAAACACTAAATCTAGTTTTGTGGGTTTGGGATCTACTTGAGAAAGAGAGTCTAAAACCTCTCAATCAATTCCAACAAGAATTTGGGATGGACCCATGAGAATGGTAGTCCCAAGTAACGGGTATAAACCTCGAGAGAGTAATTACCCAACTTGAGCCTAAAGTGGCTTGGGCAAATTAGCCTACCCAATTGGTCTCGAGAAAGTCAATTGGGCAAAACTTTTCTCTCTACCGAGAGGTGTGAGAATGAATGCATAGAGCAACGGTTATCCATAATAATCCCATTACATCATCTTTGCATTGAATTTCTATACCCATTAGTTATTCCACCTAGGTAAATGATACTTCCCTAGTCCCCTTTCCCATTAGCATATTACACTTAGAATTAACCTTAGCATAATTTAGATTTCATAATAGTAGTTGATAAATTAGTTTGTAAAGAGAAAACACCAAAAATGCTTGAAGTCAAACTAGAAGCTAAATCCCAATACTAGTGCAACGTAATTCCTCACTCCAATATCTAACTCCCTGTGGATTGACCCTGAACCACTATTTAGGTAAAAGTAGTTGTGCCCGCTCATTCCTTCGGGTTGAGTTTGCTACGATCACTTTTTGGCGCTATTGTTGGGGAGTTAACGGTGTTGGTTAATTGCGTTGCTAGTGTTGAGTTTTGCTTCTTCTTTCCTTCTTTTACTAATTTTCTTGACTCAATTTAATAGGTACAAATGGCGGCAAATGCTAATCTTCCCCTTGGCGATGCCATGGCGGGAGAGGAGGTAGAGGACCTTGAGCAAGACGACTTTTCGGTACAAAATGTACCACGAAGGGCTTAAAATGCTAATTCTAATCAACAGGACCAAATACCAGACCCTTCTCTGCCACCGCCAAGGGTTGCGCCAAGAGCAATGACAAACCAAGGATATGCTAGTGCCATTGTTCCTCCCTGAATCCGAGCGGGGAACTTTCAAATTACAAATGTGATGTTGACACTATTGGCGCAAAGAGGGTATTTTACGGGCGCCTCCAATCAAAATGCCTACAAGCACTTGAAAGGGTTCGTAGATACTTGTTGGGGAAGCAAACAAACCAATGTGTCCGAAGATGCTTTGCGATTGCGGATTTTCCTTTCTCATTGAGGGGTAAGGCGCTAGATTGGTTGGAGAGGTTGCCGAATCACTCAATCACTACATGGGACGAATTGGCGGACAAGTTCATTGCCAAGTTCTTTTCCCCGACTCATATGGCGGCCTTGAGAGATGAGATTCTAGCCTTCAAGCAAGATCCAACAGAGCCGTTACATGAAATTTGGGAGAGGTACCGGACTATGGTGAAAGAGTGCCCTAACAATGACATGACCGATGCTATGGTTCAACAAACTTTCTATAGGGGGATCAACACGGCGAACCAATGCATTGTGAACTAATTAGCGGGAGACAATTTCATGAAGTTATCTTTGGAGGAAGCATATGATGTTATGGACCAAATGGCCGACACTTCTTCGGCATGGCAAAGTCAGGCGAATGTACCTCAAGGAGATACAAATGTTATTCATCTACATAAAGAGTTGCATGACCACGGACAAGCCATTGTCGAGCTCACTACAACCATGAATCAATTGGTGAAAGCTCAACTTCAACAAGTGCAAAATCCACGCTAAGTGAATTCTATGGAGAATGTCTCAATGTTGAAAAGAAGGAATAGAGGGCAACAAGCGCAACAAGGCCAATGTGATCAAAATGATAACAACAATGATGGAGGATTTTCTAATGATGGCTTTGATGATCAAGATGAAGATTGCCAATATGTGAACAATTTCCAAGGCAATAGAGGGAATCAAAACAATCAACAATGGCGTTCCCAAGGTAATTGGGGGAACCAACAAGGAAGAGGTAATTGGAATAATAGCAACAATAGGAATGATGGTGGAGATTGGAATAATCAAGGAAACAATTGGAACAATCAAGGCAATAATTGGAACAATCAAGGAAATAGTGGTGGCAATTGGAGTGGTAATAATAGCAATTCAGGGAACAATAATAATCAAGGCGGTTGGAACAATGAAGGCAATCAAAACAATCGGGGGCAAGGTTTTCAAAGAGCTCCCATGTATCAACAACCCAACAATCCACCCCCTTTCCATTCATAAAGATCAAGTTCTTCGGGCAATGATATGGGTCGAATCGAAGTCATGTTCGAGCAAATGATGAAAAAGAATCAAGATTCGGATGCCCAACTAGCTTCTCACAATACTTCAATCCAGAATTTGGAAGTTCAAATCAGCCAACTTTCTCAATATTTGAACTCCCGACCTAAAGGTGCACTACCAAGTGACACGGTGGTGAACCCGAAGGGAGGGAACAATCATGTGATGTCCGTGACAACTAGGAGTGAAAGAGGCGGTGTTGTAAATGCCTCAAATTAGAATCGAGTTGTGGATGTGGAAGCATATTTGAATGAAGATGACATGCGAATGAATGATGACCATGTGGTTGAGCCTATTGCAACAAATGATGTGAGAATTGAAATTGAGGATGAGGCCGGGATTGAGTCCCAAGATACCGTGAACCCGTCTATGGAACACATCATTGATATTCCCGAGCCATCTATTCCAAAGGCCAAGGCACCCTTGCCAAGGCCTCCTCCACCTTATCCTCAAAGATTGGCAAAGCAAAAAGGAGATTATCAATTTAAGAAGTTCATAAAGATGATGAAGAGCTTGACCATTAATGTGCCCTTGGTGGAGGCACTTGAACAAATGCCCGGTTATGCGAAATTTATGAAGGACTTGGTGACGAAGAAAAGGTCGATGGATTGTGAGACGATAACGATGACTCACCAAGTGAGTGCCATAGTTCATTCCATGGTTCCTAAGCTAGAAGACCCCGGTGCTTTCACCATCCCTTGTACAATTGGAAGTGCTAATTTTGCTAAAGCACTTTGTGATTTAGGTGATAGTATCAATCTCATGCTATATTCCGTGTTTAAAACCTTGGGTATTGGACAACCCCGTCCAACTTCAATGAGGTTACAAATGGCGGATCGTTCTATGAAGAGTCCTTTGGGAATTATTGACGATGTTCTAGTGAGAGTTGACAAGTTTATCTTATCGGCCGATTTTGTCATTCTTGATTGTGAAGTGGACTTCGAAGTCCCTATCATTCTTGGTAGGAAATTCTTAGCCACCGAGAAAGCTCTAGTTGATGTAGAAGCAGGAGAATTGACATTTAGGGTCGGTGATGAAAAAGTGGTGTTTCACGTGTGCAAATCCATGTGCCAACCAAATAGCACCGAAGTGTGCTAGTTTGTGGACATTGTCATGGCGGTGATAGTGGATAACACAAGCGCCATGATCAATGTTGAGGATCCACTTGAAGCGGTACTTTTGAACATGGAGGTCAATGATGATGTCGATCGTGTTGAATGTGTAAATGCTTTGCATGGTATGGGCTATTACTCTTATGAGTCGAGGAAGGTATCTTTGGACCTTGAGAATCGCAAGACTCCTCCCACTAAGCCATCTATTGAGGAGCCGCCGGTGTTGGAGTTGAAACCACTTCCTCCTCACCTCAGGTATGAATACTTGGGTCCTAATTTCACTTTGCCGGTTATACTTTCCTCTTGCTTAACTAACATGCAGGTTGACGCCACTTTGGCGGTCTTACAAAAGCGCGAGCGGGCAATTGGATGGACTTTGGCGGATATTCGGGGAATAAGCCCCGCATTTTGCATGCACAAGATCATATTGGAGGAGAATGCTCGACCATCACTTGGGCACCAAAGAAGATTGAATGAAGCCGTGCAAGAGGTTGTCAAAAAGGAGATTATCAAATGGTTGGATGTCGGGGTGGTCTACCCCATCTCGGATAGTTCTTGGACCTCTCCGATCCAATGTGTTCCAAAGAAGGGTGGCATGACGGTTGTCACCAATGCAAAAAATGAGCTGATTCCTACTCGTACAGTTACTGGTTTGAGAGTGTGTATGGACTATAGAAAGCTTAACAAAGTGACATGGAAGGACCATTTTCCATTGCCTTTCTTGGATCAAATGTTGGACCGACTTGCGGGTAGAGCTTATTATTGCTTCTTGGATGGCTATTCGGGGTACAATCAAATACTCATTGCCCGGAGGATCAGGAAAAGACAACTTTACATGTCCCTATGGCACATTCGCTTTCTCTCGAATGCCATTCGGATTGTGTAATGCCCCATCTACTTTTCAGAGGTGCATGATGGAGATCTTCACCGACATGGTGGAAAACTTGTCACGACCCAGATTTTTCCCCCAACATCGGGATCGTGATGGCGCCTACTCGTGGTAGCTAGGCAAGCCTCCTTATTCACACTATCCTGTTTAACAATACGTCATACTCAAATTAATAACCAAAATCATAATCTTAATTAAACAAGTGCGGAAGACTTTATAAAAATAGAAATAAGTAGTTTTCAAGGTATCTGATACTGAAATCCTCTACCCAAGATGTGGAGTCACCAACTCACGAACTACTACCGAATGGTACACATAAAAGTCTGAAAGAAATATAACATAATCTGTTTGTCTTGGAACAAAGAGACTACAGCTAGTAACATAAGTAAAGGGAGAGACGTCGGGCCTGCGGACGTCTGCAAGCTACCTCGGTCTCAAATATGATCAACTTCCACGCAAAAGATCTACTGCTGCTGCTCTTGATCGAAACCCGGACCTGTGCAAAAATGCACAGAAGTGCAGTATCAGCACAATCCGACCCCATGTGCTGGTAAGTTCATGGCCTATCCCGACGAAGTAGTGACAAGCCTAGGACCAGACACCCACATAAACCTGTGCAGTTCTATATATATGTATACTACAAGATAATGAGAAATAAACAAGTAATAACGCAATAAGGAATATCTCAAAAGAACTCAACAATTAACAACAATTAATAAGTCCACAAGGAAAACAAAGTATAATGGAAAAATAATTAATATGTCAAGGAATAGCAAGTAGTTGAACGGCGTCACCCTTCGTGCTTTTACTCTCATCCTCACCAAATAAGCAAATAAAGTGCACGGCATCACCCTTCGTGCTTTTACTCTCATCCTCACATCCATGGTACGGCATGATCCTTCGTACATGGTTCAATAACAAGGCAATAACAAGGCACGACATGATCCTTCGTGCATAATCAATAACATGGCACGACATTAACCTTCGTGCATAATCAATAACAAGCCACGACATTAACCTTCATGCATAAACAATAAATCAAGGCACGACATTAACCTTCGTGCATAAACAATAAATCAAGGCACGACATTAACCTTCTTGCATAAACAATAAATCAAGGCACAGCATCACCTTTCGTGCATTATCACTCTTCCTCACCCAAATAACAATCACAGTTAAGGGCAAGGAATGAAAACAATAAATCATGAATCGTCCCGGCAAGGGACACAATAATCATCACAACAAAGTCCCGGCAAGGGAGAACAATAACAATTCAACAACCCGGCAAGGGTGCAATAATTTATCTTTAAAATATGTCTCACCACAAGTATTAACAATGACTCACGGTCATGCAAGACGCCAATGTATGGATGCTCATCACCACAACCCATACACCGCACTCGATCACATAGCACATAGCACACAATCCTATTCCCTCAAGCTAGGATAGAACAAACACTTACCTCGAAAGTTTACGAACAATTCAATCCATAGCAATGCCTTGCAATTCAATCACCTCTGATGCCGAATCTCAAACCGGCGAGAATTCTAGTCCGCGACGCCTTTGCTCCTCAACCGGCCTCCTCGCGCTTCTAATCTATCCAAATTCATACAAGCATCGATGAAGTTCGATTTCTAAAAGATGGGGTTTAGCCGTACATATCTGAAATTCGTCCCTTAATGATACTACAATGATCCAATATAGTTATGTAACTTCAATCTACAATACCACATTCAATAGGGCCAATATTAGTCATAAATACCATAACTTGTGCCATATAGGCCTATTATCAAACATCTTGCAGCCATAAATATTTACACCCCTTAACTATAGCATTGGTTCCTCCAACTATCACCATTAACCAACAATTCATCTCTCTATCATTCTTTAGCAATTTATACTCCTAACATTATGTGTGTGGTCAACCATTCACACCCACACCAACAAAATTCCAACAAATATACACATTTAAATTCCTATCATGTTCATGTATTTAAATTGGGGACTTATGGCTTCCAACAACCATACTATAAGTTGTAATACTTGATTCATACTCATATTCCCATAATAACACCATATGTGTAAGTTTAAGGTGTAGGATTACCTCTTGTAGATCAAATCTTAAAAGACAACTGTGGGGTGTTCTTGAGATTTTGAAGAAATCCTATGAAATCCAACCAAAATCATGTTGTAACTAGTGATTTAGAAGAGAAATCACCATGAAAACACACTTAAAAGCTTACCTTAGGAGTGCAATTGAGTGCCTTGGTCGAATTGGGGTTGTTGGGGAAGCCCTAGGCTTGAGAAATGACTCAAATTCTGTCATTTCCCGTCCTTATGTATATTTAAGGCCTGCTACTAGCGCGCCCGCGCTAATTAGCGCGGGTTGAGGCAGAAAATAACCCATTAGCGCGAGCTACTAGCGCTCCCGCGCTAAGGCCGCACTACTGACACATGCCTAGTAAAATGATCATAACTTTCTGTATAGACCTCCAAATGATGAACGGTTTGTTGCGTTGGAAACTAGACTCAAAGGGATTTAATTTGATAGGTTGTGAGTCACACAACTATTTATATAACGGGAGATATGATCGTTTAAAATGAGGTCTTGTGCACACTCATTTACATCTTCGCCTATTATGAAGTTTTCCAACTTCAAAAATTCCCGTTAACCATCCGAAATTACCCCGAGGCCCCCGGGACCTCAACCAAAAATACCAACACCTCCTAGAATATCATACAAACTTGTTCGTGCGATCACATCGCCAATATCACATCGTTTTCATCAAATCAAGCCTCAAGTTCATGATTTTCATTCTTTTGGTTTTCAAAACTTTCAAACTTGGAACTCAAGGTCCAAATCATATCAAACGACATCCAAATGTCACCAAACTTTGCAGAAAGCACATATATAATATTTAAGACTTGTACCGGGCGTCGGAACCAAAATACGAGCCCGATACCAAGGTCAATTAATTCATTTTCCTTTAATAATTACATCAAAAACAATTTCACGGAAAAATTCATAACTTGGGCTCTAGGCCTCGGAATTCGATTCCGGTCGCATTTCCAAGTCCCATATTTTCCTACGGACCTTCCGGGACCATCCAATCTCGGGTCCGGGTCCGTTTACCAAAAATGTTGACCAAAGTCAACTATATCAATATTAATATCATTTTTCTCCAAATTTCTCATAGAATTCATATGTCACGACCCCAAATCTGGTCGTGATGGCGCCCAGCACATTGCTAAGCCAGCATGACCAATCAATATCAACAACGGAGCTAGAAGCTCTCTTTAACCCATTTAAGCATATTAATTCACGAAGCAACAATGATACATATAACGAAAACGGGGAACCCAGTCCCATAATACATCAACTCCCATAGACCAAGGGTCAAGAGTCATGAGCCTCTACTGAACATGAGTATATGATAGTTTACAAGATACCAAGTACGGAAAGCAATGTCGATACAGAATCAAAACAGTAAGAAGGAATATCGGGTCCTGCGGACTCTGCAGCTACCTCGTATATCCCACAGACGTCGCCTCGCACAGCTACTGGATCACTGCTGAGAGGTACCTGGATCCGCACACAAGGTGCGGGGAGTAAAATGAGTATCGCCGGACTCGGTGGTAATAAACAAGGGTAAGACAGCAGCAGATAAGAAATCCGCAATAAAACACTATGTAAAGCTATAATCGAATACCCTGTCCGGAATCAATATCAACTGTACCTATACCAATAAGTACTAGCAAAATAGTATAACAGCTAGCAGATGTAGCTAAATGCAATGCAATGCATGATATGACCGCTACGGCGCATAGCCCGATCCAATTTGGGTACTTGTGCTCACTGTGGGGGTTCAGACTCCGGAGGGGCTCCTACAGCCCAAGCACGATATCACTGCGGCGTGCAGTCTGATCTAACATATATACTGCTGCGGCGCGCAGCCCGATCCACTACCAGTCAGCTAATATACAAATACAGCCTCGCAGGCTCAAAAGTAGTTTTGAAAAACTTATTATCATTTTTCAGTTGGAAAACAGTAATACCAAGTTCCAGAGATTGGAAACAACATGATAACAGAAATAGCTACGGACTGTTAGTAACTAACATGTCAATATGATAAGACAATGATAACGATCCTCGTGGGATCCAATAACTGGCTCACGGCCCACAAGTATACTCAACCACCCAAGAAGGGGGTTCAACGGCTCAAGAGTAGCCATTATCACAGTATAATATGCAACCATCCGAGAAGGAGGTCCGTCGGCTCATGAATAGCCTAATATCATAACACAGTATCAGCAAGTCGGACTAAGCCATAGTCCCCAATCACAATCGACCCCGCACTCACAAGAGAGTACGTGTCTCGCCGCTATACAGCGTCACAAAGTGGTATACCGGGGTTTCGAACCCGCCGGTCATCACCCACATCTATTACTCACCTCAATACGGCGCGACGACTACTCCGCAATGCCCTTGCCACGAGAATCAAGCTCCGCACGCGTAGAATCTGATCAAATACAGTAGAAACACAATAAATTAGGCCAATGGGACGACACCCAATCAATATAACTCAATTTACATCAAAATTCCCAAAGTTGTCAAAACCCGACTTTTGGTACGCTTGCCGAAAAATTACAAAAGTCACATATTCGGAACCCTCATCTCGATACGAGTCTAGGCATATAAAATTTGCCAAAATCGGACTCCATTTGCCCACTCAAATCGGTGTTTTTCTTCAATTTAGGCTTAGGGCTCAAACCCACCTTTAATCTTTCATTTACAGGGATTTAACCAAGGATTTCATTTTAAAATGATGTAATTAAGCCACAAAACTTACCTCCAATGAAACCCCGATGATTTCCCAGCAATCTCCCGTCAATTTCTTCTCTTGGAACTCAAAAATGGGGGTTTTGGGTATTAAACCCGCGACTGGTTCTGTTCTGAACTTAAACTCACTGCCAACCATTTTTACCTTACGCGTTCGCGATGTACCCTACGCGAACGCGATGCCTTGCTTATTTCCTTCATCGCGAACGCGACATGAAGTCACGCGTCCGCGAAGACCATTCTCCCCGGCCACGGATTTTTCCTCTACGCGTTCGCGTCCCATTCCACGCGAACGCGTGGCTTCTCTTTTTTCCTCTTACGCGAACGCGAGCCTACCCCACGCGAACGCGATGATCAAAACCTTCCTCTTACGCGATCGTGTCCCCCAGCAACGCGAACGCGATGACCTTTTTCTCTCAGCCTACGCGAACACGGGCCTAGCCCTCGCGAACGCGAAGGCTTAGCTGGTGCCCAGTGATCTGCAGATTTCAGCAGACTTTTTCTTGATTCAAAGTGCCGGATAATGGTCCGGATTCACCCCGAGGCCCCCGGGACCCCAATGAAAACCACAAACATACCCCAAAAACGATACGAACTTGTTCCAATCATAAAAACACCATCCTAAACATCATAATCACCAATTACCCACGGATTCAAGCCTAAATTTCTTAAAACTTTCCGAATTGCACATTCCATCAAAAACCCGACCAAACGACGTCCGAATGACCTGAAATTTTGCAGGCACATCCAAAATCACCTAACGGAGCTATTGCAACTGTCGGAATTCCATTCCGACCCCCGGATCGAAATCTCACCTACCGTTCGGATTTCGCCAAAATTCAACCTTAGCCAATTCAAGTCTATTTCTACACCGGGCCTCCAAATTCAATTCCGATCGTTCCCCTAAGTCACAAATCACCTCCCGGAACTAACCGAATCATCAGAACCTGATTTTGAGCCCTCTAACCAAATAGTCAACTCCGGGTTGACTTTTCCTTATTCAAGTCTCCTTCAAAAAGGCTATATGCCTCATTTTCAATCCAATTCACCCCTAACTCACCCGATAGACTCTAACACTGATATAAAATCATAAAACATGCATTTACAACATAACGGGGTGGTAAATTCTCGTGACGACGGGCCGGGTCGTCACATTCTCCCCCTCTTAAGCAAACGCTCATCCTCGAGCGGGTCAAGAAACATACCCGAAGTCTCAAACAAGTGAGGATATCTGCTCCGCATCTCCCGCTCGATCTCCCAAGTGGCCTCCTCCACGGGTCGACCTCTCCACTGAACCTTAACTGATGCAATCTCCTTAGACCTCAATTTTCTCACCTGTCGTCCCAAAATGGCAATAGGCTCCACATCATAGGATAGATCACCATCAAGCTGAATGGTACTGAAGTCTAATACATGAGACGGATCTCCAATGTACTTCCGGAGCATAGACACATGGAATACTGGGATGAACGCTAGATAAGCTGGGCGGCAAGGCTAACTCGTATGCCACCTCTCCAACCCTCCTAAGTATCTCAAAAAGACCAATGTACCTAGGACTCAACTTTCCTTTCTTCCCAAACCTCATGACACCCTTCATAGGTGAAACCTTCAACAATACTCTGTCACCAACCATGAAAGACAACTCTCGAACTCTACGGTCCGCATAACTCTTCTGACGAGACCGTGCTGTACGAAGCCTCTCCTGGATCAACTTTGCTCTATCCAGAGCATCCTGGACTAACTCAGTCCCTATCAATCTAACCTCACCAGGCTCAAACCATCCCACGGGGGATCTACACCGCCTGCCATACAATGCCTCATACGAGGCCATCTGAATACTCGACTGATAACTGTTGTTGTAGGCAAACTCGGCAAGTGGTAGGAACTCATCCCACGAACCACCAAAGTCAATCACACATGCTCGCAACATATCCTCCAGAATCTGAATAGTACGCTCAGACTGCCCATCTGTCTGGGGGTGAAATGTCGTACTCAACTCAACCCGCGTACCCATCTCTCGCTGAAATGCTCTCCAAAACTGAGAAGTGAACTGAGTACCCCTGTCGGATATGATAGACACCGGAACTCCATGCAACCGAACAATCTCTCGAATAAAGATCGCTGCCAACCGCTCCGATGAGTAGGTAGTACTAACCGGAATGAAGTGAGTTGACTTGGTCAGCCTATCCACAATCACCCAAATAGAATCAAACTTCCTCGCTGTCCGAGGTAGTCCAGTAACAAAGTCTATAGTGATCCTCTCCCATTTCCACTCGGGAATATCAATGCGCTGAAATACACCACCGGGCCTCTGATGCTCGTACTTAACCTGCTGACAGTTGAGGCACCGTGCTACATGTCCGACAATGTCCATTTTCATCTTTCTCCACCAATAGTGCTGTTTCAAATCTTGATACATCTTCGCGGCTCCTAGATGGATAGAATACCGCGAGCTATGGGCCTCCTCCAGAATCAACTCACGAAGGCCATCAACATTGGGCACACATATCCGGCCCTGCATCCTCAATACGCCGTCACTATCAATGGTGACATCTCTAGCATCATCATGCTGAACTCTAACCCTAAGGACAGCCAAATGTGGATCATCATACTGGCGCTCGCGAATACAATCATATAGAGATGACCGAGATACAACACAAGCCAATACCCGGCTGGGCTCCGAAATATCTAACCTCACTAGCCGATTGGCTAGCACCTGAACATCATAAGCAAATGGCCTCTCCTCAGCTGGAATATATGCCAAGCTCCCCATACTGACCGTCTTCCGGCTCAAGGCATCGGCCACCACATTGGCCTTCCCCGGATGGTATAATATAGTAATGTCATAATACTTCAGCAACTCAAGCCATCTCCACTGTCTCAAATTAAGGTCTTTCTGTTTGAACAAGTGCTGGAGACTACGATGGTCGGTATACACCTCACAAGACACACCATACAAATAGTGCCTCCAAATCTTCAATGCATGAACAATGGCGGCTAGCTCCAAGTCATGAACAGGATAGTTCTTCTCATGTGGCTTCAACTGCCGAGAAGCATAAGCAATTACCTTACCTTCCCGCATCAACACACAACCTATCCCCACTCTCGAGGCATCACAATAAACGGTATATGAACCTGAAGTTGATGGAAATACTAACACTGGAGCTGTGGTCAAAGCTGTCTTGAGCTTCCGAAAGCTCTCTTCGCACTCATCCGACCACACGAATGATACACCCTTCTGGGTCAATTTAGTCAATGAAGAAGCAATGGATGAAAATCCCTGAACAAACCGGCGATAATATCCCGCCAAACCAAGAAAACTCCCGATCTCTGTAGCTGAGGACGGTCTAGGCCAACTCTGCACCGCCTCTATCTTCTTGGATCAACCTGAATACCATCACGAGACACCACATGCCCCAGAAATGCTACGGACTCGAGCCAAAACTCGCACTTGGAGAATTTAGCATATAGTTTCTCCTCCCTCAATCTCTGCAACACAATACTCAAATGTTGAGCATGCTCCTCCTGACTACGGGAGTAGACTAGAATGTCATCAATGAACACAATCACAAATGAATCCAAATAGGGCTCGAACACACTGTTCATCAGATGCATAAATGTTGCTGGGGCGTTGGTCAGCCCAAAAGACATCACGAGAAACTCATAGTGACCATATCGGGTCCTGAATGCAGTCTTCATGATATCCGAGTCCCTCATCTTCTGCTGATGATAGCCTGAACGAAGATCGATCTTAGAAAACACCCTCGCACCCTGTAACTGATCAAACAAATCATCTATGCGCGGTAGAGGGTACTTGTTCTTCACTGTCACTTTGTTCAATTGCCTATAATCATTACACATTCGCATGGAACCATCTTTCTTTTTAACAAATAATACCGGCGCACCCCACGGGGACACACTAGGGCGAATGAAACCCTTATCCAGAAGCTCTTGAAGCTGCTCTTTCAGTTCTTTCAACTCGGCTGGTGCCATCCGATAAGGAGGAACGGATATGGGCTGAGTGCCCGACACCAAGTCAATGCCAAAATCAATATCCCTGTCCGGCGGCATGCCCGGCAGGTCTGAGGGGAATACATCTAGAAAGTCCCTCACAACAGGTACAGAATCAATGCTATGAGACCCAGATCCCACATCTCTCACAAAAGCTAAGTACGATAAACACCCTTTTTCAACCATCTTCTGAGCTTTTAAGAATGAAATAACACGGCTAGGGACGAAATCGGTCGAACCCCGCCACTCGATCCGAGAAATACCAGGAATGGCCAACGTAACTGTCTTAGCATGACAGTCCAATATAGCATGGTACGGAGACAACCAGTCCATACCCAATATAACATCAAAGTCCACCATCCCCAATAATAGCAAATCTGCCTGGGTCTCCAGACCCCCAATAGATATAACACAGGATCTATAGACATTATCCACAACGATCGTATCACCCACGGGGGTGAATACATGAACAGGTAAATCAAGACTACCACGAGTCGCACCCAAATGATGTGCAAAATAAGAGGACACATAAGAATTTGTGGTCCCTGGATCAAATAGAATAGAGGCATCTCTGTGACAGACAGAAATGATACCTGTAATCACCGCATCGGAGGCAACTCTATCACGCCTGTCAGGAAGTGCATAGAATCGTGCTTGACCTCCACCAGATCTCTCCTCGCCTCTGGGGCGACCACGAGAAGACTGACCTCCACCTCTACTAGCCTTAGATGGTTCTGAAGAGGAGGGCGGATCCCTCTACCGAGTCCTGTCCCTACGGAGTCGAGGGCACTGTCTCCTCATGTGGCCAAACTCGCCACACTCATAACATGCACCTGGTGCTGGAGAAGGGGACCGAAGGGAACCCCTCGCCGCAGAAGAACCCTGGGCTGATGAAGTAGGTGCTGCACCCTGGGCTGGAAGGGCACTAAGCAATGACTGACCCTGCTGAAACCCCTGTCGACCACGACCATAAGAACCTCCGCTCTGCTCTGGGCGGCCTGAATGAGAAGGTCTAGATGAGCGACCTCTACTCTGCCGGGAATGCCCTCTAGATGGAGCACCACTGAAACTGCCAGAACCACGAGGCCTCTTGGCCTCCCGCTCCTCTCTCTCTCGGCGACGATCCGCCTCAATGGAGCGTGCCATATCAACAACCTGCTCAAATGATGATGACAAAACTCTCTCTCTGGTCAAAAGAATGCGGATAGAGTAGTTGAGGCCATCAATGAACCTCCTGATCCTCTCCCTATCATTAGGGATCATCCATATGGCATGCCTAGCCAACTGTGTAAATCTAAGCTCATACTGGGTCACAGACATGTCGCCCTGAACCAACCACTCGAACTGGCGACGTAGCTCCTCACGACGAGACTAAGGTACATATTTCTCTAGAAAGAGAGTAGATAACTGCTGCCATGTGAGAGGTGCCGCTCCTGCGGGCCTACGCCTCTCAAACTCTTCCCACCAATCAAATGCGGGACCAGTGAACTAAAAGGTAGTAAATGAAACTCCGCCGGACTCAAGAATACCAGCCGTCCGCAACATCCTCCGACACTTGTCCAAGAAACCCCCGGGCATCCTCGCCCTCAACGCCACCGAAATGGGGTGGCCGAAGTCTACCAAATCTCTCAAGACGATGCTGCTCGTCATCGGGCATAACTCCGAACCATATGCTCTGGAGCTGGAGCTGGTGCGGCCGGAGGAATAACCGGTGCAACCACCGAGCGGGGACCGCCTCTGGCGTCCGAAGTCCCCGAACAACCGGGTCGGTGTGCGAGCTGCAGGGGTCCGCCGACCACCCCCTGACCTGAGATGTCGCTACGGTAGCGGTGAGCTGAAACTACCCGAGCCAAACCGGAACACACCGATAATATCCGAGCAAGAGTCTCCCGAAGACCGAGGAATAGCAACAGATACGGTCTGGCCCTGAACTGGGGCCGCCGGAGCATCAACCACCGGGGGCCGCTCCTGAATCGGTACAACGGGCGGGTCAGCCGGCATCGCCTCGCCCGCCCTACCTCTACCTCTAGCATGACCGCGCCCACGGCCTCTAACAGGTGGCAATGGAGGTCGTCCACCTCGTCCCGATGCTCGCGTTCTCGCCATCCGCGAGAGAATAGAATATAGAAGTTCAGTTCTCAGAACAACAAGATCGCACGACGGAGTTCAAGAAAAGTGAAGTTTTCCTAAAGGTTCGCAACCTCCCGAGGATAAGTACAGGCATCCCCGTACCGATCCACAAGACTCTACTAACCGGCTCAAGACTCACGAGGCCTAGTAAACCTAGGCTCTGATACCAACTTGTCACGACCCCAAATCTGGTCGTGATGGCACCCAGCACATTGCTAAGCCAACCCGACCAATCAATATCAACAACGGAGCTAGAAGCTCTCTTTAACCCATTTAAGCATATTAATTCACGAAGCAACAATGATACATATAACATAAACGGGGAACCCAGTCCCATAATACATCAACTCCCACAGACCAAGGGTCAAGAGTCATGAGCCTCTACTGAACATGAGTATATGACAGTTTACAAGATACCAAGTACGGAAAGCAATGTCGATACAGAATCAAAATAGTAAGAAGGAATATCGGGTCCTGCGGACTCTGCAGCTACCTCGTATATCCCACAGACATCACCTCGCACAACTACTGGATCAATGCTGAGAGGTACCTGGATCTGCACACAAGGTTCAGGGAGTAAAATGACTACTGCCAGACTCAGTGGTAATAAACAAGGGTAAGACAGCGCAGATAAGAAATCCGCAATAAAACACTATGTAAAGCTGTAATCGAATACCCTGTCCGGAATCAATATCAACTGTACCTGTACCAATAAGTACCAATAAAACAGTATAACAGCTAGCAGATGTAGCTAAATGCAATGTAATGCATGATATGACCGCTACGGCGCGTAGCCCGATCCAATTTGGGTACCCGTGCTCACTGTGGGGGTTCAGACTCCGGAGGGGCTCCTACAGCCCAAGCACAATATCACTGCGGCGTGTAGTCCGATCCAACATATATACCACTGCGGCACGCAGGCCGATCCACTACCAGTCAGCTAATATGCAATTACAGCCTCACAGGCTCAGAAGTAGATTTGAAAATATCTTTTATCATTTTTCAGTTGAAAACAGTAATGTCAAGTTCCAGAGATTGGAAATAGCATAATAACAAAAACAGCTACGGATTGGTAGTAACTAACATGTCAATATGATAAGACAATGATAACGATCCTCGCGGGATCCAATAACCGGCTCACGGCCCACAAGTATACTCAACCACCCAAGAAGGGGGTTCAACGGCTCAAGAGTAGCCAATATCACAATATAATATGCAACCATCCGAGAAGGAGGTTTGACGGCTCATGAATAGCCTAATATCATAACACAGTATCAGCAAGTCGGACTAAGCCATAGTCCCCAATCACAATCGACCCCGCACTCACATGAGAGTATGTGTCTCGCTGCTATACAGCGTCACAAAGTGGTATACCGGGGTTTCGAACCCGCTGGTCATCACCCACATCTATTACTCACCTCAATACGGCACAACGACTACTCCGCAATGCCCTTGCCACGAGAATCAAGCTCCGCACGCGTAGAATCTGATCAAATATAGTAGAAACACAACAAATTAGGCCAATGGGACGACACCCAATCAATATAACTCAATTTACATCAAAATTCCCAAAGTTGTCAAAACCCGACTTTCGGTACGCTTGCTGAAAAATTACAAAAGTCACATATTCGGAACCCTCATCTCGATACGAGTCTAGGCATATAAAATTTGCCAAAATCGGACTCCATTTGCCCACTCAAATCAGGTGTTTTTCTTCAATTTAGGCCTAGGGCTCAAACCCACCTTTAATCTTTCATTTACGGGGATTTAACCAAGGATTTCATGTTAAAATGATGTAATTAAGCCACAAAACTTACCTCCAATGAAACCCCGATGATTTCCCAGCAATCTCCCGTCAATTTCTTCTCTTGGAGGTTTTGGGTATTAAAACCGCGACTGGTTCTGTTCTGAACTTAAACTCACTGCCAGCCATTTTTACCTTACACGTTCGCGATGTACCCTACGTGAACGCGATGCCTTGCTTATTTCCTTCATCGCGAACGCGACATGATGTCACGCGTCCGCGAAGACCATTCTCCCCAGCCACAGTTTTTTCCTCTACGCGTTCGCGTCCCATTCCACGCGAACGCGTGGCTTCTCTTTTTTCCTCTTACGCGAACGCGAGCCTACCCCACACGAACGCGATGATCAAAACCTTCCTCTTACGCTATCGCGTCCCCCAGCAACGCGAACGCGATGACCTTTTTCCCTCAGCCTACGCGAACGCAGGCCTAGCCCTCGCGAACGCGAAGGCTTAGCTGGTGCCCAGTGATCTGCAGATTTCAGCAGACTTTTTCTTGATTCAAAGTGCCGGATAATGGTCCGGATTCACCCCGAGGCCCCCGGGACCCCAACGAAAACCACAAACATACCCCAAAACACGATACGAACTTGTTCCAATCATAAAAACACCATCCTAAACATCAAAATCACCAATTACCCACGGATTCAAGCCTAAATTTCTTAAAACTTTCCGAATTGCAGATTCCATCAAAAACCCGACCAAACGACGTCCGAATGACCTGAAATTTTGCAGGCACATCCAAAATCACCTAACGGAGCTATCGCAACTGTCGGAATTCCATTCCGACCCCCGGATCAAAATCTCACCTACCGTTCGGATTTCGCCAAAATTCAACCTTAGCCAATTCAAGCCTATTTCTACACCGGCCTCCAAATTCAATTCCGATCGCTCCCCTAAGTCACAAATCACCTCCCGGAACTAATCGAATCATCAGAACCTGATTCCGAGCCCTCTAACCAAATAGTCAACTCCGGGTTGACTTTTCCTTATTCAAGTCTCCTTCAAAAAGGCTATATGCCTCATTTTCAATCCAATTCACCCCTAATTCACCCGATAGACTCTAACACTGACATAAAATCATAAAACATGCATTTACAACATAACGGGGTGGTAAATTCTCGTGACGACGGGCCGGGTCGTCACATCATATTTTCTATTACAAAAACTTTTCGGCTACATTCCCTGATCGTGCACATAAATCGAGGCAACGTAGAATGAGGTTTTCAAGGCCTCAGAAGCTCGAAATGATTAATAAAACAAGTGATGACCCTTTGGATCATCACACTCTCCACCTCTAAAACAACTGTTCGTCCTCGAACGGACAAAAAAAAGAAGTACCTGAGTCAGGAAACAAATGTGGGTAGCGGCCCCGCATATCAGACTCGGACTCCCAGGTCGATACCTCAGGAGGTTGACCTCTCCACTGAACACGCACAGAAGGATAACTCTTCGACCTCAACTGTCGAATCTGCCGATCTAGAATGGCCACCGGCTCCTCCTCGTAAGATAGATCATTATTCAATTGGACAGTCCTGAAGTCTAACACATGTGTGGGATCGTCGTGGTATCTCCGAAGCATAGATACATGAAAAACTGGATGCACGGTTGATAAGCTAGGCGGCAAAGCTAGTCTGTAAGCCACTCCTCCCACTCTGTCTAGAATTTCAAATGGGCCAATATACCTAGGGCTGAGCTTGCCCTTCTTCTCGAACCTCATCACGCCCTTCATAGGCGACACTCGGAGCAATACTCGTTCACCAACCATGAAATCTACATCTCGAACCTTACGATCCGCATAAGTCTTCTGCCTGGATTGAGCTGAACGCAATCTCCCCTGGATAGTCTTGACCTTATCCAAGGCCTCCTGAACTAAATCTGTACCCAACAACTGAGCCTCTCCCGGCTCAAACCATCCGACTGGAGATCGATATCGCCTACCATACAATGCCTCATACGGGGCCGTCTGGATGCTAGACTGGTAGCTGTTGTTATAGGCAAACTCTGCTAATAGCAGAAACTGGTCCCACAAGCCTCCGAAATAAATAACACAGGCTCGAAGCATGTCCTCTAGAATCTAAATAGTCCTCTCGGACTGGCCATCCGTCTGAGGATGAAATGCTGTACTCAGCTGAACCTAGGTGCCTAACTCCTGCTGGACCGCTCTCCAGAACCGCGAGGTAAACTGGGTACCCCGATCAGAGATAATAGATACAGGCACCCTATGAAGACGAACAATCTCCCTAACGTAAATCTCCGCTAACCTCTCCGATGAGTAGGAGACTGATACTGGAACGAAGTGTGCTGACTTGGTCAGCCTATCAACAATGACCCAAATAGCATCAAATTTCCTCTGAGTCAAAGGAAGTCCTGTAACAAAGTCTATAGTGATCCGCTCCCATTTCCACTCAGGAATTTCAATCCTCTGGAGTACACCACCAGGCCTCTGGTGCTCATATTTCACCCGCTGACAATTCAGACACCGAGCGACATACGCAGCGATATCTTTCTTTATTCTGCGCCACCAATAGTGCTGCCGCAAGTCCTGATACATCTTCACGGTGCCTGGGTGAATGGAATACCGTGAACTGTGGGCCTCCGCTAAGATCAACTCTCGAATCCCTTCGACATTGGGCACACAAACTCGACCCTGCATTCTCAATACCCCATCATCATCTAGATTTACCTTCATGGCACCTCCCCGCTATACTGTGTCTCTCAATTCACGCAAATGAGGATCATCAAATTGCCTCTCACGGATACGCTCTAGTAGAGAAGAACGAGCGACCGTGCAAGCTAACACCCTGCTAGGCTCAGAAATGTCTAATCTCACGAACCTGTTGGCTAAGGCCTGGACATCTAGAGAAAATGGTCTCTGACTGACCGGGATGAATGCAAGACTACCCATACTGGCAGACTTTCTACTCAATGCATCAACCACCACATTGGCTTTACCTGGGTGGTATAGGATAGTAACATCATAGTCTTTCAGCAACTCTAACCATCTCCGCTGTCGTAGATTCAACTCCTTTTGCTTGAACAAATACTGTAGGCTCTTGTGATCAGTGTATAGCTTACACGTCACACCATATAGAAAATGCCTCCAGATCTTCAAGGCATGCACCACTGCTGCTAACTCAAGATCATGTACTGGATAATTCTTCTCATGTATTTTTAACTGCCTCGAAGCATAAGCGATAACCTTACCATCCTGCATCAATACCGCTCCAAGCCCTGTACGAGATGCGTCACAATAAACTGTATAAGGCCCTGCACCCGTAGGTAATATCAACACTGGCGCGGTGGTCAAGGCTGTCTTGAGCTTCTGAAAGATCGCCTCACACTCCTCTGACCATTGGAACTGGACACCCTTCTGGGTCAACCTGGTCATCGGGGCTGCAATAGAAGAAAACCCCTCTACAAATCGACGGTAGTAACCTGCTAACCCCAAGAAACTCCAGATCTCAGTCAATGGAGCTGGTCGAGGCCAATTCTGGACTGCCTTAATCTTCTTTGGGCCCACCTGAATACCTTTCACTGATACAATGTGGTCCAGAAATGCCACCGGACTCAACCAGAACTCACATTTCGAGAATTTGGCATATAGGTTATTATCCTTCAGGGTCTGAATAACCACTCTGAGATGTTGCGCATGCACTTCCTAACTGCGGAAGGATATCAATACGTTATCCATGGGTACTATCACGAGCCAGTCTAACTAAGGCATGAATACTTCGTACTTATACACATAACCATGACTTCGGCGCTAAGAGTCGTCCTAAATTACAATAGTGCCAATTAACTACGTGTTATCAAATACCATATTCTACAAATCCCACTTTAATCAGAATGAGGTATGGAGACCTTGTGATTATTTTTTTTGAATTTATGAGTCATATTTATACGCACCTGGGTGCTCGTCTCAAAGGCTAAGCTCAACGGTTTCAAAATAGAAATGGCTAAATATGAATAGAAACTATACAAGAATTGTCAAATAGTCCTAACGGGCATGACTCTTATTTACGAATGCAATACGAAAATATTAATTTCATAAAAGAAGAATTTTAAACACATAAACTCTTACTACCAGGACCTAGTACTCCTATGATATCCATCGCAGCTTGAAGCTCGGCTTAGAAATATTTCACATTATGCCAAAAATTGGAGGATCTCATCCTCAACTCTGAATCACAGTGCTTGCATATCATGTCATCTGAAATTTTTCATTTCCTTTCTTTCTTCCTTTCAATAATTGTCAGTCAAATATAATCACTACATAAAATGAACCCTCATACTGATAGGGCGCACAATTAACGGTTAAAATTAGTTATTCCGAGAATTATATCAAAACCCACTGTAATAAGTAATATAAAGTCACTCTTAGCCTTATGGATATTTTAGTGACTAACACCTAATAATAGGGATGTCTATCCTCATGTAATATTCCAACGTGAGTATTTCCATAAGTAGATTTGATGATTACGATGCTCACCCATGAATGGAGCATGTTAAATGGGCTCGCCTAAACTTTTCTTTCAAATAATGAAAAACAAACCAAACCAAATTTAGGGAAAAATATTCTGTTTATAACAATCTGAATTATACACGTGATGACACCATCTGGCGTAGTGACCTCCCTCATACCATAAAAATTATATCAATGGTTGGGTCTCCACCTCTAGGATTTTCACCTCCACCTTTAACATCCTGACCTATACATCTGGCTGGCCATGTAGGATAAATATTAACTGCAATGGAGTGTGTAGCCCGAGTGCTTTCCTAAAATTATATTTCTCCAAAATTCCACATTCACAGCAATTCCTTTAAGGCTCAGTTAACTTGTTGTTCATGACAATATATATTCGGACACGGTCATTGTGACCTGGTACAACCGTTCAGATCGCATATACTACATATTGTAGAGAATCTCGGGGGTGACGTCTTCAGAGCATTTTCTTAAAATAGATTTTAGTAGATAGCGTTGCGTTGGCCGGCTTGCCCTCTTCGTCGGCTTGTCACAAACATCGACGACCAATTTCCTCTTTTGCTATGTTGGCTTAACACTGCTGAGCTACCCCATTTACTCATATACTCTTCGTCATTCTCTGGGGGTGATTCTTACCCCATGAAAAGAACCAACCTTAAATATGTATAAATTATTTGGAGGACCTTTCCATACCATATATATACATTCCAATAACACACCATATTTGTCCTTCGCAACTCCAACACATCGACCGGACATCTAGGTCCATTGAAACCCAACACGATTTATTGGATGATCTCCTGATATAATTGCATCTTCCGTTGGGACCATAACTGGTGTGGTAAATACATTATCTTCCCACTACTTCTTTTTCCCTCCGTAGCACAGTAAAATAAACCCCCTCGCATTTGACTATTCCCACGTTCTGTAATTCCTCATAACAGCGATCAAGCACGATCCCGTGGGTTCTCAAAAGATGCACCGCTGAAGGTGGTAGGGAAGAGTTTGGTGAAACGTATCCGACCTCCATAAAACTTTTGAAGGTGAAGTTGATCTGTCACCAGCCTGTGCCATTGTTCGGCTGAAGAAGCGGTACGTGACTTCGCCATTCATGGGAAGACAAGAGTAGAAATTCAATTTAACATTTGAAGAATAAATTCGCATGATAAGAAAGAACAAATGAGAGACTTATCCTAACTCAATAGACTCTGGAGGATAAGTACAGACGTCTCTATACCTACCTCTCAAACTCCACTAAGCTTGTTCGTGAGTGGTGAGACCTATGTAACCTAGAGCTCTGATACCAATTTGTCATGACCCAGATTTTTCCCCCAACATCGAGATCGTGATGGCGCCTACTCGTGGTATCTAGGCAAGCCTCCTTATTCACACTATCCTGTTTAACAATACTTCATACTCAAATTAATAACCAAAATCATAATCTTAATTAAACAAGTGCGGAAGACTTTATAAAAATAGAAATAATTAGTTTTCAAGGTATCTGATACTGAAATCCTCTACCCAAGACGTGGAGTCACCAACTCACGAACTACTACTGAATACTACACATAAAAGTCTGAAAGAAATATAACATAATCTGTTTGTCTCGGAACAAAGAGACTACATCTAGTAACATAAGTAAAGGGAGAGACGCCGGGCCTGCGGACGTCTGTAAGCTACCTCGGTCTCAAATATGATCAACTCCCACGCAAAAGATCTACTGCTGCTACTCCTGATCAAAACCCGAACCTGTGCAAAAATGCACAGAAGTGCAGTTTCAGCACAATCCGACCCCATGTGCTGGTAAGTGCCTGGCCTATCCCGGCGAAGTAGTGGCAAGCCTAGGACCAGACACCCACATAAAGCTGTGCAGTTCTATATATATGTATACTACAAGATAATGAGAAATAAACAAGTAATAACGTAATAAGGAATATCTTAAAAGAACTCAACAATTAACAACAGTTAATAAGTCCACAAGGAAAACAAAGTATAATGGAAAAATAATTAATATCAAGTCAAGGAATAGCAAGTAGTTGCACGGCATCACCCTTCGTGCTTTTACTCTCATCCTCACCAAATAAGCAAATAAAGTGTGCGACATCACCCTTCGTGTTTTTACTCTCATTCTCACATCTATGGTACGGCATGATCCTTCGTACAAGGTTCAATAACAAGGCAATAACAAGGCACGACATGATCCTTCGTGCATAATCAATAACATGGCACGGCATTAACCTTCATGCATAATCAATAACAAGGCGCGACATTAACCTTCGTGCATAAACAATAAATCAAGGCACGACATTAACCTTCGTGCATAAACAGTAAATCAAGGCAGGACATTAACCTTCGTGCATAAACAATAAATCAAGGCACGACATCACCCTTCGTGCATTATCACTCTTCCTCACACAAATAACAATCACAGTTAAGGGCAAGGAATGAAAACAATAAATCATGAACCGTCCCGGCAAGGGACACAATAATCATCACAACAAAGTCCCGGCAAGGGAGAACAATAACAATTCTACAACCCGGCAAGGATGCAACAATTTATCTTTAAAAGATGTCTCACCACAAGTATTAACAACGACTCACGATCATGCAAGACGCCAATGTATGGATGCTCATCACCACAGCCCATACACCGCACTCGATAACACAGCACATAGCACACAATCCTATTCCCTCAAGCTAGGATAGAACAAACACTTACCTCGAAAGTTTACGAACAATTCAATCCGTAGCAATGCCTTGCAATTCAATCACCTCGGATGCCGAATCTCAAACCGGCGAGAATTCTAGTCCGCGATGCCTTTGCTCCTCAGCCGGCCTCCTCGCACTTCCAATCTATCCAAATTCATACAAGCATCGATGAAGTTCGATTTCTAAAAGATGGGGTTTAGCCGTACATATCTTAAATTCGTCCCTTAATGATACTACAATGATCCAATATAGTTATGTAACTTCAATCTACAATACCACATTCAATAGGGCAAATATTAGTCATAAATCCCATAACTTGTGCCATCTTGGCCTATTATCAAACATATTGCAGGCATAAATATTTACACCTCTTAACTATAGCATTGGTTCCTCCAACTATCACCATTAACCAACAATTCATCTCCCTATCATTCTTTAGCAATTTATACTCCTAACATAATGTGTGTGGTCAACCATTCACACCCACACCAACGAAATTACAACAAATATACACATTTAAATCCCTACCATGTTCATGTATTTAAATTGGGGACTTATGGCTTCCAACAACCATACTATAAGTTGTAATACTTGATTCATACTCATATTCCCATAATAACACCATATGTGTAAGTTTAAGGTGTAGGATTACCTCTTGTAGATCAAATCTTGAAAGACAACTTTGGGGTGTTCTTGAGATTTGGAAGAAATCCTATGAAATCCAACCAAAATCATGTTGTAACTTGTGATTGAGAAGAGAAATCACCATGAAAACACATTTAAAAGCTTACCTTAGGAGTGCAATTGAGTGCCTTGGTCGAATTGGGGGTGTTGGGGAAGCCCTAGGCTTGAGAAATGACTCAAATTCTGTCATTTCCCGTCCTTAGGTATATTTAGGGCCAGCTACTAGTGCGCCTGCGCTAATTAGCTCAGGTTGAGGCAGAAAATAACCCATTAGCACGAGCTACTAGCGCTCCTGCGCTAAGGCCGCGACACATGCCCAGTAAAATGATCATAACTTTCTGTATAGACCTCCCAAATGATGCACGGTTTGTTGCGTTGGAAACTAGACTCAAAGAGATTTAATTTGATAGGTTGTGGCTTACACAACTATTTATATAACGGGAGATATGATCATCTAAAGTGAGGTCTTGTGCACACTCATTTACATCTTCGCCTATTATGAAGTTTTCCAACTTCAAAAATTCCCGTTAACCATCCGAAATCACCCCGAGGCCCCCGGGACCTCAACCAAAAATACCAACACCTCCTAGAATATCATACAAACTTGTTCGTGCGATCACATCGCCAATATCACATCGTTTTCATCAAATCAAGCCTCAAGTTCATGATTTTCATTCTTTTGGTTTTCAAAACTTTCAAACTTGGAACTCAAGGTCCAAAACATATCAAACGACATCCAAATGTCACCAAACTTTGCAAAAAGCACATATATAATATTTAAGACTTGTACCGGGCATCGGAACCAAAATACGAGCCCGATACCAAGGTCAATTAATTCATTTTCATTTAATAATTACATCAAAAAGAATTTCATAGAAAAATTCATAACTTAGGCTCTAAGCCTCGGAATTCGACTGCGGACGCATGTCCAAGTCCCATATTTTCCTACGGACCTTCCGGGACCATCCAATCTCGGGTCCGGGTCCGTTTACCAAAAATGTTGACCAAAGTCAACTATATCAATATTAATATCATTTTTCTCCAAATTTCTCATAGAATTCATATTTTCTATCACAAAAACAATTCGGCTACATGCTCGGATCATGCACATAAATCAAGGCAACATAGAATGAGGTTTTCAAGGCCTTAGAAGCTCAAAATGATTAATAAAACAAGTGATGACCCTTTGGGTCGTTACAACATTCTTGAGATATTTATGGATTACTTCAATATAGTTGGGGATTCCTTTGATAATTGCTTGGCCAATTTGGATCGTGTGTTAGCAAGATGTAAAGATACAAATCTTGTGCTTAATTGGGAAAAGTGTCACTTTATGGTGAGAGAAGGAATTGTATTGGGCCAAAAAGTTTCGAAGAATGGCATTGAGGTCGACAAGGCAAAGATAGAGGTCATTTCAAGGCTCCCTCCCCCTAACTCTGTCAAAGGGGTGAGGAGTTTCTTAGGGCACGCCGGGTTCTATCGGCGCTTCATAAAGGATTTTCCAAAATTGTGAACCCATTGTGTAAGCTTTTGGAGAAGGATGCAAAGTTTGTCTTTGATGAGAGATGCATGGAATATTTTTTGTTGAAGCAAAAATTGACTACTACCCCATCATTACCGCATCCAATTGGAACTTTCCTTTTGAACTCGTGTGCGATGCAAGTGATGTGGTGGTAGGTGTGGTACTTGGCCAGAGAATCAACAAGATGTTCCATCCGGTGTACTACTCAAGAAAAACAATGAATGAGGCTCAACAGAACTATACCGTCACCGAGAAGGAGTTGCTAGCTATTGTGTTTGCCATGGAAAAATTTCGTCCTTATCTTATGGGGGCCAAGGTGATTATTCATACTGATCATGCTGCCTTTAGGTATTTGATGACAAAGAAGGACTCCAAGGCAAGATTTATGAGATGGTCTTACTTCTTCAAGAGTTTGATCTAGAGATTGTTGATCGCAAAGGTAGTGAAAATCAAGTGGCGGACCACTTGTCCCGTCTAGAGGAGGAGGGGAGGCCATCCAATGGCCTTGAAATCAATGATTCTTTCCCGGATGAACAACTTCTCTCAGTGTCAATGAATGATATGCCATGGTTCACCGATGTCGCCAACTATCTTATGTCCGGTGTGGTCCCATATGAGCTCTCTTCCAACCAAAGAAAAAAGCTAAAGCGGGATAGTTTGGACTTCTATTGGGATGATTCGTATCGTTTCAAAAATTGCACGGATGGAGTGATTAGAAAGTGTGTCCCAGAGAGCGAACAAATGAGCATCTTGGAGGCTTGTCACTCTTCTTCCTATGGTGGTCATCATGGGGGAGTGAGGACGGCTTCCAAAGTCTTGAGCTGTTGATTTTATTGGCCGACAATCTTCAAAGATTCTAGTGATTTAGTGAAGAGTTGTGATTCATGCCAAAGGGCTGGTGGAATTTCAAAGAGAGATGAGATGCCTCTAAACACCATTCTAGAAGTTGACATTTTTTATGTATGGGGCATTGACTTCATGGGACCTTTCGTGAGTTTTTGTGGAAACATATATATTTTGGTAGCAGTGGACTATGTTTCGAAGTGGGTAGAAGCCGTGGCTCTTCCTAACAACGAAGCCCGAAGTGTTGTGAACTTTTTGAAGAAATATATCTTTATAATATTTGGGACCCCCGTGCTATCATTAGTGATGGGGGCTCTCATTTTTGCAACAAGGCTTTCGATTCATTGTTGATCAAGTATGGAGTTAATCACAAAGTCACTACCCCATACCATCCCCAAGCAAGTGGTCAAGTCGAAGTTTCAAATCGAGAAATCAAGAGCACCTTGTCTAAGACGGTCAACGCCAATAGGACAGATTGGTCAAAGAAACTAGATGATGCTCTTTGGGCTTATAGGACAGCCTATAAAACGCCAATTTATATGTCTCCTTACCGGTTGGTGTTTGGTAAGGCTTGTCATCTTCCGGTAGAGCTTGAGCATAAAGCGATGTGGGTTTTGAAAAAGCTGAACTTAGAATGGGATGTAACGGCAAATCTCCGGGTAGATCACTGGAATGAGATTGATGAGTTTAGATTTCATGCATATAAGGACAAGATGAATTACCTTCACGACAAATATGCTCGAAGCAAGGAGTTCAAGATTGGTGACATGGTCCTTCTCTTCAATTCTCGGTTGAGGTTATTCCCGGGAAAGCTAAAGTCAAAGTGGAGTGGCCCTTTTGAAGTAGTAGGTGTGACCCCGTTTGGAGCTCTTGACTTAAAGAACAAGAATGGTGAAATATTTCGAGTTAATGGGCATCGGGTGAAGCACTATCTGGGGAAGCCGGATGATAGCTAGGTTGTGGAACTCTTGCACATGAAATGATGGAATGGTAACTTGCGTCGTGTCGCGACGTTAAATCAGGCGCTTCTTGGGAGGCAACCCATGTCATTTTCTTTTTCTTTGTTTTTCTTCATCAGTAGACTAGGATTTTTGAGCTAACTGAAGTGTTGCATGGAGTATGTTGAAATAATGCAGGGAAAATACAAAAGTGAACAGTCTCTGAAATTTGGCCACACGGCCGCACAACAAATCAGTGTGGTCCGCGTGGCTTGTTTAAGCCAAAGAACTAAGCCTAAGGAAACCCACGCAGCCCGCGTGGCAAAACTATGCGATCCGCATGGGGTGGACAAGAGAGGATAAAAAATTGGCAGATCTCTGAAGTTTACCACGCGGCCGCGTAACAAATCAGTGCGGTCCGCGTGGAAACTAGTCAGTCGAGCAGGTTTCTGAAGTTTGTCACGCGGCCGCAACACAAAATAGTGCGGTCTGCGTGACTTTGCTGGAAAATGAACACAGGGTTAAATCCTACGCGGTACGCGTCACAGAAGTGTGCGGCCGCGCAGGTGGGTAAGTGAGGGGTCCCATGTCCTTTCCTATAAATAGGGACCCCTGGCCCTCATTAAACCTTTTGGCCAAATTTCCTTCTGAGAACCTTTTCACTGTTCATTCCCGTGTAACTTGTGCTTCAATTGCAAATTCAACTACTTCTTGGTAACATTTCATTTCTGATTCATCATTTGCATTACTTTATTTTGTATATAAATTAATTAATGTTAGTATAACTTCCTAATTTCTTTAATTTTTCCTCTTTTAATTGATAAAATTAGGATCAAGCATGATAATTATAGAATTGGGGCTAAGTTTCTTATTAAAATAAATGAGTATGGACACCTAGGACATATGGTGTTGAAAACAATAGACTTAATTGAACAAATGCACCCTGCCAGTTTAGTTTTTCCCTACGCGGCCGCACACCATTGTTGTGCGGTCCGTGTGATTGATTTTGATGGAGAGCCAAACCTACGCAGCCGCGGTCCAAATCAGTGCGGACCGCGTGCCCAAGGTTCAGAGATTGAAAAATTTGGTTATCTCTTCTGTGCGGAACGTGTCCATTTCTGGGCGGTCCGCGTTGACCTCACACGGTCGCGATGCAAATCAGTGCGGTCCACGTGGGTCAACTTCAGAGAGTTGGTTAATCTGTTGATCATCTTGTGCGGACCGCGTCCATTTCTGGGTGGTCTGCGTTGACCTCATGCGGCCGCGATAGAAATCAGTGCGGTCCGTGTGGGTCAACTTCAGAGGATATTGCATGTAACTGCTTAGCCTGTGCGTATCACGTGGCAAAAGGTTGCGGTCCGCGTGACCTTTGTTACCCTACTGTGCCTGTTCTGTGTATACTCTTCTTTCATTGTATACTACTCACGTGCTTCGACTAACCAATCTAGACTCTACTTTTTGCAGACAATGACGGAGAAACATATTGCACAACGTGGGGGTAAACAACCCGGGAGGGGTGGTCCCTCCCGAGGGGGCAAAGGCAAAAGGATTGTAAAACTCACCCAGAGGTCCGGGAAAACTTAAAAAAAACCCGAAAGTTGATTCGGGAAGCTGACAGAGCGGCCTCTCATTCCACGGGGAGTGATTACATACCTTCTAGAAGTATCACCTCGGAGTCCGCCCCCTCCCACATGTCCGTCTCAGTACCCAACATGGCGTCATCATCTCCAGACAAAGACCAACCCACAACTGCCACTTCCAAGACAGTAAATGTAGTCTTAGACTCGTCTGATGAGTCTCAAGCTGAGAAGAACAGTGATGATGAATACTCCACTTCTCCCATAGCATCACTATCAGGGGACAGTGGAGGACAGGCAGAAGGAGGAGAGCCACATGTATGTGGTATAGAGCGGACAAGGGACCCTAATGTATGGACTGATAGGTTTGTCAGTCAGTTGGCATGGCACAAGTTCAGAGAGTGGTGGCCAAAGAGGAGATTGATCTCGGAGAGGAGATTCATCGATGCGGACTTGCTACCGCACAACCCTCATGTGCAAGCGCAGTTCCATACCAGAGAGGGTTGGAGCTTCTTCAAGGAATGGGGAGAATGCGAATGAGCATATGGTTAAAGAATTTTATGCAAACATCCACCGTTTAGTCCGGGATTCCACCGCCATAAAAGTGAGGGATCAAATTGTGTTGTTTGATGGGAAGTCCTTAAATGAATTCTTGGGGTTCGCGGATGAAGATGTGTCCTAATATCTTGAGAAGTTGGCTTAGAAAGAGGAGGCTCATCCTTGGTTAGTTGAAGTGCTAGCTTCTCCCGGAGGCACAAGAGAAGATTTATAGGAACACCCTCAGCTTTGAAGCAAAAGGGTGGTTGACCTTTGTCTGCAACCGATTGGACCCTACCACTCATGACCATTCAGTGCCGATTGATCGAGCGGTGTTAGTAGCTTCAATCATGGCCGGCTTCCCATTGAATGTGGGAAATATCATGCATAGGGTTATCTCAACTGTGGGCCATGAGACCAAGACAAACTACCCCTTCCCCAACACATTGACATTGTACTTCAAGGAAATGAAAGTGAAAAGAAAAAAGTTTGATGTACTGGTGCCTCCGGCAGGGGCTTATTCGTGGTATGATCAAAGGGGTCCGGACAACCCTAAGACGGCCAAGAAGAGCCAAGCCACCACTTCCACTATAGCTATCCAGTCTGAGGAGCCAGTTGCCACCACTAAGCAGACCACTTCCCTCCCTCGGGTCCATCCGTAGCACCTTCCTCCTCTACAGCTGATCCGGAGATCCCAGTCTCCAAGACGCACCGGTTCACTGCCAACCAGATGACCTATACATTGACCAGTTTGAACAACTGGATGTCGGTTGCGACATCCAAGTTGTCCACATTGACGACAGCGATTCAGGCCCATAGTGCACCAGTGACGGTGGAGGTCCCAGCTTCTATTGAGGACATACTAAAAAAGATCCTGGATAACCAGGAAAAGATGATGAAGAAGCAGGATAGTCTGGCTGAGGCGGTTGACACACATAGCAAGGCCCTCAAGAGCCTTGCTAGGGAGCATAGGAAGTTGAGAAAGACCAAAGCCTCGACGGAGTCAGTTTCAGCTCTAAAGGAGCAGGTGGACAAGTTGGTAGCTGATCAGTTGCCTCTTGATCTTTTATTTGGAGAGCCGACCGTAGAGCCACAGGCGGAGCAGCCACAGGAGGAGCCCAGCCCACGTAAGAAGAGGAAACTCCCCAACACTGAGGGAGTGGTGATTATGGTAGCTCCTGAGCAGGAGGGGCCCTCTAGTGCACCCACAGTAGATGAGCCTCCTCTAGAGTAGGCACCTGTCCCAGTAGCACCATAGTAGATTGGGGACCAGTCTGAGGTTCCCACCACTACAGCGGACGAGAGAGCCAGTCAAAGTCATCCGGTTGATCAGGCTTGAGGGGCCATCTATATCCTTTCTTTTGTGCTTATTTGATAGTTAGCATTGGGCACAATGCTAGCTCTTATTCGTGGGGGTGTGCCCTACTGTTTTGATTTTGGACTGTATATATTTTGATTACTTTTAGACACTCTTAGATGTAGTATTTGTATATATTTTGATACTTTGATCTACTTTAGTTTCATTTTGAACACTTTGGATTTGTATATTCGGATCTATCTTTGTACATATTCATTTGCCTTTTCATTTTTTGGTTATTCTCGTAGAATCATTAGATTTTGTTTTAAGCTTTCAATAAACCCTTGGTTTTCTTAATGCCACGGTTCTTTCCAAGGGTAAGGTGTTGTGTGAACCGGGTGGCTCTTCCCTATGATAGATAGCGTGACAACTTTCTTAAGGGTTGAGTGAGTTTTTTTTTCTTTTTCTTTTTGATTTTCAAACTTTTGATAGTTAAGGGTACCTCGGGCGAACTTCACTTGGGCCTAGCATATTTGTCTCCGATCTTATGGTCAAAGACATCAAGTTGTGTCTAGAATGGTGAAAGTTGTGGCCTTGAGAATCTTGTGTTGACCGAACAACCATCGATTGGTCATATGGACCAAAGCGTGCTTGAATCTATTCCGAGGTTTTTGTGGGCCTTCGACTCCATTTTTGGTGATCTCTGAGTGTACGTGTGGTGAGAAATAGAATTGTGAGCCCAAGTACCATACCAATGGTCTTGAACTTGCCCCGAATGTTTGTTGAGGCGAAATCCTAGGTGAAACTTGACTTGAGAAGTGAGTGTAGGTCGTCTTTGATCCAAATGAACTTACCTTGAATCATTCCTTCCAACCTACCAATAAATGAATCCCTAGTCACCCCTTTGAGCCTAAAACCTTATTCCTTCATAAACCAAAGTGCAAGCCTATACCCGTTTCAATTTAGACCTTCTCTTGGCACCCAGAATCTTCCCTTAAAGTGATTGCAAAAGTATAAGTTTGGGGGGGGGAAAGACAAGATAGGCACAAGAAAGGCACCAATGTGGTAAAAAGGCACAAAATCAAGAAGGAAAAGAAAGGTATTGAAAAAAAAGGAAACAAAGAGAAAAACAAACAAAAAGATTTGAAAAGTGAAAAGAAAAAAGGAAAAATGTGAATGAAGTGATCAAAGAAAAAGTATCAATTGCATAAAGGAAGAGTGCCATGGTGTCTCTCTTTCAACCCTTAAAATAAGAAATGTTCAAAAAGAGTCAAGAAAGTGTGCCATCAATGAATCAAAAGAAGCGCTTTAGGAAAGGTTGAACCAATAAGAGCCAAATTCCTACCCTACCCAAAAAGTCTTCACAATGACTCCCAAAAAGTCCTATATGATCTCGAGTTGAGAAAAACCTACATTAGTGGATACTTTCATAAAGGGCAAGCCTATGGTACCTAGCGTCAGGCTTAGGGTCTCTTCTTTGAGAGAGCGAGTGTGAAATCCTCCATATTGATTGGTGTGCAAATACTCTAAAAGGTGAGGTGCACTTAGGGAGAGCCGAAGATGTATGAGTTTGGGGTCCACAATAACCAAAGTGTTTTGAGAAAGGCTCCTTGATGGATCGAGTCAACCCTCGAAGCTCTTGTGTCATACTTGATCCACAAAGCTTCAAATTTTCAAAAAGGTGTCAATGATACATTTGCATTAGGGATAATTGTTAGTCCCAATTGATGTTTGTGAGGTTACCCCCAGACAAATAGGGGTGTTTTGGTGTCTTTTCTCTGAAGGTTAGATCTTAACTTTGGTTTGCTTGAGGACAAGCAAAGGTTTAAGTTTGGGGGAGTTGATAACTAGGAATTTTGCATACTTTTAAACCCTTTCTTGCCTGAGCTTTGTGCATATAATGTGTTTAACTGGCCTTGAATTGCTTATAAGTGCGCTATTTTGCAGGTTTGAGCGATAAAAGGACGAATACCGTCAAAACGGCTAAAAAATGAGTGAAACCGGCAAAGCGCCAAAGAAGAAGTAAAAGGACTACAAAGAAGCCTGTGCGGACCGCACTGTTTTGGTGTGCGGCCACACAGGTCGATTCAGAGAGCAAAACCAGTCCAAGCTTCTACTGAGCGGATTGCACTGATTTGGTGTGCGACCGTGCAGGAATGATCAGAGAAGGCCCAGCTACCAGGCAGACCCACGCGGACCGCGTCCACTATTGTGCGGTCCGCAATGATGAAGACCAGAGAAAAAAATGTTCAAGGGACAATCCCATGCGGCTGCGTGGCAAGTCAGTGCGGCCCGCGTGGGTGAGGAATCAGAGAGTCTGTATTCAAAGGATTTACACAGTGCGGCCGCATGACAAATGTACGCGGTCCGCGTTACTGTACCTGCGCGGCCGTGTGACAAATGTACGCGGTCCGCTTGACAAATGTACGCGGTCCGCGTGACTTGTTCCAGCACCAGTCCTTCTGAAGCCTAAATGCCTTACACGGCCGTACGTCAAAAGTGTGCGGTCCGCGTGAGACCCCCATTTGCACTTTTGTCCGGAAATTTCTTTGTAGTATAAATAGCTTCTTTTACTTTTTAGGTTGTGTCAGATATTACACAGTGACGGCTGAGCTGGTGAGAACATTATATACGCCAATTTTGGGCAAATTCTTAGTAGTTTAACATTAGATTTCATTTGTAATTAATTACTATGCCAATTTCATCTTTAATTTCTGCATCTTCTTCAAATTCCATGGCTAGCTAAACCCATAGCTAGGGTTGTAGCCCAACCCTAGTGTGGGTAATTAATGGGTTAGATTACTAAATGCTTAGATATTGTGGGTGTTAGGATTTGGGTTGATTAAATATTTTTCATTAGGATTTTGTGGTTGCAAACACTAAATCTAGTTTTGTGGGTTTGGGATCTACTTGAGAAAGAGAGTCTAAAACCTCTCAATCAATTCCAACAAGAATTTGTGATGGACCCATGAGAATGGTAGTCCCAAGTAACGGGTATAAACCTCGAGAGAGTAATTACCCAACTTGAGCCTAAAGTTGTTTGGGCAAATTAGCCTACCCAATTGGTCTCGAGGGAGTCAATTGGCCAAAATTGTTCTCTCTACCAAGAGGTGTGAGAATGAATGCATAGAGCAACGGTTATCCATAATAATCCCATTACATCATCTTTGCATTGAATTTCTATACCCACTAGTTATTCCACCTAGGTAAATGCTACTTCCCTAGTCCCCTTTCCCATTAGCATATTACACTTAGAATTAACTTTAGCATAATCTAGATTTCATAATAGTAGTTGATAAATTAGTTTGTAAAGAGAAAACACCAAAAATGCTTGAAGTTAAACTAGAAGCTAAATCCTAATACTAGTGCAACGTAATTCCTCACTCCAATATCTAACTCCATGTGGATTGACCCCGAACCACTATTCAGGTAAAAGTAATTGTGCCCGCTCATTCCTTCGAGTTGAGTTTGGTACGATTACTACCTTCCATAATGGACTAAGCAGGGACGGTTCTAAAGCAACTAAGATGCTACTAAACTGCCTCATGAAGTATCCCCCTACGACATGGGAGGAAATCCACAACGCTTACTACGCCGAAGTACGAGCGAACGAAGATGACCTCAATGGGCCGACCCAACAGTTAACAACGATACAATCGGAAACAAGGAAAGACAGACGCCACGAGGGACGTCAGGAACATCCCCTACGTTCCAACATAGAACGACATCAACTATACACGAGATCCTCCGGTGAGCACGTGATTTTTTCCCCAAGCAAATTATTCCAAAAATATATTCAAAAATATTTTTAATTTGTGTGGAAATACATATTTTTTTCTAATCTTGAAAGAAAAAAAATAACAAAATGTCATTTTTGTATTAATTAGAAAATACCAAAAATAGAAATTGATTACTCTTTAATTTTAGAAAAATCAGAAAATTAAAAGAAAATACAAGGAATAATAAATACAAGAGTAAAATATAAAAATACAGAAAAGAAAATAAATTAAAATAGATAATATGAAAATAAAAAAATAAAAAATACAATGTATAATACAAAGTACAAATACAATATACATAAGAATTGGGCGATTATAATTTAGTGGCCCAAATAATATAACACATAGACCAAGCCCAAATTGAATATGGCTGGTCAATCTTAACACTAGACCAAACGACACTGTTCTAAGTAGTTAAATCTGCACCGTTGAAAATTGATCAAATGGCCTAGGAGTAATGATGGTTTAATAATGAAACGACGTCGTCTAAAAGAATCAATCTGAACCGTTGATAATTTTAATCTAAGGGTCATAATTAAATGACAAGTTAAATAAAACGGCATCGTAATGTGGTTGATTGAATCTGAGCCATTGGTATATTTAATCCAATGGTCTCAGATCAATTAAAGGTGTTAAATACCTAAAAACGTTACATTTCATCTCATTATACTTCTTCGTCCCCAAATGAAAACCCTAGCCGCCATCACATACTCTCCACCATCGCCGGAACTTTACCGGCGGTGGTTCATCCCCTCCTCCACTCAGGCCTTCCTTAACATCCCTTCACCATTTCCCTCTCCTCTATCACCCTACCCCATCAATTCTCCCAAAAGACCCCTGGAAAACCTCGAATATTAAAAAATATTTTACCGGAACCCTACTCCGGTGACCACCACTTACAAACCAGGGTCCGTCCTTAACACCCCTTTACCGTCTCCTCGTCCTCTTCAACTGTCACGACCCGGATTTTCCCCCAACATCGGGATCGTGATGGCGCCTACTCGTGGTAGCTAGGCAAGCCACTGTATTCATACTATCCTATTTTTAACATAATTTTAATTAAATAAATGCGGAATACTTTATCGAAATGGAAATAACAAATCACAAGGTGAAAATCATACTGAAATCCTCTACCCAAGACGTGGAGTCACCAACTCACGAACTACTATGGAATACTACACATAAAAGTCTGAAGGAAATATAACATAATTTTGTTTGTCTCGAAACAAAGAGACTACAGCTAATAACATAAATAAAGAAAGAGACGCCGGGCCTGCGGACGTCTGCAAGCTACCTCGGTCTCAAATATGATCAACTCCCACGCAATCTATTTACTGCTGCTGCTGCTCCTGATCGTAACCTGGACCTGTGCAAAAACGCACGGAAGTGTAGCATCAGCACAACCGACCCCATGTGCTGGTAAGTGCCTGGCCTATCCCGGCGAAGTAGTGACAAGCCTAGGACCAGGCACTCACATAAACCTGTGCAATTAATTATATATATATGTGTACCACAAAATAACAAGAAATAATCAAGTATTAACACAATAAGGAATACCTTAAAGAATTCAACAATTAATCACAGTTAATAATTTCACAAGGAAAAACAAAGTATAATGTAAACACAAGTAATATCACTTCAAGAAATAGCAAGCAGTTGCACGGCATCACCCTTCGTGCTTTTACTCTCATCCTCACATCCATAGTACGGCATGATCCTTCGTACATGGTTCAATAACAGGGCACGGCATAATCCTTCGTGCATAATCAATAATAGGGCACGGCATGATCCTTCGTGCATAATCAATAATAGGGCACGGCATGATCCTTCGTGCATAATCAATAATAGGGCACGGCATGATCCTTCGTGCATAATCAATAATAAACATGGCACGGCATTAACCTTCGTGCATAAATAAATAAACATGGCACGGCATTAACCTTCGTGCATAATTAAATAAACATGGCACGGCATCACCCTTCGTGCATTATCTCTCTTCCTCACCCAAATAACAATCACAGTTAAGGGCAAAGAAAGAAATAGTAATTCATAAACCGTCCCATCAAGGGCAATCAATAATTTTCTTCACAACAAGTCCCAACAAGGGAGAACAATAACAATTCATCTGTAATATATCTCAAATAATCATTTTCCAACGACTCACGGTCATACTAGACGCCGGTGTATGGATGCTCGTCACCACAGCCCATACACCGCACTCGATCACATAACACATAACACATAATCCTATTCCCTCAAGCTAGGATAGAACAAACACTTACCTCGAATGCTTATGAACAATTCAATCCGTGGGAATGTCTTTTCTTTCAATTTGGCTCCAATCCAACCGTATCTATACACAATTGATTTAGTATCATCAATTCAACTCAACAAACTACTTCTTAATACCAAATACAACTTTTACAACATTCTGTCATGAATAGTGAATTTCAACCCCGGGCCCACATGGTCGGAATTCGGGGTTAGGACCAAAATCCGGTTACCCATTCCCCCACAAGTTCATATATATAATTTGTTTCAAAATCGGACCTCAATTCGAGGTCCAATTCCCCAATTTATGAAAACCCCTATTTTCTAACAAAAACAAGAATTTTACCATGAAAATCTTTGATTTCTTATGAAAAACATGTTTAATGATGTTAGGAATTGAAAGAATTAAGTAAAAAGTGACTTACAATCGTTTTGATGAAGAAGAAATCCTTGAAGAATCGCAAATGGGTGTTTTGGTTTTGAAAAATGTGAAGAAATGACTGAAATTCGTGTTTTTCAGGTCTCTGTGTTCGCATTTGCGAACATGGGTTCGCAATTGCGAACCCCGACCAATTTCTGGAGTTTGAAAAATAAGCTAAGGGTGGGAAGTTCGCATTTGCGAACATTTTGTTCGCATTTGCGAACATTTGTTCGCATTTGCGAACATTTGTTCGCATTTGCGAACATTTGTTCGCATTTGCGAACAGTTCGCATTTGTGAACAGTTCGCATTTGCGAACTAATGTTCGCATTTGCGAACACATGCTGTATAAGGTAGTGTTCGCATTTGCGAACAATGGTTCGCATTTGCGAACCAAGGCATAATGGGGAATGTTCGCATTTGCGAACTTTTGTTTGCATTTGCGAACATAGGCTGGCACTGGGGACCTTCGCAAATGCGAACAATTGTTCGCATTTGCGAACAAGGCTGGGCCAAAGGGGGCTTCGCATTTGCGATGAATGTTCGCATTTGCGAGCTTGTCCCCTTCGCAATTGCGAGAAATACTTCGCAATTGCGAAGCCAACAGCTGGGTGAAAAACTAGCAGTTCAAAAATTCAGAATTTCTTCCAACGGCCTATCAAATCTTTACCCGAGCCCCCCGGGCTCCAAACCAAACATGTACACAACCTCAAAAACACATTATGGACTTGTTCGTGCGATCATATCGCCAATATCACTTCGTTTTAATCAAATCAAGCCTCAAACTCATGATTTTCATACTTTTGATTTTCAAAACTTCTTAACATTGGAACTCAAGGTCCAAAACATCTCAAACGACATCCAAATGTCACCAAACTTTACAGAAATCACATATATAATATTTAAGACTTGTACCGGGCGTCGGAACCAAAATACGAGCCCGATACCAAGGTCAATTAATTTATTTCCTTTAATAATTGCATCAAAAACAATTTCACATAAAAATTCATAACTTGGGCTCTAGGCCTCGGAATTCGACTCCGGACGCATGTCCAAGTCCCATATTTTTCTACGGACCTCTCGGGACCATCCAATCTCGGGTCCGGATCCGTTTACCACAAATGTTGACCGAAGTCAACCATATCAATATTAATATCATTTTTGTCCAAATTTCTCATAGAATTCATATTTTCTATCACAAAATCTTTCCGGCTACAAGCTCGGATCGTGCACGTAAATCGAGGCAACATAGAATGAGGTTTTCAAGGCCTCAGGAAGCTCGAAATGATTAATTAAATAAGTGATGACCCTTTGGGTCGTCACAATCTCCACCTCTAAAACAACCGTTCGTCCTCGAACGGACAAAATAAAGAAGTACCTGAGTCAGGAAACAAGTGTGGGTAGCGGCTCCGCATATCAGACTCGGGCTCCCAGGTCGATGCCTCAGGAGGCTGACCTCTCCACTGAACGCGCACAGAAGGATAACTCTTCGACCTCAACTGTCGAACCTGCCGGTCTAGAATAGCCACCGGCTCCTCCTCGTAAGATAGATCATTGCCCAATTGGACAATACTGAAGTCTAACACATGTGTGGGATCGCCGTGGTATCTCCGAAGCATAGATACGTGAAAAACTGGATGCACGGCTGATAAGCTAGGCGGCAAAGCTAATCCGTAAGCCACCCCTCCCACTCTGTCTAGAATCTCAAATGGACCAATATACCTAGGGCTGAGCTTGCCCTTCTTCCCGAACCTCATCACGCCCTTCATAGGCGATACTCGGAGCAATACTCGTTCACCAACCATGAAATCTACATCTCGAACCTTACGATCCGCATAAGTCTTCCGCTTGGACTGAGCTGAACGCAATCTCTCCTGAATAGTCTTGACCTTATTCAAGGCCTCCTGAACTAAGTCTGTACCCAACAACCGAGTCTCTCCCGGTTCAAACCATCCAACTGGTGATCGACATCGCCTACCATACAACGCCTCATACGGAGCCATCTGGATGCTAGATTGGTAACTGTTATTGTAGGCGAACTCTGCTAATGGCAGAAACTGGTCCCACGAGCCTCCGAAATCAATAACACGGGCTCGAAGCATGTCCTCAAGAATCTGAATAGTCCTCTCTGACTGGCCATCCGTCTGAGGATGAAATGCTGTACTCAACTGAACCTGGGTGCCTAACTCCCGCTGGGCCGCTCTCCAGAACCGCGAGGTAAACTGCGTTCCCCGATCAGAGATAATAGATACCGGCACCCCATGGAGACGAACAATCTCCCTAATGTAAACCTCCGCTAACCTCTCCGACGAGTAGGAGACAGATACTGGAATAAAGTGTGCTGATTTGGTCAGCCTATCAACAATGACCCAAATAGTATCAAATTTCCTCCGAGTCAAAGGAAGTCCAGTAATGAAGTCCATTATGATCCGCTCCCATTTCCACTCGGGAATTTCAATCCTCCGGAATACACCACCAGGTCTCCGGTGCTCATATTTCACCTGCTGACAATTTAGATACCGAGCGACATACGCAACGATATCTTTCTTCATTCTGCGCCACCAATAGTGCTGTCGCAAGTCCTGATACATCTTCGCGGCGCCTGGGTGAATAGAATACCGTGAACTGTGGGCTTCTGCTAAGATCAACTCTCGAATCCCTTCGACATTGGGCAAACAAACTCGACCCTGCAATTTCAATACCCCATCATCATCTAGGTTTACCTGAGTGGCACCTCTCCGCTGTACTGTACCTCTCAACTCACGCAAATGAGGATCATCAAATTGCCTCTCACGGATGCGCTCTAATACAGAAGAACGAGCGACCGTGCAGGCTAACACTCTGCTAGGCTCAGAAATGTCTAATCTCACGAACCGATTGGCTAAGGCCTGGACATCTAGAGCTAATGGTCTCTGATTGACCGGAATATATGCAAGACTACCCATGCTGGCATACTTTCTACTCAATGCGTCGGCCACCACATTGGCCTTACCTAGGTGATATAATATAGTAACATCATAGTCTTTTAGCAACTCTAACCACCTCCGCTGTCGTAGATTCAACTCCTTCTATTTGAACAAGTACTGTAGGCTTTTGTGATCAGTGTACACCTCACATGTCACACCATATAGATAATGCCTCCAGATCTTTAAGGCATGAACCACTGCTGCCAACTCGAGATCATGAACTGGATAATTCTTCTCATGTATCTTTAATTGCCTCGAAGCATAAGCGATAACCTTACCATCCTGCATCAATACCGCTCCAAGCCCCGTACGAGATGCGTCACAATAAACTGTATAAGGCCCTGTACCTGTAGGTAGTACCAACACTGGTGCGGTGGTCAAGGCTGTCTTGAGCTTCTGAAAGCTCGCCTCACACTCCTCTGACCACTGAAACTAGACACCCTTCTGGGTCAACCTGGTCATTGGGGCTGCAATAGAAGAAAACCTCTCTACAAAATGACGGTAGTAACCTGCTAATCCCAAGAAACTCCGGATCTCAGTCACTGAAGCTGGTCGAGGCCAATTCTGGACTGCCTCAATCTTCTTTGGGTCTACCTGAATACCTTCCACCGATACAATGTGACCCGGAAATGCTACCGAACTCAGCCAGAACTCACATTTAGAAAATTTGGCATATAGCTCTGGTTATCTTTCAGAGTCTGAAGAACCACTCTGAGGTGCTGCTCGTGCTCTTCCTGGCTGCGGGAGTACACCGGGATGTCATCTATGAAGACTATCACGAACAGATCTAAGTAAGGCCTGAATACCCGATTCATCAACTCCATGAATGCTGCTGGGGCATTGGACAACCCGAAGGACATGACCAAGAACTCATAATGCCCATATCTAGAGCGAAAGGTCGTCTTAGGAATGTCAGCCGCCCTGATCTTCAGCTGATGGTAGCCTGACCTCAAGTCTATCTTAGAAAATACCCTCGCTCCCTGGAGCTGGTCAAACAAATCATCAATCCTCGGCAGTGGATATTTATTTTTGATAGTCACCTTGTTTAACTGCCGGTAATCAATACACATCCACATCGAGCCATCCTTCTTCTTTACAAATAACACAGGTGCTCCCCAGGGGGAAACACTGGGCCTGATAAAGCCCTTCTCAAGAAGGTCCTGCAACCGATCTTTCAACTCTTTTAGTTCCGGCGGGGCCATACGATAGGGTGGAATAGATATGGGCTGAGTACCCGGTGCCAGATCAATACAGAAATCAATATCCCTGTCGGGTGGCATGCCCGGCAGGTCTGAAGGAAAAACCTCAGGAAACTCCCGTGCAATAGGGACTGAATCAATGGAAGGAACTTCTGCGCTGGAATCACGGACATAAGCCAAATAAGCTAGACACCCCTTCTCGACCATACGTCGAGCCTTAACATAAGAAATATCAGTGCGAACGGAGTGGCTTGAGGTACCCTTCCACTCTAATCGGGGTGATTCTGGCAAGGCTAAGGTGACAATCTTAGCATGACAATCAAGAATAGCATGGTATGGGGACAACCAGTCCATCCCCAATATGACATCAAAATCTACCATATCCAAGAGCAACAGATCAACACGGGTCTTAAGACCCCCAAATATAACTACACACGAACGATGCACCCGATCGACTACAATAGAGTCACCCACTGGCGTAGCCACATAAACTGGAATATCCAGAGCATAGCTGGGCACAGCCAAATACGGTGCGAAGTAGGAAGACACATAGGAATATGTAGATCCAGGGTCAAATAATACTGAAGCACCTCTGCCACACACAAGAATAGTACCTGTAATCACGATATCTGATGCCTCTGCCTCTGGCCTGGCTGGTAAAGCATAGAATCGGGGATCTTCACCTCCCCTCTGAGTTGCGTCTCTAGGACGACCATCAACTGGCTGACCTCTACCTCTCGCTGGACGGTCTCCACCTCTACGGTCTCGACCTCCACCTCTATAATCTCTACCCCCGCCTCTGGCTGGCTAGGCTGAGGGTCAGCTGGGGCCTGAATTATAGGACGAGGACCTCGCTGCTGAGAGTTGCCCGCTGCTCGTGGGCAATACCTGATAAAATGACCCGGGTCACCACAACCGTAGTAACTCTTACACTGATAGGGTTGCTGGCCCTGATGACCTGAATGGCCTCCACGAACACTCTGAAGAGGCTGAGCATTAATAGGAGACTGGTCTGAATAATACCCCCGAGAACCACGATCACCTGATCCACCCTGTGAAGCCTGAAGGGCGGAATGAAAAGGCCTGGAGGACTGGCCTCTATCAAAGGATTCTCTGCTACCGGAGGAAGAACCACCAAACCTGCCTGAATGACGAGGCCTCTTATCTGAAGAATAACCGCCTCCCCTAGCAAGAGCCATCTCAACTCTGCGTGCTGCATTGGCTGCCTCCTGAAATGATATGTCACTCCCCACGCCCATAGCCATCTGGAGTCTAATCGGATGATTAAGCCCATCTATAAACTTGCGGACCCTCTCCCGCTCAGTGGGAAGTATCACCACTGCATGACGAGCCAAGTCGATAAATCTCGTCTCATACTGTGTAACTGTCATAGTGCCCTGATGGAGGCGCTCAAACTGCCTCCGAAGTACATCCCTCTGAGTAGCAAGGAGAAACTTCTCCATAAATAGTTCCGCAAACTGGTCCCATGATAAAGCTGGGGACCCTGCTGGTCGAGTCAGGCAATAGTCTCTCCACCAAGTCTTGGCGGATCCTGCAAGTCTGAAGGTACAGAAGTCAACTCCGTTTGTCTCCACAATCCCCATAGTCTTGAGGATCTCATGGCAACTGAATAAAAAGTCCTGAGGATCCTCTGATGCGGCTCCACTGAATGTAGTGGTAAATAGCTTGGAGAACCGATCAAGTCTCCATAAGGAATCAGAAGTCATGGCCGCTCCATCTCCGGCATGAGCCGTGGTACTCGACTGAGTGGCCACAGCTGGCTGAACCACTGGTGCCTGAGGCTGAGGAACTACTGGCTCCGGAGTACGAGCAATAGGAGTCTGGGCACCTCCTCCAGCCTGAGAAGCGGTTGGTGCAACTGATAATAAACCCGCTCTGGCAATGCTGTCCATGAATCCCGCTATTCTGATCAAGGCATCCCGAAGATCTGGGGCAATTAAAGCCTCTCTTGGGACCTGAGCTGGGCCCACTGGAGCTGTTGGAACCGGAACCTCCTCGTCAATCTCAATATGGGGCTCCACCTCTAGGGTAGCTGCCTGGGGCTGAGCTCTACCCCTACCACGGCCTCTAATACGGCCTTGGCCCCTGCCCCTCCCGGGAGCTGCCTGGGGCTCGGGCTGCTGGTCAGCGGACGAAGAAGCGCGTGTCCTTACCATCTGCGAAAGGACGGAATAGAAATTCAATCAGTATTTGAGGAACAAGTCGCACGACAAGAAAGAACAAATGAGAGACTCTTTCCTAACTCAATAGACTCTGGAGGACAAGTACAGACGTCTCCGTACCTACCTCTCAAACTCTACTAAGCTTGTTCGTGAGTGGTGAGACCTATGTAACCTAGAGCTCTGATACCAACTCGTCACGACCCGGATTTTCCCCCAACATCGGGATCGTGATGGCGCCTACTCGTGGTAGCTAGGCAAGCCACTGTATTCATACTATCCTGTTTTTAACATAATTTTAATTAAATAAATGCGGAATACTTTATCGAAATGGAAATAACAAATCACAAGGTGAAAATCATACTGAAATCCTCTACCCAAGACGTGGAGTCACCAACTCACGAACTACTATGGAATACTACACATAAAAGTCTGAAGGAAATATAACATAATTCTGTTTGTCTCGAAACAAAGAGACTACAGCTAATAACATAAATAAAGAAAGAGACGCCGGGCCTGCGGACGTCTGCAAGCTACCTCGGTCTCAAATATGATCAACTCCCACGCAATCTATTTACTGCTGCTGCTGCTCCTGATCGTAACCTGGACCTGTGCAAAAACGCACGGAAGTGTAGCATCAGCACAACCGACCCCATGTGCTGGTAAGTGCCTGGCCTATCCCGGCGAAGTAGTGACAAGCCTAGGACCAGACACTCACATAAACCTGTGCAATTCATTATATATATATATATGTACCACAAAATAACAAGAAATAATCAAGTATTAACACAATAAGGAATACCTTAAAGAATTCAACAATTAATCACAATTAATAATTTCACAAGGAAAAACAAAGTATAATGTAAACACAAGTAATATCACTTCAAGAAATAGCAAGCGGTTGCACGGCATCACCCTTCGTGCTTTTACTCTCATCCTCACATCCATAGTACGGCATGATCCTTCGTACATGGTTCAATAACAGGGCTCGACATAATCCTTCGTGCATAATCAATAATAGGGCACGGCATGATCCTTCGTGCATAATCAATAATAGGGCACGGCATGATCCTTCGTGCATAATCAATAATAGGGCACGGCATGATCCTTCGTGCATAATCAATAATAAACATGGCACGGCATTAACCTTCGTGCATAAATAAATAAACATGGCACGGCATTAACCTTCATGCATAATTAAATAAACATGGCACGGCATCACCCTTCGTGCATTATCTCTCTTCCTCACCCAGATAACAATCACAGTTAAGGGCAAAGAAAGAAACAATAATTCATAAACCGTCCCATCAAGGGCAATCAATAATTTTCTTCACAACAAGTCCCAACAAGGGAGAACAATAACAATTCATCTGTAATATATCTCAAATAATCATTTTCCAACGACTCACGGTCATACTAGACGCCGGTGTATGGATGCTCGTCACCACAGCCCATACACCGCACTCGATCACATAACACATAACACATAATCCTATTCCCTCAAGCTAGGATAGAACAAACACTTACCTCGAATGCTTATGAACAATTCAATCCATGGGAATGTCTTTTCTTTCAATTTGGCTCCAATCCAACCGTATCTATACACAATTGATTTAGTATCATCAATTCAACTCAACAAACTACTTCTTAATACCAAATACAACTTTTACAACATTCTGTCATGAATAGTGAATTTCAACCCCGGGCCCACATGGTCGGAATTCGGGGTTAGGACCAAAATCCGGTTACCCATTCCCCCACGAGTTCATATATATAATTTGTTTCAAAATCGGACCTCAATTTGAGGTCCAATTCCCCAATTTATGAAAAACCCTATTTTCTAACAAAAACAAGAATTTTACCATGAAAATCTTTGATTTCTTATGAAAAAACATGTTTAATGATGTTAGGAATTGAAAGAATTAAGTAAAAAGTGACTTACAATCGTTTTGATGAAGAAGAAATCCTTGAAGAATCGCAAATGGGTGTTTTGGTTTTGAAAAATGTGAAGAAATGACTGAAATTCGTGTTTTTTAGGTCTCTGTGTTCGCATTTGCGAACATGGGTTCGCAAATCCGAACCCCGACCAATTTCTGGAGTTTGAAAAATAAGCAAAGGGTGGGAAGTTCGCATTTGCGAACAGTTCGCATTTGCGAAGTAATGTTCGCATTTGCGAACACATGCTGTATAAGGCAGTGTTCGCATTTGCGAACAATGGTTCGCATTTGCGAACCAAGGCATAATGGGGAATGTTCGCATTTGCGAACTTTTGTTTGCATTTGCGAACATAGGCTGGCACTGGGGACCTTCGCAAATGCGAACAATTGTTCGCATTTGCGAACAAGGCTGGGCCAAAGGGGGCTTCGCATTTGCGATGAATGTTCGCATTTGCGAGCCTGTCCCCTTCGCAATTGCGAGAAAACTTCGCAATTGCGAAGCCAACAGCTGGGTGAAAAACCAGCAGTTCAAAAATTCAGAGTTTCATCCAACGGCCTATCAAATCTTTACCCGAGCCCCTCGGGCTCCAAACCAAACATGTACACAACCTCAAAAACACATTATGGACTTGTTCGTGCGATCATATCGCCAATATCACTTCGTTTTAATCAAATCAAGCCTCAAACTCATGATTTTCATACTTTTGATTTTCAAAACTTCTTAACATTGGAACTCAAGGTCCAAAACATCTCAAACGACATCCAAATGTCACCAAACTTTACAGAAATCACATATATAATATTTAAGACTTGTACCGGGCGTCGGAACCAAAATACGAGCCCGATACCAAGGTCAATTAATTTATTTCCTTTAATAATTGCATCAAAAACAATTTCACATAAAAATTTATAACTTGGGCTCTAGGCCTCAGAATTCGACTCCGGACGCATGTCCAAGTCCCATATTTTTCTACGGACCTCTCGGGACCATCCAATCTCGGGTCCGGATCCGTTTACCACAAATGTTGACCGAAGTGAACCATATCAATATTAATATCATTTTTATCCAAATTTCTCATAGAATTCATATTTTCTATCACAAAATCTTTCCGGCTACAAGCTCGGATCGTGCACGTAAATCGAAGCAACATAGAATGAGGTTTTCAAGGCCTCAGAAGCTCGAAATGATTAATTAAATAAGTGATGACCCTTTGGGTCGTCACATCAACCCCACTTAGTAGTTTTCCTCGAATCAACCCCAAAACCTTCGAATATCAAAAATTGTGTCGCCGGAACCCTACTCCGGCGAACACTCCTAATCCCAAAAACCACCCTGATAGACCCCTAGCCCTATTCCTAAGAGTCTTTCTTACAAAAAGACTCGATGAGTCTTCTCAAGGATCAAAAAGACAAGGAAAATGGCTTCTGAACTTCCGATGCTAAAAAATCAAGAAAAGAAAAGAAAAATGAAGAAAAAAGAAAATAGAAGAAAGAAAGAAAGAAAGAAACAAGAATGAAAAAAAAAAAAGCTAAGTACCCTAACCCCAATTTTTCTACTTGCATGTCTTTTTTTCTTTTCTATTTCTTTTGTTTCTTTGCCTTCCTGAGTATTCCATGAGTTCTATTGCATGCTTAGTCGCCTTCTGATTATACTTAGTTGTGAAAATCATGCCTGTAACTGTGTAGTTTCCTGATCTTTTAACTTTGGAATAGCATGGTTATAGTTGTTCTTTTCTGGTAAAAGTTTTTAGTCAAATGGCATGTTTTGTTATTCATAGCCACATTTAGGGTTCTTGCTGGATAAGTTTGAAATTAATGATTGGGTATTCTGTTGATTAGATTCTACCTATGATTAATTTGTTTCCCTCAATCTTATTAATTGAGTATTTAGTCTTAATGTGACTCTATCTGTAAGCTGTCTATCGTGGCTATTTTTGCAATTCAATTTTGACTTTGACTTTTTAAGTTTCTCATTGAATAAGGATGGGTTAATTGGGTAAATAAGAAAATACATGGTTAAGGCGGAAAGGAAAAATGGTATATTGTAAATGAACTAAATGGTTAAGGGTATAAAGGGCAATACTGTCTGGTTCGTGGATAAATGATTGAACAATATGGGTTATTCTGGGTACAATGAAAGGGTAAATAGGTAGAAATTTAAAGCAAGTGAGGGTAATAGAGACAATTAAGGGTAATTAGAACAATAGGGATGCCACTAGAACCTTCTAGCAGGGGTTCTAGTGCATTTATGGATAAACTAGGTGTATTAACTTGAAAATAATTCCTAAGATAGGGGGTGGAAAATCTAAATATTAATTTCACAATTCTCTCCCATTTTGTTCTATAAATAGGCCTCTTTAGGCCACATTTTTAGAAGTTTTATAAGTTTAAAAATACTCAGAAATTGTGCACTATTACTGTTCTATTGGTTTTGATTTCAATTCGAGTGGAAATATCTTAAGTTCTGGTATTCTCATCTATTGTCATGTGTTAACATCGAGTGCTAAAGTTTTTTACTCTGTGGTTTTCCTTGAAAAGTTGTCTAGTTTAAGTTTGGATTCGATTCTATCGTTGTGTTATTGCTGTGGATTGATTGCTTGCTGAAGTCCTATCATTGCTGTTCTTCTTCCTCTATAATTTATTTAGAACTCATTGAGTTTATCTCACTTTTGTCCAGGTACACTTCTGCACTTTCGAAGATGTAACCAGAATTTTTGAAGATATAAAACTGTTATATTAGTTTTGTTAGTTCTAGTTCTGTTTACGTTGTAGATATAGAATGCTATAGATCTATATGTAATTTGTTAGGAAAATTATATGTATAATCTGGACTGTGGACTATTGAACTGTGGATTTAGATTAACAGTTCCTTGAAATAGTTAGCTTAGGTATTCATGTAGAAGTTACACGAAGTAGATCAGTGAAAATAAGTCACACAGATTATAAAACTGGTTAAAGCCTAGTAGATAGATTTTTTTTAGATCTTCATCTGTCATTAAACTAGAAATGTAATACAAATAATTGAAATACTTTTGTAGTTTAAGTTCTGTATCAACGATTATTAATTTAAAAAGTATGAAATAGTTAGATTTAAATTTTGTTTATGGTACTAAGTTGTTTAAACTAGTTTGGTTATAAATTCACGTTAAAGTTCAGTAGTATGATGTGAAACAAGAATTCAGAATATGAATGAAATTCAGGACTTAATTCAAATATGTTAACTGTGATTTAGTTTAACGTTTCTGGATGAGTATAATGATAATGCAATTCTGCATCTAAATAAGTAGTATTCCAACTAATAAACAATAGCACAAATTAGTGAATTAGGGTAGTCAATCTACAAGTTGTTTAAAAACAGAAGTATCAAAAACTTGAATGAGTTCATAACAATAATGCACGGATAGAAACTCAGTACTTTTGCCTTTTGGAAAATTTTGATAATGTGCTACTGAATGTGTAGACTAATAGTTTAACAACCATGCTGACACAGTTCTTCTGTTTTCGTCTATAATTTGGGCCTAATCAGGCAAAAAGGTCTCGAATCAATAATCATGGCCCTTGATGCTCACATGAGCAAATCAGTATACATGAGTTGGGCTAAGACGTGCCTCATGCACAATTGTGCATTACCCCTTTGCTGGACCAATTTCCAGGCCCAAATCACATGAAGGCCCGGACATAAAAGATATTAATATAAACCATAATTAGATAGCACTAGTCAATATTTAGATAAAGCAAAAACAATGATAGAAAACGTAGTACACTATAGGTTTGACCTTAAAAAAAATGAAATGAGATGATCCTCGTTAGAAGACAAAAATGCATGGGGCCTTCAAATAATTATTATAAAATCCTCAGATTCTGAAAGACCGCTTAGCTAATTTCACGGTCTTTCCTAAAGTAATAAAATGTTCTCAAGTACGGGTGCACATTTATGTGACCTAAATCTTACTCTCAACGAAGTCGAAATGTATTTAAAGTCACAGGCGTACTGGTACGGTGTGGTTCAAAAATGCATTTTCACGACGATGAAATTCCTTAAAATTGAAAAAGCGAAATACTAATGCACATAATTGAAATCAGATAAAATCAAATACAACAGTTGAACGACCGTGCTAGAACCACGGAATTCGGGAGTGCATAACACCTTCCCCCGGATTAACAGAATTCTTATCTGGATTTCTAGTTCGCAGACTGTAACAGAGTCAAACTTTCCTCAATTCAGGATTAAACCGGTGACTTGGGACACCATTATATTCTCAAGTGGCGACTCTGAAAAACTTAAATAACTAATCCCGTTCTGACTGTCCTTAAGTTGGAAAAACTCCTTTCCCTTTTTTATTATATCTCTTCCCGGGGTGTAGTAAAGTAATCCGGACTTTCCTGGTAAAAAGGCTAAGTAGTAAAAAGGAGGTGTGATAGCTTTGGTGACTCTACTAGGGATAAGAAACACAGAACTTTGGTTCAGGGTTTAAGAATTCGAGCTCAGTTAAATTGTTGTATTTGTTTATATTTGATTTCCCTATATGTTTTTGATTAATGTGCTATATGTTTACCGCTTTGATATTACGTGAACTGTATAAAAAATTGAGTTGAAAACCCTTCTCTTCTTATCTCTGGGGATGTGCTTATTAGTTGAGACTCCCCATTCTGTTAGTGTCATACCTAAATAAGAAAAGAGACCGTACAAGTTACTAAGCTAGACGATCCCGTGGGTCCCCAGTATGTAGCCCTCTCCTCGACTCGAGTCATCCACTCGGGTGCACAGTCTAGAACCATAAAACCAGGATATTGAGCGTAAAATCAGGACGATTATTCGCATCATATCTGACTTAAGGGACTCAACACATGGGTTGGGTCCATCTAGGACAGGTGACCTAAATATGAAAGACCGGCATGATTATATGTTGCATTTATTTGTCTTGGGCTATTATGCTGACCGGCTAAAGAAAATTGAGGGAATGAAAATAGAAAATAGTAATTATCAATGTCAAAATACTGTCGAAACTCCGTCAAAATTTTGAGGAAATTGTTATCAAAAAATAGTTGGAATAAGTTGATATTGTTAAACTTAAAAATAGTTGGTCAAAAAATAATTTGACCGAACTACGCTGGTTTGATTCTCACTACTAGGCGAGATACGTAGGCAACCCTTGACAGGTCCAACCACACCTTTTACAAAAAAATAGCCCAAAATGTCAATTTTTAATAAATCAAAGTGATGTCATTTTGACAAAATAGCCGAATGTCCCGAAAGGGCACCGGAAGGCTGTTTGTGCAAAACATGGCCACTTTTGAGTCACTTTCCCTGAAATAATAGGTACAACCTTAAAATTTTCGGTTGAAGTGCTAAAAGGACGTATTTGCAAAACTGGGACTTTTGTTTTGAAAAATTTTGAAAAAATATATTGTCTTTTGGGGTCAAAATAACATGTGATTAAATCACCTTTAATAAATGTGGAGGATGAGCACAATGAAAAATGAACCTTTCTCATTAATGAATAAAATTCCTTTGGAGTTGCGTCTATGGTGGAATGATTTTGGTCAAGACGGACAAGACGAGGTCAAAAAATATTTGAAAGGTCTTACCAGGTTGCTTGATATTATACCTCGGGGATACATCATTAGAGCCTTGGTTACCTGTTGGGATCCGGCACACAATGTTCTCCATTTCTCAGACTTCGGGCTTATTCCGACACTAGAGGAGATTGCCAGTTATATTGGAAAAAATGAGGTTCCCCTGAAAGACAAATACTCGGTTGCTCCAAAAGCTGTCACCGCTCATAGATTCCTGGATTCCTTGAAAATAGCCCGAAGCTTTTATAATGAAGATTTGGCCCATGGGTTTTGCACTATGAATTTCATATACCATAGATATGGTCACATCGGAGGTTTTAATAACCTGACAAACAAACTCTGCAGCAAAGCAACCGTGCAAAATGGGAAGAACATAGACGTTTTGCTTTCATGGTGGCCTTTTTGGGTTTAATAGTGTTTCCAAGGAAAGACGGGAGCATCGACATAAGAATTGCCAGAATTGTCAGTACTCTCCTCATGCAGGATAATAAGTACTTTGGCGTCTATGATAATAGTTGATATCTTTCGTGCCCTTACAGCTTGCAAAATCGGAGTTACGGGTCTTCAGAAAGAACTTGCATAGAAGAATTCAACACGAGGATAAAAGGGGTCAAGTTGCCGGAAGGATTTAAGGGTTAGACCACATACTTCTGATCTCTTATTTCTAGCTAGATAGACTGGACATTCGGGTGGCTACCTGTCAATGAAATTATATACATGCCTGCAGAAGGATCGCACTTTCTCTTAATGGGGCTTAAAATTATTCAACCCTATGCTCCATATCGAGTTTTACAGCAACTCGGAAGATATCAAATAGTTCCAAAAGATGGGGACCTCAGCACTCAAGTGTCACGACCCCAAATCCGCTCGTGATGGCACCCAGGACATTGCTAGGCCAGCCTGACCAATCAACAACAATCACGGAGCCACAAGCTCACTTTATCCAATTTAAGCATAACATAATAATTCAACATTGATAGATATATTAAAAATAGGGAACCAAGTCCCAACACGTGCCAACTCCCATAGACCGAAGGGTCAAGAGTCATGAGCCTCTAATGAACATAGTGTAATAATGGTTTACAAGATACCAAGTGCGGAAAGAAATATCAATACAGAATCAAAAGACAGTAAGAAGGAATATCGGGTCTTGCGGACTCTGCAGCTACCTCGAATATCCTACGGATGTTGCCTCGAATAGCTACCGGATCACTGCTGAGAGGTACCTGGATCTGCACACAAGGTGCAGGGAGTAAAATGAGTACTGCCAGACTCAGTGGTAATAAACATGGGTAAGACAGCGCAGATAAGAAATCCGCAATAAAGCACTATGTAAAGCTGTAATCAAATACCCTGTCACGAAATCAATATCAACTGTACCTGTACCAACAAGCACCAGCAAAACAGTATAATAGCTAGCAGATGTAGCAAAATGCAATGCAATGCATGATATGACCGCTACGGCGCGTAGCCCGATCCAATTTGGGTACCCGTGCTCACTGTGGGGGTTCAGACTCCGGAGGGGCTCCTACAACCCAAGCACAATGTCACTGCAGCGTGCAGTCCGATCCAACATATATATATATATACTGCTGCGACGTGCAGCCCGATCCACTACCAGTCAGCTAATATGCAAATACAGCCTTGCAGGCTCAAAAGTAGTTTTGAAAACCTTTTTATCATTTTTCGGTTGGAAAACAGTAATACCAAGTTCCAGAGATTGGACATAGCATGATAACAGAAATAGCTACGGACTGGTAGTAACTAACATGTCAATATGATAAGACAATGATAACGATCCTCGCGGAATCCAATAACTGGCTCACGGCCCACAAGTATACTCAACCACCCAAGAAGGGGGTTCCTCGGCTCAAGAGTGGCCAATATCACAATATATAGTATGCAACCATCCGAGAAGGAGGTTCAACGGCTCAAGAATAGCCAATATCATAACACAGTGCCAAAAGTCGGACTAAGCCATAGTCCCCAATCACAATCGACCCCGCACTCACATGAGAGTACGTGTCTCGCCGCTATACAGCGTCACAATGTGGTATACCGGGGTTTCGAACCCGCTGGTCATCACCCACATCTATTACTCACCTCAATACAGCGCGACGACTACTCCGCAATGCCCTTGCCCCGAGAATCAAGCTCCGCTCGCATAGAATCTGATCAAATACAGTAGAAATACAACAAATTAGGCCAATAGGACGACACCCAATCAATACAATTCGATTTACACCAAAAATGGCAAAGTTGCCAAAATTCGACTTTCGGTACGCTTCTCTAAAAATTACAAAAATCACATATTCGGAATCCTCATCTCGATACGAGTCTAGACATAGAAAATTTATCCAAATCGGACTCCATTTGCCCACTCAAATCAGTGTTTTTCTTCAATTTAGGCCTAGGGCTCAAACCCACCTTTAATGTTCTATTTACAGAATATTAACCAAACATGTAATTGCAACATGACGGGGTGGTAAATCCCGTAACGACGGGCCGGGTCGTTACAATTTCTTAGTAATCTCCCGTCAATACCTTCTCTTGGAACTCAAAAATGGAGGTTTTGGGTGTTAAACCCGCGACCGACCAGTTCTGGTTTTTAATTTCACTGCCAGCCATTTTTTCCCTACGCGTTCGTGATGCGTCCTACGCGAACGCGATGCCTTGCTCATTTCCTCCATCGCGAACGCGACATGGGGTTATGCGTCCGCGAAGACCATTCTCCCCCGCCCCGGATTTTTCCTCTACGCGTTCGCGTCCCATTCCACGCGAACGCGTGGCTTCTCTTTTTCCTCTTACGCGATTGCGTCCCCCAGCAACGCGAACGCGATGACCATTTTCCCTCAGCCTACGCGAACGCGGGCCTAGCCTTCGCGAACGCGAAGGCTTAACTGGTGCCCAGTGATCTGCAATTTACAGCAAACTCTCCATGATTCAAAAATGCCGGATGACGGTCCGGATTCACCCCGAGGCCCCCGGGACCCCAACGAAAACCACCAACATACTCCAAAACATGATACAAACTTGTCCCAAGCATAAAAACACCATCCTAAACATCAAAATCACCAATCACACACGGATTCAAGCCTAAGTTTCTTCAAAACTTCCGAAACTAACATTCGATCAAAATCCCGACCAAACGACGTCCGAATGACCTGAAATTTTGCGAACATATCCAAAATCACATAACAAAGCTACAAGAATTGTCAGAATTCTATTCCGGCCCCCGGATCAAAATCTCACCTACCGATCGGATTTCGCCAAAATTCAACCTTAGCCAATTCAAGCCTATTTCTACACCGGACCTCCAAATTGAATTCCGATTGCTCCCCTAAGTCACAAATCACCTCTCGGAACTAACAAAATCATCAGAATCAAATTCCGAGCCCTCTAACCAAACAGTCAACTCCGGGTTGACTTTCTTTATTCAAGTTTCCTTCAAAAGGGCTATATGCCTCATTTTCAATCCAATTCACTCCTAACTCACCCGATAGACTCTAACACTGATATAAAAGCATAAAACATGAAATTATAGCATAACGGGGTGGTAATTCCCATGACGACGGGCCGGGTCGTCACATTCTTCCCAACTTAAACAAACGCTCATCCTCGAGCGTACCAGAGTGGTACTAGAAGCAACTCAATAGCTGAATGACCTTACCAAGCATATACTCGGGGTGATACCACTTCACCCTATCTTTCATAAGTCCGATAACATAGTATAGCTGAATTTCCACAGTCTATCTGAACCATAAACCACATCGCACTTTCCGAAATCATATACCAAATCTGAATCTCACATCTATACTTAAAGTACACACGATCCAACTATAATAGCCAAACTCGCCACTCCGGGTGAGATCATATGATGTATCAAACAACCTAATCACTCAAGATGATAGTCTATAATCACAACAACTGGCCATAATAACCAAACACTAGCAGAAAGAACCTTTCTCATTAGATAGAGTCTTATCCCAACCCCTTCATATCCTGCCCACGGTAACTGAAGCACGCGATATACCGAACCCATCTCTCAGGTCAACCATTCATGAATCCATTTCACTTTTAACTGATACCACAACAGATTTCGGACCCAAATCTCGGTATTACCTTTCTAACCCAGTGAAATCACATATGCTCGCTCTCCATAACGACTCAAATGATCATTTCGATTATAACACACGCACTGGTGATATGTCACCTCAACACCGGCCTAAGCGACGACGAGCACAATGCAGGCTCCAATAGAGACATCCGAACATACTCAAATCATGACAACTGTCTTCAACAAGAGAGCTGTAATTCAATTCCTTTGTGCCATCATAACATAGAACTGAGAACGCGTCTCGCATTATAGAAATAGAGTACATGACCCCTTCTCGAAAGGTCAGAACATCACGTGGCCTTGCCACGATTCATGATTCTATCCAAACACTATTACTCATGAAGCACCTCAATTTACCAAGCTCAAAAAGATCAGCCACGCACATGTTTAGGTCTGAACCCAAGCAATCAACCTCACCCATGGTGAAACAATTAACGTATTCTATCAAATCCTGAAAGAACACAACCGATGTGCCATTCGCCAAGCGATACTCAATACAGACTCTTCCTCATAAGCCAGGAGGTATTGTATACCAGGTAACATATAACTAACTTTATTTCCATATTACACTGTTGCAGCGTACAACCCGCTCCAATGATATACCCGTGGCGGCGTGCCACCCGATCCAGATACCATACCCGTGGCGGCGCGCCACCCGATCCATATAGAACCCTCGCCAAAGAAATGCGCGTCGAGTCAAGTTGCTCATTATGGTAAACATATATATAGCCTCAAGTTCGGCCACCGGAAACGCATCCGACAAAGTTCCTCAATACCAGAACTAAGTCAATGGTAGAAACCTCTGCACTGATATCCGCCACGAAGGCCCAACTGACAAAGCAATACCCACCAACCGTCCGTTGGTCCTGAGGTACAACTACCCCGCTGGAGCATACTCTGATGCACTCTGCTACGCAATTTGTGCCATACCATCATAGTCCATATCACATTAGTCTAGACAACCTGGCCCAATGATGACCAGTCAGCAATCAAGTATCATAATCCAAATTGATCATATCAAGTTGAGAGAGAAAGCCACTAGAGCTTCTAATTTTTGATAATCACAAAACGATGTCGATACACATGATATACAACCACTACATAGGCGGACTAACGAGAACTTCAAGTCTCCAACACATATATAACACATGAATCACAATGCCTAATCCTGTACTTCACTGTACAAATACATAACGCACATCAAGCGTCCATTCATACCACGAAAGCCATTCAGAAATTTCACTATGCCATCAATGACTCAATTATTATAGTCGATCCAACAAGAGAATACCACCATACCACTGGATATTATCAGTTTACATTACCTTATCATTTTGGACCATATACCCTGCCAAATTACTAGAATAGCAGTACCATTTTCTTTAATCACCAGAAAGATCGATTCTTTAAATCACCTACAGCTACCCGCACTGCTAAATAATTTTAATGACTCCCCATATATTATGAACTGATCACAAAACCTTGAATATGCCATTATCAACTTTCCATAACACATCGCATATATCATACCACACTAAGATAACATGGAAATTCATATTTCTTTCCTGCGCCGCAAACATCGGCGCACTCAACTAGTCAAGGGCTTTCATGATCCCATATAGAGAAAACTCATTACATATTCCAAGCTTTACATACCAACAGGAATTACACTCATTTTCAAACCACGGTAAAATACATCACAAACTCTTTCTCCCAATTACATTGCATAAATTAAACTGCCAGGACTGAGTCCTTATACCCATATCAAGTTACACAACTGCCAGCGCTCAAGAGCTTTGTTGCATAATATCTGCAAGACTCATTACTTCAAACACATACCAGGAATTAATCGTATTCCTTATCATACCGCTTCAGTTTATTAACAAGTTGCTCCATTTACTCAATTTACTCAATTTCTTTTCTGAACCATCTTTAACTTAGTATTAGCCTTTACTGTAGCACTACCATAACTCAACTCATGTTACCACACGAGACTCGTACATAAGACCACACGGTCTAAAACCCATAGGCCACTCTCAATGTTTCCCAGGAGTACCACCTTCTACAATACTTGTTTTGAAGAACTTCATGCGATTTTTGAATTAGTATCATTACCTTCCAATACGGATACATAGAATCCCATCATTCACATAACATAGAACAAGTCTTGATCCCTTATAACGAAAACACCGTCTTTAGCCACATACATAATCTTAAGGCATCCGTTAAAAGCAAAATCTGGAACACCACAGGACTATTCTCGGGCGTCATTTACCCTTATTCAGTTGTAATTCAACTGTCTTATTGAACATAACCACTCGTTCCTTGCTAGAACTCTGACACCGCAAAACATGATTACATACAGATACAATTAGCTATCTTTCTTTTCTATTCACCGAACATTCTTTACCCACATAAGTTCACAACATCCTAGTATTTCTTCATATCTTCGAAGCACCATAACCCTTATAAAAAATTTCCCAACATACCTAGAGACAGAGCCAACACAGTACACAACAGTGCAATTAGTTAATCAACAACAACCTCCCCAACTTGGCTCGGAGCCATACATCAAAGCACTTTTAGCCACACATAGCATTTTTATTCAAATGATGCCACAATGTTCTAGTTAGATTAAACTCAAGTCATTTGCAAGCTTCGGCGAAGATTCGAGTCATCATAAATATTAACTCTTTTACAATTCTTGTATTCATTCACACACAACAGTTATGCCCACTCTTTAGGTGACAAAAATCTTTTCTAAGTCCCAAATTTTCCAAATATTTTGACACAGTTTCCTTTGTAATTTGGCGTATCCACCTGCCAGAGAATCACCAAAACCATCCTAGCAATACATTCACAAATCGACTAGACATCACAAGGCATATCGAGAAAATTAGTCTCAATACTACACAAATCATATTATCATAATTGTTACATGAACATGCGTTGTACCTGCTCGAATCATAACACATATCAATTACCTTTCAATTACACATGAAAATCAACCCACCTACTTCGCCTCAATTTAATTAGCATTTTCGCACAATACCTTCCACCAGGATACACATAGCATAATCACTTTAGCCTTCCTGAGTTTGTACTCGTTCCACTACACATAAGGCACTTTACCTTCCAATTACGAGATATGATAAATATTGACCACGCCCATAGCTCGGGGCTACACAACAGTTTAGATAAGAGTCAAACAATTAACAGCTCATCCATTAGTAAGCCTCCCTAATACTCTACAAATCGGCACAAGGCCCCAAACATGGCTACTAGCCCAAGTACATAGATATAAGCCCAGTCTCAGTCACTTTACACAGTAATTTATTAATTAGGAAGGATCAAGTCCAAATCCACAGTCACAATACCACCACTCTCGTCACATGACGCGTATATCATCTCAGCGTAGTACTGTATAGTGCAAATACGGGGTTCCAAACCCTCAGTACATTATCTATTGCCACCACTTATAAAATCAGCACCTCGATGCTCAAGTCATAGATAAGGTCTAGCCTCAAGTCATCCTGACTGGCCCAACATGAACTCACAGAGATTATATCTCTCCCCTCGTTCGGGAAAATCACAAGCCATAGGGCAATTATATTACTAAGCGTTCGATGCGTACACAGACGTGTGGAGGGAATTTCAAAAGTGTATCTCAAGCTGAATCAAGTACGCACGATAAGAATTCCAAGAAGTGTGAAGTGTTTCCTAAAGGTTAGCAGCCTCCCGAGGATAAGTACAGGCGTCCCCGTACCGATCCACAAGACTCTACCAACCGGCTCAAGACTCATGAGGCCTAGTAAACCTAGGCTCTGATACCAACTTGTCACGACCCCAAATCCAGTCGTGATGGCGCCCAGCACACTGCTAGGCCAGCCTGACCAATTAACAACAATCACGGAGCCACAAGCTCACTTTATCCAATTTAAGCATAACAGAATAATTCAACATTGATAGATATATTAAAAACAGGGAACCAAGTCCCAGCACGTGCCAACTCCCATAGACCGAAGGATCAAGAGTCATGAGCCTCTAATGAACATAGTGTAATAATGGTTTACAAGGTACCAAGTGCGGAAAGAAATAGCAATACAGAATCAAAAGACAGTAAAAAGGAATATCGGGTCCTAGAGACTCTGCAGCTACCTCGAATATCCTACAGATGTCGCCTCAAACAGCTACCGGATCACTGCTGAGAGGTACCTGGATCTGCACACAAGGTGCATGGAGTAAAATGAGTACTGCCAGACTCAGTGGTAATAAACAAGGGTAAGACAGCGCAGATAAGAAATCCGCAATAAAGCACTATGTAAAGCTATAATCAAATACCCTGTCACGGAACCAATATCAATTGTACATGTACCAATAAGTACCAGCAAAACAGTATAACAGCTATCAGATGTAGCTAAATGCAATGCAATGCATGATATGACCACTACGGCGCATAGCCCGATCCAATTTGGGTACCCGTGCTCACTATGGGGGTTCAGACTCCGGAGGGGCTCCTACAGCCCAAGCACAATGTCACTACGGCGTGCAGTCCGATCCAACATATATATATACTGTTGCGGCATGCAGCCCGATCCACTACCAGTCAGCTAATGTGCAAATACAGCCTCGCAGGCTCAAAAGTAGTATTGAAAACCTTTTTATCATTTTTCAGTTGGAAAATAGCAATATCAAGTTCCAGAGATTGGAAATAGCATGATAACAGAAATAGCTACGGACTGGTAGTAACTAACATGTCAATATGATAAGACAATGATAACGATCCTCACGAGATCCAATAACTAGCTCACGGCCCACAAGTATACTCAACCAACTCAAGAGTGGCCAATATCACAATATATAGTATGCAACCATCCGAGAAGGAGGTTCGACGGCTCAAGAATAGCCAATATCATAACACGGTGCCAACAAGTCGGACTAAGCCATAGTCCCCAATCACAATCGACCCCGCACTCACAAGAGAGTACGTGTCTCGTCGCTATACGGCGTCACAAAGTGGTATACCGGGGTTTCGAACCCGCTGGTCATCACCCACATCTATTACTCACCTCAATACAGCGCGACGACTACTCCGCAATGCCCTTGCCCTGAGAATCAAGCTCCGCTCCCATAGAATCTGATCAAATACAGTAGAAATACAACAAATTAGGCCAATAGGACGACACCCAATCAATACAATTCGATTTACACCAAAAATGGCAATGTTGCCAAAATCCGACCTTCGGTACGCTTGTCGAAAAATTACAAAAGTCACATATTCAGAATCCTCATATCGATACGAGTATAGGCATAGAATATTTACCAAAATCGGACTCCATTTGCCCACTCAAATCAGTGTTTTTCTTCAATTTAGGCCTAGGGCTCAAACCCACCTTTAATCTTCTATTTACAGAAAATTAACCAAGGATTTCATGTTAAAATGATGTAATTAAGCCACAAAACTTACCTCCAACGAAACCCCGATGATTTCCCAGCAATCTCCCGTCAATACCTTCTCTTGGAACTCAAAAATGGAGGTTTTGGCTGTTAAACCCGCGACTGACCAGTTCTGGCTTTTAATGTCACTGCCATCCATTTTTGCCCTACGCGTTCGCGATACATCCTACGCGAACGCGATGCCTTGCTCATTTCCTCCATAGCGAACGCGACATGGGGTCACGCGTCCGCGAAGACCATTCTCCCCAGCCCCGAATTTTTCCTCTACGCGTTCGCGTCCCATTCCACGCGAACGCGTGGCTTCTCTTTTTCCTCTTACGCGATCGCGTCCCCCAGCAACGCGATGACCATTTTCCCTCAGCCTACGCGAACGCGAAGGCTTAACTGGTGCCCAGTGATCTGCAATTTACAGCAGACTCTCCATGATTCAAAAATGCCGGATGATGGTCCGGATTCACCCCGAGGCCCCCGGGACCCCAACGAAAACCACCAACATACTCCAAAACATGACACGAACTTGTCCCAAGCATGAAAACACCATCCTAAACATCAAAATCACCAATTACACACGGATTCAAGCCTAAGTTTCTTCAAAACTTCCGAAACTAACATTCGATAAAAAACCCGACCAAACGATGTCCGAATGACCTGAAATTTTGCGGACATATCCAAAATCACATAACAAAGCTACAGGAATTGTCGGAATTCCATTCCGACCCCTGGATCAAAATCTCACCTACCGATCGGATTTTGCCAAAATTCAACCTTAGCCAATTCAAGCCTATTTCTACACCGGACCTCCAAATTCAATTCAGATTGCTCCCTTAAGTCAAAAATCACCTCCCGGAACTAACCAAATCATTAGAATCAAATTCCGAGCCCTCTAACTAAATAGTCAACTCCGGGTTGACTTTCCTTATTCAAGTTTCCTTCAAAAGGGCTATATGCCTCATTTTCAATCCAATTCACTCCTAACTCACCCGATAGACTCTAACACTGATATAAAAGCATAAAACATGAAATTATAACATAACGGGGTGGTAATTACCGTGACGACGGGCCGGGTCGTCACATCAAGTAATTGAGATTAGTCCTGACGGGCAATTTCCTAAAGCAAAAGTCCGTCAAATCTGGAATGAGTGCCAATGCTTGAAATCAGACACTTGTGTAAGGGATCGGGTCAAAGGTGAAATGTCACCTGGTTATTCTGCATTGTATAGAAGAGACTGTGAGCATAAAAGACTAGCGAAGATACCTCACACCCAAGAATTTACCAAGCTGTCAAAAGAGCAATAGGATTGGTTGGCTAAAGAAAACGAATACCGAGCAAAAATCAGCATGCTAGAAAAACAAGTTCAAAACCTCAAGTTTGAAAATAGCGTACAAATAGCAGCTGATGAGGGTAAAAAGAAGCAACCGGTTAAAGAAAATGAGACCCTAAGAGCTCAAATTTTGAAAATGGGAACATCAACTGAAACCCCTATTCGAAATGCCCAGGATGAAAAATTGATTGATAATTTGCGGCGAAAGGTGAACGATTATAAGTTTGACCTGGATAAAGCCGAAAAAGAATTAATCGGGGTTCGAAAGCAATTGGCTAAGAATGCAGAAGAAAGGGTCTGTATGATTCAACAATTGAAGGAAGAACATAATGTCGAAGTCGCTCGGTTGAGAAAAAAGATTATTACTGCTGAGGTCAAAATTAGCAAACAAGTGAAAGAGTTTAATATAGAAAGAGAACATTGCTATACGGCCTTGGCACGCTTAGAAATAGAACTACAACAGCTTCAAGAAAAACGCCAACGGACTTTGGATGCTCGTGCTGAACAAATAGGAAGGTTACTTCAAAAAAAAGGGAATGATTAGAGAGAGGATTGTCAACATTGCTCATTATATCACTCGGAAATGCTAGGTATGTGAAAATATGACCCAAATCGTATTCTTCGCCTTAGCAATGATATTTGTGAAGTAAATAATGGGTGATTTAGACAATCTCCAAAAGGGACTTGCATATAGGCCCGCAGCGAGACCAAACGATATCTCGCGGGCACTAGGGCCTTTGCTGTATTCTTAGATTAGGCATTTGAGTATGTATTTTTCATTTTTCTGCATTATTAGAGGATTGTAGTACAATTATCATCTTAGAGTTTATCATTGTAATCAATATTGGATATTAATAAATTTGAAAATCCCAAAAAATCTGTATGTGTGATCTTTGACATTCTTTTTCTTTAAACACATATGCGGTAGGCAAATTTATAGGATCAATCCAAAGAAAAGAAAAAAGGGAACGTTGGTGGTGATAAAAATGAAAAAAAGAAAGAAGAAGAAAAGTCGAAACAAAAGAATTGACAAAACGAGAAAAAAAGGCAAATAAATAATAAAGTCGGGATGACGCATATTGCCAAGCAAAATTATGAATGTGCTCCCAACATGAAATTATTTGAATCAATTATAGCCTAACCGCTAACGAGTATTGTTGTTGTTGAGTCCAGATAGGTGGTTTGTAGCTGGCATTCTGGTAACCCATCATTACAACACTCATTCTAAAGACATGACAAAACCAATCACTCAGGAAATTGAGGCTACGGTTGTGGACCCAGCCCGGGAAGATGAGGTAGTAGACGTGGGTATTATGAAAGAAGAGATGTACAAGCTCAAGCAGCAAATGGCTGAGATGTACCAGGCTTGGGCGAAGGGACAACCTTTACCCACATACCTAGCCAATCCTGCTTATATCCCTCCACCGGTCCAAGTACAGGACCCACCTACCGTGAATTCATCCTCTGCTTACCCCACATACCCACCTTACTATGCAACTACCTCACAAGCACCACCACATCCTCCACCACCTAAGCAGATTCCACCACCACCACCACATGTCGCTCCTGTGTATGTGGCCCCTCCACCAGCCACATTACACAAATCATCCAGTGAACCATTGTTTCATGTTCAAGACAATCATTATTATCCTTCAGAACCTACTTTCCGACAGCATGATTCTTATACTCCTCTCATCGACATGGCCTAAGAGGAAAAACCGCCCAAAAATACTAAACATGAAGAGATGATCCGAAAAATGAAGAGTCTTGAACAATCCTTCCAGAAGATGCAGGGCCTTGGAGGTCAAGGAGTGTAGCTTAAAAATATTTATGTCTATTCCCGGAAGTGCAGCTACCGACAGGTTTCAAGCTACCGAAATTTGATCTATATGACGGTCACGATGACCCGGTAGCACATTTGAGAGGCTTTTGCAGCAAAATGCGGGGTGTCAGCGGTAAAGATGAGTTGCTCATGGATTATTTTAGCCAAAGTCTTAGCGGATCGGCCCTAGAGTGGTACACCAGGCAAGACCACACTAGATGGTTTATTTGGGATGCCTGGCCCAAGCATTCACTAATCACTTCCAGTACAACTTGGAGATCATTCCGGAAAGGCTTTCATTGACAAAGATAGAAAAGAAGCCAGGAGAAAGTTTTAGAGAATACAACTTCAGGTGGAGAGAACAAGCTGCTCGGTTAGACCCACCTATGAAAGAAGGAGAGATGGTGGACTACTTTTTACAAGATTTGGAGCCGACATACTATGGGCATTTAGTATCAGCCACCGGGAAGACATTTAACGAAGTTGTTAAGATAGAGAGAATGGTTGGAAGGGTTAAGATCAAACAAGATTATGAGCTATTCAGCCATAAAAGCTAAAATCCAGGCAATTCAAACAGGAACCGGTGGAGCTTTTGGGAAAAAGAAGAAAGAAGAGGTGGCCGTTGTAGAAGGGAGATCATGGTCCAGGAATCCTAACCCATAATACCATCAACCTCGCTCATATCATCAACCCTACCGACCAGCACCATATGGCCCACCACAACACTACTATCCTTCCCCTGTTCCACAATTTTCTATACACCATGCTCAAACCTATCCACCACCGCCTACACCACGAGCACTAGCACCTCATAATACTTACCACGCTCAGAACACATACCCACTACCCAAAACATATCAAAATCCCGGTAGAATAGGTTTTCGTCCTAATCACGGTGCCAGGAATGATAGGATGCAAAAGAAGCAAACATTTGCTCACTTGGGTGAATCATACACCAGCATGTTTCATAGACTAAGGCAGCTCGGAATCCTGAACCCTATTGAATCTAAAATACCTAACCCACCACCGAGGAACATGGACCAGTCTGTCAACTGTGAGTACTGTTCGGGAGCTCCAGGACACGACACCGAAAAGTGTTGGCATCTGAAAAACATAATACAAGAGCCTATTGATTGAAGAAGAATTGAAGTCCAGGCTCCCAAGGCTCTCGAGGTTCCCAATATCATACAAAACCCCCTATTTGTTCATCATGAATCCCATATGATAGAATTGATACAAGGGGGAGGTTGCAAGAAGCCTTCTCAAACTATAATGATGATTAAGGTAAGCGAAGGCAAGGTAGAAGAGAAAGAAATGTGTAAGAAAGCGGTGATTGCATTCAAGCAAGTGGCGAATGAACCAGTGATGGTAACAGAGCTCGAGCTAGTGAAGGTGATAGTTCCAAGAGCAAGTACAAAACCTGTGTTGACTGTAAAAGGGGCATAAATAGAGCCAGTCATTATCAAACCATTATTCAAATGCCCGTTGTGAATGTTAAAGCTGTGCCATGGAATTACAACAAGGTGACTGCCATGTATCAAGGGAAGGAGATTAAAGATGAGATTTGTATGACCCACGGGTTGACAAGGTCGGGGAGGTGCTTTGCTCCCGACGAATTAAGAAAAGAAAAACTCACCAGAGATAATCCGGCTAATGTAAAGAAAGCTGTTACTGAGGAAGGCCGAGGAATATTTGAAGAAAATGAAAGCGCATGACTATTCGATAGTAGAACAGTTGAGAAAGACGCTAGTGCAAATATCTCTGTTGTCCTTGCTGATTCACTCTGATGAACACCGTAGTGCATTAATGAAAATCTTGAATGAGGCTCATGTGCCTGAGAATATTACAATGAGTCATCTTGAAAATATCGCAAATAAAATCTTTAAGGTGAACAAGGTGACGTTCTCAAATGATGAACTACCGATAGAGAGAACAGAGCATAACAGAGCCTTGTATCTTACTGTGAAATGTGAAGATTCGATAGTGACCCGCGTGTTGATTGATAACGGGTTGAGTGCCAACATATGCCCTTTGTCTACTCTGGGAAAGCTCAATATTGACAATGAAAGAATCCATAAGAACAGTATTTGTGTGTGTGGATTCGACGGAGGTGAAAAGAATACTATTGGAGACATCGTATTGGACCTTACCATCGGAACAGTAGAGTTTACAATGGAATTTCAAGTCTTGGATGTTGTTGTATCCTACAATCTCCTACTGGGTTGACCATGGATTCATGTGATGAACGTCGTACCTTCTTCACTCCATCAGATGGTAAAGTTCGAATGGGACTGTCAAGAAATAGTGGTCCATGGTAAAGAAAATTCCTGCAACACCATCACTCCTTTTGAAGAGATCGAGGGTGATAAAGGCCCATGGGTATACCAACTGGTGGATATTATATCTGTTGATAAAATTCCTGATGGTGAGCATGTTCCGGTGCCCAAGATAGCTTCCGCATCAGTTATGGTCGCTATGGAGATGTTGAAAAATGGGTTTTCCCCTGGGAAATGATTAGGAGCTGCACTATAGAGAATTACACAGCCGGTATCTCTTCCGGGTATCATTGACACTTTTGGGTTGGGTTTTAAGCCAACCATTGCTGATATAAAGAGAGCCCGAAAACTGAAAAAAGAAAGGTTGGACCCTCCCTAAGCCTATCCCCAAACTCTCACATTCATTCGTCAGGCCTGGTATAAAGAGGCGTCCAGCAACTGTCATGCCCAATTTGGCAGACATAAAACCATATAGGGAACTACTTGAAAGATTTGAAAAGATATTTGAAGATGCGAATATGGTAGAAGCGGCTGAGGGCACAAGTAAAATGGATGTCCAATTTTTTAGATCCCAAACCAAGCTGAATAACTGGGAAGCTACTCCCCTTCCGACGAGAAGGGAGTTGTGGTAGTTAGCTTTGTTGTTTCATTTTAAATCTGTTTTATTTCAAGGCTGTAATACAGATTTTATCTTCCGTCCAATCAGACATGTCAAACCTTGTTATCTTTTGAAATTTTAATGAAATGTAATTTTTTTCTTCCTCCATTCCTGATAGCCTTATTTTATTTTTCTTTTCTTTTCTTGTACAGTCCATTTTATGCTGATTTCCATGATGTGTCATGTATAAGGAATTCTTGGCCCATCTTGATAATCAAGTAGTAATACAGGAAATTGAATGCGATAATGAGGCGGAATATGATGACGAGGAAGTTTTGGAAGAAATTAGTAAGGATTTGAGCAAATATGAAGAAAAACCCAAACCAAACTTAAATGAGACAGAGGCCATTAATTTGCGGGACGAGGAAATTATTTGGGAAACAAAGATAAGCGTCCATTTGGAATCCTCACTCAGAGAGGACTTGATAAAGTTGCTGCATGAATACAAAGATATATTTGCATGGTCATACGATGACATGCCTGGACTAAGTACCGATTTGGTAGTCCATAAATTGCCCACTTACTCGGAATGCCCGCCCATCAAGCAGAAGTTGAGGAAATTCAAGACAGATATCTGTGAGAACGTGATTTTTGCCCCAAGCAATCAATTCCAAAATAAAAATACAAAAATAATTTTTGATTGCAATTAGTTTGATTAGTGTATAAAAGATACCAGTGTTTGTTTTAATTGAAAGAAATTTGAAATAAAATACAAAAAAAAGAAAATTAATTGGAAAATATCACAAAATAAAGGTAAATACTAGGAAATTGGGAAAACATAAAGGAAAAATACAAAAAATTGAAAATAAAAGAAAATACATTAATATAAATACACAAGGAAAATAAGTCTAAACTAAGGGAAAATATAGAAAACTAAATAAATACAATTCAAAAATAACAAAAATATAAAATACAATTTGAAATACCAAAATTGGGCCAAATACACGAAATAATCAAGCCCAAAAATGATACAATACAGACCAGGCCCAAGCTAATTGAACCGACCTGCCCAGGTATAAAACCAAACGACACCGTATAAACACACAAGATCTGGGCCATTGATGATTTGAATCGAATGGACCAGATAAGGCGGTGGCCTTGTACATGAAACGACACTGTGTGAGGAGATAATCTAGGCCGTCCATCTCATTTAATCAAACAGATGAGACCAGTGTCTCAATTAAGCCAAACGACGTAGTCCAGCCAATTAAATCATGACCGTTTAATAATCTAATCCAATGGACCAAATGAAAGTCTCATCAAATCAAACGTTGCCGTTTTGAGGCCAAATTGATCTTGGCCGTTCATCTCAGCCAACCCAACGGTGGAAACCTAACAACCTAGATTCAGTATATATCCTAGACCCCCCTTTCATTCCCTATCATTATACACACACACACACATCTCATAAGGAAACCCTAGCCGCCCATGTACCCCTATTCTCCCTCCCCTTCTCTCACACGACCATCAGAACCCTACCGGTGGTCACTCTTCTGTTGTCTTCTCCGGCTCAGGCCACTTCCCTGAACACCTTTCTCCTTCCTCTAACTCCTTATCTCCATTAAACTCACCCCAAAAACCCACCAGTCTCCCAATCTTGAAAGTCCGGTCGCCGGAACCCTAGCCGGCAACCACCAAACTATAAACCAACTCTCCACCTTAACACCCCAGAACCACCATAAAATGATCTTTCACCCTATCCTAGCCCCATATCTCGAATATAACCCAAACGTCTCGAATATTTTAAAGTGTCTCGCCGGAACCCTACTCCAGCGAGCACCCAAAACCAAAACCCTTCAAGAACCTCATCCTGAGTCTTTGAATATCCCTCTCACACTCAAATCAACTTCCAAGAGTCTGCCTGGAAAGATCCATCATTTAAGAGACTCCAAGTCTCTGAAACGCTGAAAAATCAAGAAAAAGGAAAGAAAATGAAGAAAGAAAGAAGAAAAGAAAAAAAGAAAAGGAAAAAGAAAAGGAAAAGGAAAAGAAGAAAAACCTAAAGCTAAGTACCTTGAAACCTGCCTTTGTTCAGTATTTTTGTGTGTTATTATCTGTTAAAACTTGGATCTGTTTAGAAAAATCTCTATGCATGTTAAATTGATTGAGTACCCCGAATCCACTTTTGTTCTATACTCTGTGCTTCTATGTTATTACTTGTTAAAAACCTGAGCTTATTACATGTGTATGCCTGAAATCGACTAAGTATTCTTAGTTTTGAATATAGCTACATGTAAATCATATGCTATTAGTTGCTTTATGTTATTGTTCAATAGATCCTGTCTCGACTAGAGTTTTGATTAGTTGGAATTCAACCATTATCAATTTGTCTCTCTGAGTTCTGATTAATTTTAAAGTTAGTCGTAATTAGGGCTATTTGTGCAACATTACATAATATTGGCTACATTTGTAATATGATTTATACGTTTGTTTCTTCTGAACTTCTGAGTGCTTAGTCACATCTAGGTTATATGTGTAAAATGTCTATTGTGATTATATTTGCAATACAATGTGAGTCTTTGATTTTGTAAAGTTTATTTGTGGTTATTTTGGTAAGAGTGATTAATTCTGAAAGGTTGATTAGTCTAAAACTCGCTGAAATTTAAAACGAGTCTCATGAGGTTATATTTTAAATATGTTAATTACCCCAAGTCTTGGCAGACCTTATGGTAGGTCGGGTAAATATGATTGAGTGTAAGGGTTAAAAGGGGAAGATGAATTGGTATTTCTGTAGATTACATAGAGGTAATGGGGGTATAAATGACTTTAATGCCTGGTTTTACTAAAAATACATGAACAATAAGGGGTAGATTAGGCATAGTTAAAAGGAAAATGTATAATAAACCTTAGCAAGTGAGGGAAACAAGGTAAAATCCACCCAATAGAACAATAAGGAATAGCCTAGAACCTTCTAGCAGGGGTTCAAGTGTATTTCCGTTAGAATTCTGCTATACTTAATTGATTTAATTGAAAAAGAGCTGGGGTGGGAAATATGAATAACTAATTCAAAATTCCCTCCCAAATTTATTCTATAAATAGGCTATTTCAAGCCTGAAAAGGGGGTTCCAACCTTCAGAGAATTAAGAGTTCTATTTTTCTGGTACACAAATTGAGGATCGAAAAATTTACTCAAAAAAGCTCTGAAAATTCTACATTAGAATTCTACTGGTCTTCTACACATACAATTCGAGTACTATTTCTGGAATCTTTGCTGGTTGTTCCTCTGTCGTGTTTTCTTCAACTTTGCTTGGATTTCTATTTGCTCGAGTTATTTGCTCGTTCACTGATGAGTTTTGAGATTTTCCGTGTTAATTGCTCTTGTTCGCTGTTGCTTATCGCCATTGCTGTTGCTGATTTTTCCTTCTTCTCCAAAACCTAGAACTCATTAATATGCTTTTGAATCAGGTACACAACTATGTCCTAGAGCTGTAATTGAGTTGCATGTTGAAGAAATAAAAATGCTGACCAGTTCTAGTTATTCAATTATATTTATGTTCTTTCATTATGTAGTTTTAAATACTTAGATCTTTGTAATTCATTTAGGAATGGATTGTAATAAGTACTAGACCATATGAACTCGATTTAGATTAAAGTAGTAGTAGATAATATTGTAGTAAACATATCTAGTATGTTAGTTATAATGATCACCTAAATCTAAAACTAAAACCAGCTAAAACACAGCTAATACACTTAGATTTATATATGTTCTGAAATTAGACATGTAATATTAGTACTTAACTATTTTGTTAGTTGAGTTCTGAATCAGAATCATTTAATTCGAAAAATATGAAGTAGTTGAATTTTAAATCACGTTACTGTTTTAACACTACTGAAGCTGTTTTAGCTATAAGCTCGTATTCAACCTTGTAAAAATGGCAATCTGGAACATAGTTGTAATCTGAGCATGCTGTAGTTAAAAATTCAAATGTTGTTTTTAGTTAAAGTAGATAAAAAATTCTGCAAATAGTATTTTAACCAATAGATAATTCATAAATTCATAATCTATTAATTTAGTAGTTAAATAGCAACAAGTTAAACTAGTGTTGATATTCTTAGTTAATTGACAATATTGAAATCAGTAAGGATCAAATGTAATTTGGCATTATTAGAAACAGTTAATTGTTAGTATTGAATAATAGTACTATTGAAATGATAATTTACCTTAATTCTACCTTAGATGTAAGTAATCTGGTCCTAGCCGTGAATACAGGCCCAGATCTGATTAATATGACATTCATGCCTTTGAAAAATAGAAGTGTTGACTAGGTTGTAACTGGTCAGTTGCACCTTGGTGCGTACTGATGGATCAGTCCAAAGTCCAGACCCAAGTAATAAAGATGGCCTGGACTCTTGCACCCAGCCTTTTAAAAAATAATTTTGAAACAGCTATATTACGGGAGAAACAATATTAGAAAATATAGTATACAAATAAGTTTAACCTTCAAAAAATGAAAAAGGATGATCCTCGTTACAAAAAATGAAAACACATGGGGCCCCCAAATAAGTCTCAACATAAAAACTATAGATTCGGAAGGACCGTTTAACGAATTTCACGATTTTTCCCAAAGTTAATAAAGACGTAGATACTTTAGGCGCGATTAATAATATTACATTTCTAATACGGGTGCATATTTATGTGACCCAAATCCAAAATTCCGGCGAAGTTGAAATGCACTAAAGTCACAAGCGTACTGGTCCGGTGTGACTCGAAATACGTTTTTGCGACGTCGCAATTCTTAAAAAATGACAAAGTGGGACATTAATAATGTATAAAAATGAAGCATATAAAAATCAGATAAAAACAAATACAATATTTGAGCGACCGTGCTAGAACCACAGAATACGGGAGTGCCTAACACCTTCTCCCGGGTTAACAGAATTCCTTATCCAGATTTTTGATTCGCGGACTGTAATAGTCATAATTTCCTCGGTTCGGGATTAAACCGGTGACTTAGGACACCATTATTTTTCCAAGTGGCGACTCTGAAATTTAATAAATAAATCACGTTCCGACTGTCCTTTAAGTGGAAAAACTACTTCCCTTTTATTATTATATCCCTTCCTGGGGTGTAGTATTAGTAAGCGGTAAAGAAAATGAGGTGTGACAACTCTTGCGACTCTGCTGGGGATAAAAAACCCAGAAATTCGGTTCAGGGTTAAGGAATTCGAGCTCAATTAAATTGTTGTTTTTGTTTATATCTGATTTCATTATATGCTTTTATCAACGTTCTATATGTTTACCGCTTTGATATTACGTGAACTGTATATATAATTGTGCCAAAACCCTTCTCTTCTTACCTCCGAGGATGTGCTTATTGGTTGAGATTCCCATTTCTGTTAAGTCATACCCAAATAAGAAACAGAGGCCAAAAAAGTTACAAAGCCGGACAATCCCGCGGGTCCCTGGTACGTAGCCCCCTCGATCCGAGTTGTCTGGTCGGGTACACAGTCTAGTACCATTAAAAATTAGGATATTGAGCCTAGAATTAGGACGATTATTTGCATCATTATAGCTTATTTATTACCGCTTAATTAATTATTATATTTTTTATTAATTGTGTTCACCCAGATGTGGTGCGAATACAAGATATTTCTTTTAATTAAATGTTAAACCAAGGTACAAAATGTACACATGATTATAACATAATTATTTATAAATTTAAAGGCATCGAGACGCGGAATGCGCACATGATCCTTTTATTATTTAAGCATATCAATCCAAGGTTCGGGTATATTTTAAGATTGTTTTTCCAAAGTTATTCGAACGCGTACCTTAGTTTTAATTTTGAAATTTGTAAAAAACTTTCATGTGAACGTATACACAATTACGATGGCAATTTTAAAACGTACCTAAAAACATTTAGAGAAGAAGTAAATTTATTAAAATTCTGAGACAAGTTATGCATAGTACAATACATAGATGCAGAACATTGGATGGTTTACCAGAAATCTACCGAGTTACTCTTTGTAAAAAAAAAAGAATAAAAGGAAAAAAATCTACTTTCGCACGTTTTCGTTGGCAAAAATGATAAGGTAAAGTTTTTATTTGGCAGACTGTCACTTCAATGTATATGACACTCTTTATATTATGAGACAACTCCTAAGTAACAAATGGAAACAAAATAGAAAATTGTACTACTATGTAAATTCGATGCAACTTCAAATTGACCAAATCCATGTAAGTATAGCTGAAGCTTACAATGACTTTAAGTGAGTGTGATATCCACGGCAGAACATTGTGTTCTCTTCATTCTTGCATATTTGGATTCAAATATCAACATTAAACACTTGCGTTCTTAAGAGCAAATTAACAGAAAATAAAATCTTGCACCATTCGAAGCAAGTAACTCAAGGATTCTGAAATAGAGCAACCAAACAATTTATGGAATTTATCGAATGCATGACATTAACGCACTCATGAAACGAAAATGAATTTAAGAGAAAGGATGGACCTTTTGATGCGCAAACTTTCCCTTTTTATTAAGAAACCAACTGATTTACATAGTTGCAACCAAAGCTTCCAAGTGAAAACACAAACAAGACCAGAAACCGGGACTTCAAACGTTGACCTCGACTCGGCTCAACCAGAATTGAGAAAGACCTCTTCGGCAGCTCTGAACTCGTCGAAAACCCAACAGAGAAGTAACGAGCTAGGCGTTGCCTTTAGAGATGAAACGCAGTGACTTCGAATATGTTTCAAACCTGCTGTTCCGGGGAGTTTCGGGCATTTGTTTGGATGGTTGATTAGCAACGTTAATGGTTGAAAGTTGCAGGTTTCTCGTAGTCATTGTTGTTGCATTTTTTGGGTTATATTGGAGCTGGTTTTGTGACAGTTTCAGCCTAGTTTTACTGATGTTTCAGGGGTGTATCGGGGAGATCTCCGCCGGAAGAAACTCACTAGTTTTCATGGCCTTTTAGGGAGGTTGTTTCTGAGGTGTTCTATGGCTATCTCGGTGGAGTTTGGAGCAGTATTTATTTTTTGAGAAGAAAGGCCCCACTTTTTTGTTCCTCCTTTTTTTTTGTGGTGTCTATATATATATATATATATATATATATATATATATATATATATATATATATATATATATATATATATGATAATAGGTGAGTGCCTTGGTAGTTAGGAAGAGTGGAGAATATGTAAAAAGTTGTGAGTAGTGGGTGTTAAGTTATGGAGAAGTGGGGAAATGGGGGTGAGGGACGTGAGGAGTGGGGGGGTATTGGGAGGTTAGGGTTATTTTTTTACGAATCCAGGATTTTAACATATATATATATTTTAATTGATAGTGTAAGTTCTAACACACAAACACACACACACACACACACACATATATATATATATATATATATATAACTTTGTGTGCACACACGCAGACACGTACTAAGAATGTAAATATTTTTTGTAGTTTTTAATTATTTAAATAAAATCTATTAAAAGTAAGATAAAAATTTAAAATATTAAGATTTAGATCTAAAAGAAATATTTACACTAAAATACTATAGAATTTGGGTGAGGTCAAAAATTAGGTGTTCACAATTGGTACTTCATGGTACACTTGGGTTAGTCTCGCTTAAAGGTGTCTAACGGGTGGGCCGGGCCCAATTTTTTTAACCCGTACGGGTTCCTTACCGGGTCGATTCCGGGCTCTCCCGTAACGGGTTTAACGGGTTGGGGTTTTTTTGGGTAAAAATTGACCCGTACGGGTTACTGTTTAAAGGGGCCGCGTCGGGCCGGGTTTAACGTTTTTTCTTTCTTTTTTTTTTGTAATTTTGTATAACTATTGTAATTTATTTAAAGAACACAAAGTAAATGATACTTGCACTTATAAAGTTTCAATGTAAGATTTTAAGTTTGTATTTCAAAAATAAGTTAGATGATTTAGTTTCAATTTAAGACTTTAAATTTGAAACTTTGAATTTAAAAATTGAAGTTTCAAATTTCAATTTAAGACTTTAAGTTTGAATTTCTAAATAAAAGTTTCAATTTAAGACTTTAAGTTTGATTTCAAAATTAAAGTTCCAATTTAAGAATTTAAGTTTGAAACTTTGTTGACATTCAAACTTAAATTGTTAAAGTTTCAATTTAAGACTTTAAGTTTGAATTTCAAAATTAAAATGTTAAAGTTTCAATTTAACATTTTAACTTTGAATTTCAAATTTAAAGTTTCAATTTAAGTTATATTAAGAATTTGTATTACTATAATTTGAAGTTCAAAACCCGAATGATAAAATACTATAATTGAATTTTAATTATTCAACAAAAATGAGCCAAATAAATTCGAAGATGAAATGAGAAATTATTAAGACTTGAAGTCTTGAACTAGATAATTAGAGAATATGTGAATGAGAGAATTTGAGATTGAGATGAGAATTTTGAGTGAGAAATGAAGAAGGGGGGGGTAGTATTTATAGATTTACATAAGGCTACATTTGTAAATTAAAAATGTGTTAAAAATTAAAAAAAAATGGACAAAAGTTAAATAGATCCGTTGGCCAACGGATTTGTGTCATTCTAGCCGTTTGGGGTGGGCCCCATTGTTCAGAAAATCAGAATTTTCAAAAAAAAAAAAAATTTACCGTTTAACCGGGCCGGTCCGGTTTACCCTTTAAGGGTACTGTTTAGCCGGAACGGGCCTGACTGGTTCCGGTTAACCGTTACATAATATTATTCGGAACAAACCCCTACCCCATTATAACCCAGCCCACCCGGCCCCCTCCCTACCGGTCCGGGCCGGTTCCGATTTCTACCGGTCTGGGCCGGTCCGGAACCGGTCCAACCCGGCCCGTTTAACAGGTTTAGTCTCGCTGTGTAGTTTTAACTGGTGAAGTTTCATGATTATAGTGATATTCCATTGTGTTGGTTTTAGGTATAGGCATGCCGGAGAATTTGAGTTGATTTGTGAAATACTTGTCTTTATTTTGTGATTGGTTGTTGATATATATTGAAATGAGGTTGTATGTCGCAACATGGAGAATAATGGTGAATGTGATTGTTTGGTGGGATCGGTTTGCACGCTGCAACAAAGAGTAATAAGAGTGGACAGGTGATATCAGGTTGCACGTCACAATAGGAGGAATCATGGTGATATATATTTAGGAGTAATAAGGGTAGACTGGTGGAATCGGATTGCATGCCGCAACAAGAAGTAATAAGGGTGAATATTATATTGTTATTGATTATATGGTGGGATCAGGATGTGCGCCGCATCAGTTGTTATTTATGTATTCATTTCTGCTGAGGTTCATTACCATGGTGTGAAAACTCCCTTAAAGATTGGTTATAGTTGAGTATTGGTAGAACGACTAAGTTCCGTATTTATTTCATGCCAGTTTCTATTATATTTCATTATGTATTTCCTTTCTGTTTTAGTATAAATTGTTACAGGTTATATATGTTGTTATGTTTCGCCGTAGTCTCGTCACTAATTCGTCGAGGTTAGGCTCGGCACTTACCAGTACATGGGGTCGGTTGTACTAATATTGCATGATGCACTTCCTGTGCAGATTTTGGAGCTAGTGGCTGATCGAGATGTTGGTTGTTGTTACTGCACTCAGGAGACCCTATGTAACGACCCGTCCCGTCGTTACGGGAATTTTCACCCCGTTACCTTGCATTTACATATATTATGCTTTTAAATCAGTATTAGAATATATCGGGTGAGTTAGGAGTGATTTGGATTGAAAATGAAACAAATAGCATGTTTGAAGGAAGCTTGAGTATGGAAAGTCAACCAAGAGTTGACTATTGATTTAGAGTGCTTGGAATCGGATTCTGATGATTCGACTAGTTCCGGGAGATCATTTATGACTTAGGAGAACAATCAGAATTGAATTCGGAGGTCCGGTGTAATTTTAGGCTTGAATTGGCGAAGGTTGAATTTTGGCGAAAATCGGATAGTAGGTGATATTTTGATCCGGGAGTTGGAATGGAATTCCGACAGTTGCAGTAGCTCCGTTAGGTGATTTTGGATGTGCCTGCAAAATTTCAGGTCATTCGGGCGTCGTTTGATCGGGTTTTTGATCGAATGTGTAATTCGGAAAGTTTTAAGAAATTTAGGCTTGAATCCATGGGTAATTGGTGATTTTGATGTTTAGGATGGTGTTTTTATGATTGAAACAAGTTCGAATAAGGAATTAGGATGTGTTGGTGTGTTTGAATGAGGTCCCGGGAGCCTCGGGGTGTTTTCGGATGGCCAAACGAGAGAAAATATGGAAAATTGCAGAACTGGTGCACTGCTTCTGTTGTTTTCGCTCCTGCGGAAATGGGAGCGCAGGAGCGACTCCGCAGGAGCAGACAATGAGGCGCAGAAGCGGAGTCGACCGCTGAAGCGAAGCCTGATCCGCAGGGGCGGCTTCGCTGGTGCGAGAGGGCGATCGCAGAAGCGGTCTTGAGGCGTGATGGGGAAATCCGCAGAAACGGGTGTTTAATCGCATAGGCGAGTCCGCTGGAGCGGACTATTGGTCGCAGAAGTGGAGCATTCTGCAGAAGCGGACGACTTTCCGCAGAAGCGGATGCGCAGGGGCGGTCCGTGGATCGCAGGAGCGGAAATGGCCAAATAGACTTGGGTTCGCAGAAGCGACCAATTGGTCGCAGAAACGGTTCCGCAGGGGCGGAAAATGGTCCGCAGAAGCGAAAATCGCAGTGAGTTAAGTGTATCCGAAGTTAGAAAATTTCAGAAACATTTCACACATTTGGGTCTCGGCTTTAGAGGCGATTTGGGCGATTTTGAAGAGAAACTCAAGGGAAATCATCGGGTAAGCAACTATGGACTTAAACTATGATTAGTATTGGTATTATTATGCAATTATATCATGAAAATGGAAGAATTTGGGGTGATTCATGGAAGATTTAACCCTAGGCTTGAACTTTAGAAAATCAAGGTTTTGAATGAGCAAATGGAGTCCGAATTTGGTAAAATTGATATGCTTAGACTCGTATTGAGATGAGGGTTCCGAATATGTGACTTTCGTAAATTTTCGAGAAGCGTACCGAAAGTCGGGTTTTACCAACTTGGTGTATTTATGCGAATTTCATGTAAATTGTAATAGGTTATGATTCTTTGACCCGTATTTGATATAATTATTGTTATTTGACTAGATTCTACACACGAGTCAACGAATTTCAAAGGAAAAGGCATCGCGAACGAGTCTACGACAGGCTAGAGGTGAGTAGTTTGTGTATATGGTAGCCTGAGGGTTCGAAACCCCGGCTTAGCACATTGTAACGCTAGTAGGGCATGGCTCGCACACCGTGGCAGGTGCGGGATTGATTGTGATTGGGGATTGAGGCTTGGTCCATCCCGGAAGTGAATAATATGTTGTTAGTGTCGGAAATACACTGTATTTGATATATTTGTGGGTTGTAAGCCTTGTTTGGGGCCTTGTGCCGATCTGTAGCGTCCTTAGAGGACAATAATTATGTGATAGCTATAATTGCTTAAATCACTGATCTCAGTCCTGGAAATTGAAATCACACTTTTGAAATGCTAAGTCACCGGCTTTTACAAATTTAATAAAGTTAAAGTATTTTTCATAAATTATGAATTGAGAACCGGAATTAAGGAAAATGAATTGTTTTGTGACTTAATTGCTTATTGTGGACTGAGCATGGGATCGGGCTGCACGCCGCAGTGGTTGATATGAGGATCGGGCTGCACGCCGCAGCAGTATTGCGCTTGGGCTGTAGGAGCCCCTCCGGAGTCTGTACACACCCCCGGTGAGCGCCGTCGACGTTAAATTGGATCGGGCTACACGCCGTAGCGGTTATGTGCATTGCATTGCATCTGTATTTGTTGAATTACTCTGTGGTAGCTGTATTGTATTGTTGCTGCTAGTTCGTAGGAGATTCGGATTGTAGTGTAGCTTCATATTGTGGTATTTTGTGGATTTCTTACTGTCAGCTACTTATATATATTTGTTACTCACTGAGTACTTAGTACTCACCCCTACTCCCTGCACCTTTTGTGTGCAGACTCAGGTACTCAGGAGCAGTAGACAAGCATTTCCCGCGGTTGCAGTGTCATATCGAGTTGCTGAGGTAGCTGCCTACGTTCACAGAACCTAGCTTCTCCTCTCCTTTCTAGTTGTTATTTTGTATTTTGTATTCAGACTTGAGTATTTCTATACAGTACTCTCTATTCCTGTTGGGTTTTGTTAGAGGCTCTAAACTTGTGACTCCGGATCTTTGGGAGTGTCAGTATTTTATTCATTTCTATTATTATTGGAGTTCTTAAACTCATATATTCTTCTTGGAATGTCCATTTGGGACTGATAGTCGTTGTGATAAGTAATAGTTGGTCTGGCTGGCCTAGCTTAATTGTTGGGCGCCATCACGACCGGATTTGGGTCGTGACAAGTTGGTATTAAAGCCTAGGTTATTAGGACTCGCGAGTCATGAGCCGGTTTAGTAGGCTTTCGCGGATCGGTACGTAGACGTCCGTATCTATCCTCGGAGGGCTACAGAAACTTTAGGAAAAACCTCATTTTCTTGGATTCATATCGTGCGATTTGTGTTATCATGAAATTAAACTTTTCCATATTCTATTCTCTCGCAGATGGTGAGGACACGTGCTAGCGGATGTGGCGGACGACCACTATTGGCACCCAGAGGCCGTGGTCATGGTAGAGGTAGGGCAGCAGTACCAGCACCTGCTGATCCACCAGCTGACCAGACTCAGGGTCAGATTCCTGCACTAGTGGCCCAGACTCTAGACCAGTTTCCAGCGGCAGACGCTCCGGCAACTCAGGTTCAGGCACCGGCAGTGCCCATTGTCATACCAGGTCTTCAGGAGACCTTGGCTCAGATCTTATCAGTGTGCATAGGCTTGGCTCAGGTAGTTGCAGCTACTGCTGCAATATCTTCTTCACATGCAGGGGGAGGAAATCAGACCCCCGTGGCTCACACACCCGAGCCGGTCCAGCCAGTTGCGCCCGTTGCACCAGCTCCTGCTTATATGGTTCCAGCTATGCCCGACGATGAGCAGCGTCGTTTGGAGAGATTTGAGAGGCTATAGCCTTCGACATTCAGTGGTGCCGAGGGCGAGGACGCCCAGGGTTTTCTTGACAGATGTCAGCGCATGCTGCGCACCGCGGGTATTCTAGAGTCCAGCGGTGTTTCATTTCACCACTTTTCAGTTCACAGGTGCAGCATTTCGGTGGTGGGAGGATTTCGAGAGGCGTAGGCCCGTCGGGGCGGTGCCCCTCACTTGGCAACAAGTTCTCCACAATATTTTTGGAAAAGTACGTGCCTCGGTCTCGCAGAGAGGAGCTGCGACGTCGGTTCGAGTGGTTGAAGCAGAGGGAGATATGACGGTTAATCGGTATGAGATGAGATTCACACGGTTGGCCCGTCATGCCACGTGGATGGTTCCTACGGACAGAGAGAGGATTCGGAGATTTATCGATGGCCTTATTTATTCCATTCGCATATTGATGACCAGGGAGAGAGTTTCGGTAGTTACCTTCGAGGAGGTGGTTGATGCTGCCCGTCATATTGAGACGGATCGCCGCAGAGAGCGGGAGGAGAGAGAGGCTAAGAAGCCTCGTGGTACCGGCAAGCTACGGTGGTGCTCCGTCTAGGGCCAATCTCTCGCATAGCGAGAGGTCGCTCTTTCGAGTCTCATCGGTCCGGACGTGCGCAGTCCGGTCGGGGTTTCATCGGATCGTGGTCGGCGGGCCCATCGTGGTTATCGGTGGTCGGCGGAACCGTCGCGCGAGTCGCCCGCACCGAGTGCTCTTCCATCTCGCAGCTCGTTCCTCGCTTCCTTAGCACGAGGATCATCGGTAGCGAGGGGTCCTCGGCAGCCCCTTCTTCCATCTTCGGGCCGTTGTTTTGAGTGCGGTGATTTGGGCCATATCGGGAGAGAGTGTCCTCAGTGGCTTCGTAAGCGGTCTCAGCAGAGGGATCAACCTTCGTCTTCTACTCCTGTTTCTTCAGCGCCAGCACAGTCGGCTAGGACTGGTGGCCAGGTATCCAGAGGTCGCCCTAGGGGTGAGGATCGTACTGGTGGAGGCCGGGCTCGTTTCTATGCTCTTCCGGATAGGAAGGATGCTAGTGCTTCAGATGCGGTCATTTCAGGTATTATCTTAGTCTGCCACAGGGATGCTTCTGTCTTATTTGATCCCGGATCCACCTATTCTTATGTCTCTACTTGTTTTGCACATCATTTGGGTATGAAACGTGGTATTTTTGCTTTGCCCGTACATGTGTCTACCCCAGTGGGGGATACTGTTGTTGTGGATCAGGTATATCGATCCTGTATTATCACTATTGGGGGTCTGGAGACCCGAGTTGATCTATTACTACTGGGCATGGTAGATTTCGATGTTATTCTAGGCATGGATTGGCTATCTCCTTACCATGCAATTCTGGACTGTCATGCCAAGACAATCACACTAGCTATTCCAGGTAATCCGAGGATCGAGTGGCGTGGCTTGACTGATTATGTGTCCGACAGGGTGATTTCTTATATAAAGGCTCAACGAATGATTGGCAAGGGTTATTTATCTTATTTAGCCTTTATTAGAAATATTGAGGCAGAGACACCCAGTCTTGATTCGGTCCCCATTGTGAGGGAGTTTTCGGATGTATTTCCAGCAGACCTGCCGGGCATGCCGCTTGACAGAGATATTGACTTTGGTATTGACTTGGTGCCGGGCACTCAGCCCATTTCTATTCCTCCCTATCGCATGGCACCAGCAGAGTTAAAAGAATTGAAAGAACAACTTCGGGAACTCTTAGATAAGGGTTTCATTCGTCCGAGTGTGTCACCTTGGGGTGCACCGGTGTTGTTCGTGAAGAAGAAAGATGGCACAATGAGAATGTGCATTGATTACAGGCAGCTCAACAAGGTAACAGTGAAGAATAAGTACCCATTGCCTCGTATTGAGGACCTATTTGATCAGCTCCAGGGAGCTAGTGTATTTTCTAAGATTGATCTTCGATCGGGCTATCATCAGTTGAAGATCAGGGACTCGGATATTATGAAGACAGCGTTCAGGACGCGATATGGGCACTACGAGTTCCTGGTGATGTCTTTCGGGCTGACTAATGCCCCAGCTGCATTCATGCACTTGATGAATAGTGTATTTCGGTCGTACCTTGATTCTTTTGTGATTGTGTTTATTGATGATATTCTGGTGTATTCACGCAGCCAGGAGGAGCATGCACAGCACTTGAGGGTGGTATTGCAGAGGTTGAGAGAAGAGAAGCTCTATGCAAAATTCACTAAGTGTGAGTTCTGGCTTGATACTGTGGGTTTTCTGGGACATGTAGTGTCCAGTGATGGTATTCGGGTTGATCCACAGAAGGTCGAAGCAGTGCAGAATTGGCCCAGACCTTCCTCAGCTACAGAGATTCGGAGTTTTCTCGGCTTGGCAGGCTATTATCGCCGGTTTGTTCGGGGTTTCTCATCTATTGCTTCACCGTTGACTAAGTTGACACAGAAGAATGCTCCATTTGTGTGGTCTGATGAATGTGAGGAGAGCTTTCAGAAGCTCAAGGAGGCTTTGACCACCGCTCCAGTACTTGTGTTGCCATCAGCCTCAGGGTCATATACGGTGTATTGTGATGCTTCCAGAGTTGGGCTCGGTTGTGTGTTGATGCAGGAGGGTAGAGTTATTACATATGCTTCTCGTCAGCTAAAGCCCCACGAGAAGAACTACCCTGTTCATGATTTGGAGTTAGCTGCTATTGTTCATGCCTTGAAGATTTGGAGGCATTACCTATATGGTGTATCTTGTGATGTATATACGGACCACCGCAGCCTTCAACATTTGTTTAAGCAGAAAGATCTAAATTTGAGGCAGTGGAGATGGCTTGAATTGCTTAAAGACTATGATATTACTATCTTGTATCATCCCGGGAAAGCCAATGTAGTGGCTGATGCATTGAGCCGGAACGCTATTAGTATGGGCAGTTTGGCGTATAATCCAGTTGGGGAGAGACCCCTAGCAGTTGATGTTCAGGCGTTAGCTAACCAGATGGTAAGGCTGGATATTTCTGAGCCTAGTCGGGTGATGGCTTGTGTAGTAGCTCGTTCTTCTTTATATGATCGTATTCGAGAACGCCAGTATGATGATCCACACTTACTTGTCCTTAAAGATAGAGTTCAGCATGATGATGCCAGGGATGTCACTATTGATAGTGATGGTGTATTGCGGATGCAGGGCCGAATATGTGTGCCTAATATTGACGGCCTTCGTGAATTGATATTGGAGGAGGCCCACAGCTCGCGGTATTCTATTCATCCAGGAGCCACGAAGATGTATCAGGATTTGAAGCAGCATTACTAGTGGAGAAAGATGAAGAAAGATATTGTGAGCCATGTGGCTCGGTGTCTAAACTGTCAGCAGGTCAAGTATGAGCATTAGAGACCTGGTGGTGTATTACAACGTATTGATATTCCTGAGTGGAAGTGGGAAAGGATTACTATGGACTTTGTCAGTGAACTCCCTCGGACAGCGAGGAAGTTTGATTCAGTTTGGGTGGGGTCCCATCCATATTGTGGTGTCACAATGTGTACTACTTATTCCTCGGAGCGGTTGGCAGAGATATTCATCCGTGAGATAGTGAGATTGCATGGAGTTCCCATTTCTATTATATCGGACAGAGGTACCCAGTTCACTTCTCAGTTCTGGAGGACATTTCAGCGAGAGTTGGGTTCACAGGTAGAGCTGAGCACATCATTTCATCCACAGACGGATGGGCAGTCCGAGCGTACTATTCAGATGTTGGAGGGCATGTTGCGTGCTTGTGTCATTGATTTCGGTGGTTCATGGGCTGATTACTTGCCTCTTACGGAGTTTGCTTATAATAATAGCTATCAGTCCAGCATTCAGATGGCACCGTATGAAGCTTTATATGGGAGGCGGTGTAGGTCTCTAATCGGTTGGTTTGAGCCCGGCGAGGCTAGATTATTGGGGACAGAGTTAGTTCAGGATGCCTTAGACAAGGTAAAGGTGATTCAGGAGAGACTTCGCACAGCTCAGTCGCGTCAGAAGAGTTATGCGGACTGGAAGGTCCGAGATGTGTCTTATTTAGTGGGCGAGAAGGTGTTGCTGAAGGTTTCGCCAATGAAGGGCATTATGAGGTTTGGGAAGAAAGGGAAGTTGAGTCCAACGTTCATTGGACCTTTTGAGGTGCTTAGGAAAGTTGGGGAGGTGGCCTACATGCTTGCTTTGCCACCCAGTTTGTCGGGAGTTCACCCGGTGTTCCATGTATCCATGCTCCGGAAGTACGTCGGAGACCCGTCTCATGTGTTAGACTTTAGCACGATACGACTAGATGAGGATTTGACTTATGATGTGGAGCCATTAGCCATCTTGGGTCGACAGGTTTGTAAGCTGAGATCCAAGGACATAGTTTCAGTGAAAGTGCAGTGGAGAGGTCGTCCCGTGGAGGAAGCAACTTGGGAGACCGAGCAGGAGATGCGGAGCAGATACCCACACTTATTTGATGCTCCAGGTATGCTTTTTAACCCGCTCGCGGACGAGCGTTTGTTTAAGTTGGGGAGAATGTAACGACCCGGCCCGTCGTTACGGGAATTTCCACCCCGTTACCTTGCATTTACATATATTATGCTTTTAAATCAGTATTAGAATATATCGGGTGAGTTAGGAGTGATTTGGATTGAAAATGAAACAAATAGCATGTTTGAAGGAAGCTTGAGTATGGAAAGTCAACCAAGAGTTGACTACTGATTTAGAGTGCTCGGAATCGGATTCTGATGATTCGACTAGTTCCGGGAGATCATTTATGACTTAGGAGAACAATCAAAATTGAATTCGGAGGTCCGGTGTAATTTTAGGCTTGAATTGGCGAAGGTTGAATTTTGGCGAAAACCGGATGGTAGGTGATATTTTGATCCAGGAGTCGGAATGGAATTCCGATAGTTGCAGTAGCTCCGTTAGGTGATTTTGGATGTGCCTGCAAAATTTCAGGTCATTCGGGCGTCGTTTGATCGGGTTTTTGATCGAATGTGTAATTCGGAAAGTTTTAAGAAATTTAGGCTTGAATCCGTGGGTAATTGGTGATTTTGATGTTTAGGATGGTATTTTTATGATTGAAACAAGTTCGAATAAGGAATTAGGATGTGTTGGTGTGTTTGAATGAGGTCCCGGGAGCCTCGGGGTGTTTTCGGATGGCCAAACGAGAGAAAATATGAAAAATTGCAGAACTGGTGCACTGCTTCTGTTGTTTTCGCTCCTGCGGAAATGGGAGCGCAGGAGCGACTCCGCAGGAGCGGACAATTAGGCGCAGAAGCGGAGTCGACCGCTGAAGCGGAGCCTGATCTGCAGGGGCGGCTTCGCTGGTGCGAGAGGGCGATCGTAGAAGCGGTCTTGAGGCGTGATGGGGAAATCCGCAGAAGCGGGTGTTTAATCGCATAGGCGAGTCCGCTGGAGCGGACTCTTGGTCGCAGAAGCGGAGCATTCCGCAGAAGCGGACGACTTTCCGCAGAAGCGGATGCGCAGGGGCGGTCCGTGGATCGCAGGAGCGGAAATGGCCAAATAGGCCTGGATTCGCAGAAGCGACCAATTGGTCGCAGAAGCGGTTCCGCAGGGGCGGAAAATGGCCCGCAGAAGCGAAAATCGCAGTGAATTAATTGTATCAGAAGTTAGAAAATTTCAGAATATTTCACACATTTGGGTCTCGGCTTTAGAGGCGATTTAGGCGATTTTGAAGAGAAACTCAAGGGAAATCATCGGGTAAGCAACTATGGACTTAAACTATGATTAGTATTGGTATTATTATGCAATTATATCATGAAAATGGAAGAATTTGGGGTGATTCATGGAAGATTTAACCCTAGGCTTGAACTTTAGAAAATCAAGGTTTTGAATGAGCAAATGGAGTCCGAATTTGGTAAAATTGATATGCTTAGACTCGTATTGAGATGAGGGTCCCGAATATGTGACTTTCGTAATTTTTCGAGAAGCGTACCGAAAGTCGGGTTTTACCAACTTGGTGTATTTATGTGAATTTCATGTAAATTGTAATGGGTTATGATTCTTTGACCCGTATTTGATATAATTATTGTTATTTGACTAGATTCTACACACGAGGCAACGAATTTCAAAGGAAAAGGCATCGCGGATGAGTCTACGACCGGCTAGAGGTGAGTAGTTTGTGTATATGGTAGCTTGAGGGTTCGAAACCCCGGCTTAGCACATTGTGATGCTAGTAGGGCGTGGCTCGCACACCGTGGCAGGTGCGGGATTGATTGTGATTGGGGATTGAGACTTGGTCCATCCCGGAAGTGAATAATATGTTGTTAGTATTGGAAATACACTGTATTTGATATATTTGTGGGCTGAAAGCCTTGTTTGGGGCCTTGTGCCGATCTGTAGCGTCCTTAGAGGATAATAATTATGTGATAGCTATAATTGCTTAAATCACTAATCTCAGTCCTGGAAATTGAAATCACACTTTTGAAATGCTAAGTCACCAGCTTTTACAAATTTAATAAAGTTAAAGTATTTTTCATAAATTATGAATTGAGAACCGGAATTAAGGAAAATGAATTGTTTTGTGACTTAATTGCTTATTGTGGACTGAGCATGGGATCGGGCTGCACGCCGCAGTGGTTGATATGTGGATCGGGCCGCACGCCGCAGCAGTATTGCGCTTGGGCTGTAGGAGCCCCTCCGGAGTCTGTACACACCCCCAGTGAGCGCCGTCGACATTAAATTGGATCGGGCTACACGCCGTAGCAGTTATGTGCATTGCATTGCATCTGTATTTGTTGAATTACTCTGTGGTAGCTGTATTGTATTGTTGTTGCTAGTTCGTAGGAGATTCGGATTGTAGTGTAGCTTCATATTGTGGTATTTTGTGGATTTCTTACTGTCAGCTACATATATATATTTGTTACTCACTGAGTACTTAGTACTCACCCCTACTCCCTGCACCTTTTGTGTGCAGACTCAGGTACTCAGGAGCAGTAGACAGGCATTTCCAGCGTTTGCAGTGTCATATCGAGTTGTTGAGGTAGCTGCCTACGTTCGCAGAACCTAGCTTCTCCTCTCATTTCCAGTTGTTATTTTGTATTTTGTATTGAGACTTGAGTATTTCTATACAGTACTCTCTATTCCTGTTGGGTTTTGTTAGAGGCTCTAGACTTGTGACTCCGGATCTTTGGGAGTGTCAGTATTTTATTCATTTCTATTATTATTGGAGTTCTTAAACTCATATATTCTTCTTGGAATGTCCATTTGGGACTGATAGTCGTTGTGATAAGTAATAGTTGGTCTGGCTGGCCTAGCTTAATTGTTGGGCGCCATCACGACCGGATTTGGGTCGTGACACCCTAGGTAGTCCTTCAGGTGTCCGTAGGCCCTGTCCCCTCCTATCTTTACTTCATTTCTGTTTTCTTTATCCGAAATAAATATATTTTCTTTCAAACCATTACTTGTAGTATTCGTAGATTGTTGTTGAGTTTTGACACTTGTTTCTGAGTGGTATTTACGTCTATTTTCATTAATAGTATAAGGTAATTAGTTATATCATGCATTTTCGCTTTTATTTCCGCAGAATTAATTTTATTAAACTTTAACAAAAATGAACAAAGAAAAAAAGTGTATAATTCTTTAATGTCGGCTTACCTAGCGAGTGTCATGTTATGAGTCATCATAGTCCCGAAAGTAGAAAAATTCAATTTGTGACAGTAACACAAGTTTTATGATAATGAATGCATTTAATTAGTAAATTATTCCCCAGTATAAACTTCCTTTCTTTCAACATAATAATGTTAGGCGTTTGTTGCGGCGGATTTAGCTGAAGTCTTTGTTTAAACAAAAGTTTTATCAAGTCTATGTATAAGTTTTAAAGTCAGATAATATTTCATTATTTTATTCTAAGTGATCACGCACGAAAGAGAAATCTATTTATATATAAATTAATTACCCTAGAGTCAATTGAGTCCTGCTATTTTATTTTGTGTTTGGAAGTTGGCACCTAACGTACCATGTGATGTGAGTTTGATTTCACATTCTCCATTCGTAATGGAAGATTCTGCAGGATTTGGTTTTGTGAAATACCGCTGCATAGTTTGGAGCCATTCTAGCCTGTATCTCTCCATTTAAAAGATAACTACAGTACAAAATTAGTATACTCTTATATAACTCTATGGTCTACTCTATTTATATCCGGACTCTATGGTAACCCATTTGTCCAGGATTTATTCGGACCATTGTCCTTTATTACTATCACTGGAACCAAATAACATAATTCATAAAAAAAAAAATAGATTTGAACCTATGTGGACTGCACACCCTCATTTTACTAATCTAGTTAGAAGTATTTGGTCTGGAAATTTTAATCTACCTACTACTACTATTAAGTTCCAAGAAGCTACTATTTTTTGGAATAAAAATGAGTTTGGTGATATTTTTAAACAAAAAAAAAGAACATTCTTGCAAGACTTGCTGGAATTCAAAGATCAATTCATTACCCTACTAGTCTATTCCTACAAAATCTAGAAAAAAAGCTTTCAATGGATTATAGTAATATTTTACAACTTGAAGAACAATTTTGGAAATTAAAATCTCGTATAAATTGGCTAAATGATGGTGATGCCAATACTAAATTTTACCACCTAACTACTATCAACAGACAAAGAAGAAATAGAATTTTCACTATTCGTGACTCTGTAGGTAATTGGATTTTGCAACATAATGAACTTCTTAACTATATTACCAATTTTTATCTCAATCTCTATACAACTGATCAATTCAGCTCTTCAAATTACTATTCTGATATTCCTCCTCATAATATTACCAATAATGACATTAATTTGTTAAATCAACCATTTACTCCTTTAGAAATTAAGAATGCTTTATTCAGCTTTAAACCCTTTAAATCTCCTGGCCCGGATGGATTTCACCCTTTTTTCTATCAAAAATACTGGCCGGAGGTTAGCCATAAGGTTATTCCTTTTTGTTTAGAAATTCTCTCCAATAATACTATTCCTACGGAGTTAAATAAAACTTTTATTTGCCTAATTCCTAAGGTTAAACATCCTACTATGATTCAACAATATCGTCCCATTAGTCTTTGCAATACCCTCTATAAAATAATCACTAAGTTAATTGTTATGCGACTAAAGTTAGTAATTTAAAAAATTATTGGACCTACTCAATCGAGTTTTATTAAAGGGAAACGTGCTTCTGATAATGCTATAATAATTAAGAAAATTTTAAATTATTTTTCAACCACTAAAGGTAAAAGTTCCTACATGCTATTAAAATTAGACTTGGAAAAAGCCTTTGATAGATTAGAATGGGCTTTTATTAGAACAACTCTTACTTATTTTGAACTACCGGAACATATGATAAAGCTTATCATGTCGTGCGTAACATTTTCCTTCTCGATCCTTATCAATGGATCTAGAACAAAAATTTTTAATCCTACACGTGGTATCCGACAAGGGGGCCCTTTGTCTCCTTACCTATTTATTATGTGTATGGAAATGCTTTCACGAAGCATTTCAATTTCAGTTGAACATCTCCAATGGCATCCTATTAAACTTTCAAAAAAGGGTCCTCAATTATCACATCTTCTTTTTGTTGATGATATTGTGTTACTATCCAAAGTTACTACTAAAAGCTGTCATACTACACTCTTGAATATTTTACAGCTTGTTCAGGCCAAAAAATTAATTTTGATAAATCACGAATTTTCTTCTAAAAAAATACTACTTTATCTAATAAGAATTTTGTATTAGAATCCTTTTCTGTTAAGGAAGGTATCTCTTTTGGCAAATATCTAGGTTTTCCAATGTTCACTTCTAGGCCTAAAAAAGAACATTTTCAATTCCTTCTTGATAATTTTAAAAATAGGCTAGCAGGTTGGAAAATTTTTTTTTTAACTTTGACGGGTCGAACTACTCTTATTAAATCAACTTTAAACAATCTTCCAAATCACATCATGCAATATATTAAGATTCCTAAATATATTATCAATAAAATGGAGCATTATCAAAGGAATTTTTTATGGGGTACTACATCCACGAAGAAAAAAATGCATCTTCTTAATTGGTCTTTGGTAACTACTAACAAAGATCAAGGAGGACTAGGAATTCAAAAGCTTACTGCTAAGAATGATGCATTGTTAGCAAGTCTTGCTTGGAGATTCTTCCATTCTCCTAATTCTCTATGGTCTAAAATTCTTTACAATAAATACCTTTCTAAGCAAAATAGTTACAATTGTTCCAAAACATGGGCTAATATACTTAATGGATGGCATTTTTGCCAAAGAGGTTGCAATGGAGAGTTGGAAATGGAAAGTTTATCAATTTGTGGGATGATCCCTGGATTAAACCAGGAACATCCCTTCGATCTTTAATACATGGTCCTCTAATGCAAGATCAATTGCATCTTACACTTTCTGATATTATAGATCCCCTTGGTTGGAATTTGGATAAGTTATCTTTTGAACTTGATCATACCACAAAAAATATGATAGAAGCCATGTATACATCTAATCTTATTAATAATAAAGACTTTTTACACTGGGGAATTAATACTGATGGTATTTTCTCCGTTAAATCTATGTACAATTGTTTAATAATAGATAAACAGAATTTTAATAATTCTGGCCATAGTTACAATTGGATTTGGAAACTCCCAATTCATCCAAAAATTAAGAGTTTTATTTGGCTTCTTTGTCATAATAGACTTCCTACATGTGCTTTCTTGCATCATATCAATATTTTAACAACGGCTAAGTGTCTCTTTTGTGATAAAGAGGATGAAACTACTAAACACGTCTTTTTAGACTATATAAATGCTAAGATTCTTTGGAATCAATTAGGTATGGTAAATCACATTAAGCCGCTCCTTCATACTCATAACACTCACTTATGGGTTTACCGACTCATTAAGACTAATTCAATTATTTTTTATTATAACATTAATCCACAAACTTATTTAGCTTATACACTTTGGCATATATGGCTCACTCGTAATAATAATATTTTTAATCATAAAAAGAAAAATATTTCCCACTCTATTATAACTTATCAATCAACGGAATACACTTACTTATCTTCTTATCGTTTTAAGCCAATTAGTAAATCCTTGGAAAGTAATAATATAAAATAGAATCCGCCTATTAATAATCACTATAAACTAAACACTTATGGAGATTTTTCAAGAAAAGGAGCTGACATTGGAGGAGTAATTAGAAATTCTAATGCTGACTGGATAATAGGTTTTACAGGTTCATCACCCTATGTCTCCTCTATTTACTCAGAGTTATTTGCTTTATTACAAGGACTAAAATTGGCTTTGGATCGAAAATTAATTCCACTGGTGGTGGAGGTGGATGCACTTGGACTTATTACTTTATTACAATCCACAAATACTACTTTATCTAATTTGATTATGGATTGCAGGTTCTACCTGGACGAGCTAGGTAAACCACTTATTAACCATGTGTGCAGAGGGAAAAATATGGTGGTTGATCAACTAGCTAATAAGGGACATCTTTTTGCAAGAAATACGAGGCCTATAATTTTGGAAACAGTTCCCCTTTTTGCTGCGTTATGTTTTGAAGCTGATAGGCCAGTTAGTCATTTTAGTATTACTAACTGTCATGATGATAATTCTACTAGGAATGCCATGACAGATGTAATTATAACTACTACTAGTTCTATGGTTTGTAATAGGATGTCATATATGCATCAATCATCTGTACACAAAACTTAATTATTAATAGTATTATCTTTGTTTACCAACAAAAAAAACTCTATGGTCTACTGAAGTTCAACGGATGCCTTGAACGTATCCAAGACTATAAACCGGTGTAAGTTTTTGTTATGTTATAATATTGCCATCTTTTCAACCAAAAAATAGACAAAATATTTTTTAAAGAAAAATTTGATCATGCTCAACACTAGTTCTAACAAGGATAAGTTGTTACTATAAATATAGTCTAGTCAAAATGTTCGGAGTCGAATCCCACAGAGAACTAAGGCAGCTACAACCTCTCGGTATTGCTAAGAAATACAAGTTCAAATAATTTTCTAGTTATAAAAATTGTAATTTTTATTTTACACTAATTAATTAACAAGAAAAAAAAAGCAGTAAAATCATCCACTAAAAAGACTAAGAGTTGGAGACACGATTAGGGAGGTCTAGAGTTATGATCTTCCCAGTTGTCACAATCCTTCCCACTATGCCTTCTATAATTTTGCCTAAGTATTCTTTACCGGTCTTGAGTACCTCGGGTGTCATAATTCTCTCCGAGTAACTACCATAATTTACTAGACATATTCTTCTAAACTACACTAGCTGGCACATATTCATCGTTCACTAAGATTACACCAAGGTTTCGTTATTCATAATCTCACCTTTAAACCCTCTGTATTTTTTCCTCACATACGTTGGGAGTGATATTGTTCAACAACTACCTAAATATGTATTCTTTTCCAATTAATACACACTAAATAGGCACAATCAATTGATGGCCATTCAATCAACAACAGTAAATACGTCGTTGAACAAGTAGAGAAATCCAACAACTCAATTATATAAAAATATAACAAGAATTTATCCTACAAAAGGTTCTATCAAAATCTGGGATAACAAATAAGCTTTTCAAAATAGTATGTAAGACTACAATACTAAAATTCATTACCAATAATGAAAAACTAGAAAAAGAAAGTGAAAAACTTGTAGAAGAATGTAACGACCCGACCGATCGTTACGGGAGTTACCATCCCATTTTCTCCATTTTATACTTTAATATGTTCATTTATATGTGTTTGGAGAGTTAGAAGTAAATCGGCTAGAATCCAGTTAGAAATGAGGTAATAAACCTCCTTATGGGAAAGTTAGTTTGGAAAAGTCAACTGAATGTTGACCGATGAGTTAGACAGCTTGGAATGGAATTCTGATGATTCGACTAGTTTCGGGAGATGATTTATGACTTAGCAGAGCAATCGGAATCGAATCCGGAGGTCTGGTGTAGATTTAGGCTTGAATTGGCTAAGGTTGAATTTTGGCAAATTCCGGACGGTAGGCGAGATTTTGATCCGGGATTCGGAATGGAATTCTGAGAGTTGCAGTAGCTCCATTAGGTGATTTTGGATATACGTGCAAAATGTCAGATGATTCGGAGGTGTTTAGGTCGGGTTTAGATCAAATGTTAGTTTCGGAAGTTTTAGTGAAACTTAGGCTTGAATCCATGAGAATTTGATGATTTTGATGTTTATGATGGTATTTTTATGTTGCAAGCAAGTTTGAATGAAGTAATATAACATATCTGTATATTTAGTTGGGGTCCCGAGGGTCTCGGGGTGAATTCGGATGGCCAGCGGGCAAATCTTGAACATGATATTGCAGCAAAAATATTGCAGTCAGTTGTTGTTCTATGCGATCGCTTAGATAGGTCAGCGATCGCATAGAAGACCTGGAGAGGGGTGGAATTTTACTCTATGAGATCGCATAGAGGCAACTGCGATCGCATAGGTGGAGCAAATTGAACTGTTTGATCGCAAGGGGTGTTAATGCGATCGCATAGAAAGGAACTAAAGAGCCCAGGAAAATGCTCTATGCGATCGCATAGAGGGCAGTACGATCGCATAGACTTAGAACTTTGAATAGTGCGATCGTATATAGTGCATTGCGATCACATAGAAGGAAAATGGGCCTGGAATAAATTACTCTATGCGATCGCAGGGGAGGCATTGCGATCGCATAGAAGGAAGCGCCAGTGACAGAACAGTTAAATTAAAAATTTCAGACGCGAACCCTCATAATTTTACACCACTTTTACTTTGTTAAGGGAGGGTTTTGAGCGATTTTAAGAGAGAAATCAACGGGTATCGCTTGGAGGTAAGTTTCTTGACTCAAAACGTGATTTTATGCTAGAATTCAACACAAAAATTCATGAAATTGGGTAGAATTTGTGAAGAACTAGGGCTTAGATTATGAAAATGAATTTTTTGGGTTTTGAAATGTCATTCCAAATCCGATTTCAATAAATTTTATATGCACGGACTCGTGGCGAGACGAGTAATTCGTTGGTATATTTTTGGAATTTTTCGAGAAGTGAGCCCGGGGCTCGGGTTTTACCAACTTCGTGAATTGTTACATTTTCGAGTAATTTTGATTGGGTTATGTTTCTTTGATCCATATTTATGTGATTGATGTGGTTTTTACTAGATTCGACGCACGAGGCGGTAAATTCAAAGTGAAAGGGCATCGCGGACGAGTCCACGACCGGTTAGAGGTGAGTAGTTAGTGTATATGATAGCCGGAGGGTTTGAAACCCCGGCTTATCACATTGTGATGCTATTTAGGGCGTGACTCGCATCCCCTGGCAGGTACGGGATTGGTTATGACTGTGGATTATGATTTGGTCCATCCCAAATAAGAATAATATTTATGGGCGGTTGAAATGCACACTGTGTTAAGTATATATGTGGGATATAAGCCAAGTTTGGGGCCTTGTGCCGACCTGTAGTATCCTTAGGGGATAGATATCTATGTGAAAGCATGATTTGTAAAATTATTGATCTCAGTCTTGGTTTGACATCACTGTTATGAAATGCTAAGTCACCTGTTCTTGGAAAATTAAATAAAATTAAAGTATTTTTCATTGTTAATGAACTGGAACTTAGAAATAAATAAATTGAACTGTTGTGTGACTCATATGCATGTTGTGGACTGAGTACGGATCGGGCTGCACGCTGCAGCGGATAATATGAATATTGCGCTTGAGCTGAAGGAGCCTCTCCGGAGTCTGTACACACCCCCAATAAGCAACGTCGACATTGAACAGATCGGGCTACGCGCCGTAGTAGTCATGTGCATTGTATTGCATTCTTGTTTGTAAATTACTTGTGTTATTTGTGGTTTGTGGTTGTTGTTAGTTCGTGGTAGGTGTCGGTCTATAGTATTAGCTTTGCTTTGTGGTATTTTGTGGATTTCCTGCTTTCAGCTATTTTATATACTTTTTACTCACTAAGTACTTAGTACACACCTCTACTCCATGTACCTTTGTGTGCAGATTCAGGTAAGCAGGAGGGTTAGGCGAGCAGTCCAGCTTATTTCAGGGTACTTGAGTTGCTGAGGTAGCAGTTGGCGTTCGCATGACCTAGCTTCTCTCTTTATTTCAGTTTATTATCTATATACTTCCAGACTTGAGTATTTTTGTTCAGTATTCCTATTACTATTCAGCTTTTGCTTAGAGGCTCTAGACTCGTGACCCCAGATCTTTTGGGAGTGTTATTTTTGGTGTTCAAACTTCTCAGTATTTTTTTTCTACTATTATCGTTGGAGTATTATTATTAACTCATATATTCTTCTTGAATTTGTCCTTTTGAGACTTGTCTTTAAATGTGGAAAGAGTTATTGGTCTGGTTTGCCTAGCTTTAGGGTTGAGCGCCATCACGATCAGGTTTGGGTCGTGACAAGTTTGTATCAGAGCCTAAGTTACTAGGCCTTACGAGTCATGAGCCGGTTTGGTAGGTTCTCGCGGATTAGTACATAGAAGTCTGTATCTATCCTCGGGAGGCTACAGAACTTTAGGAAACACTTCACTTTCTTGGATTCGTATTGTTCGGTTTGTGTTATCATGAAACTAAATTTTTTTCCGTATTCTATTCTCTCACATATGGCAAGAACTCATGCTAACGGAAGTGGTGGACGAACACCAGTGGCACATAGAGGCCGTGGTCGTGGCAAAAGCAGGGCAACAACGACATCACCTGTTTATCTTTGACGGTCAAGAAAATGATGTTTGACTTTCTAGAAATCCATTTGTCAAGTTCAATATGATTTACAAATTTTGAATTCACCATAAGGTTACAAATACATCAAGAAAAGCATGTTTTTAGGTCCAAAACTGCTCGGATTTAAGCATAATAATAGCTACGCACAGACTCTCATCACAATGTGCATATGTGGCCCCCGCAATTAGTGTCAAATATTTAATTATTTCTCCAACAGGATAATTCCGTCTTACAAGGTTAGAAAGGAGACTCACCTTGCTCCAAAGCGTACTTTGAATTTCAAGAACACGCTCAAACCCTTAATTCGGAGCCGAACGATCCAATACTATTCAAATGGGATAAGATCTAGTCAATACAAGCTAGAGAGTTCATATTTTAACTATTAAAGTAATTTCCCAATCCTAAATGTGAAGTTCCTAAAATTCATCCCCGGATCCATGTTTCCATAGTTTGGATTTTTCTTAAGAAAGTTATTACCAATAACCTAAGGATCAAGAATATATGATTTTTACCACATTTCATAACAAAGTGGGTTTTTTTATTGTTGTTGTTGTTGTCGTACTTCATTCCATAACAATTTTCATGGTTAAAACTTGTTTTTATTAAAATCCTAGGTTTTACTCTAATCCCATAATTTTTATTAATCTGTGTGTGTTAATCCACCCAAAACCAAGTATTAGACATACATTAAGTAGAAATAACTTACCTCAAAGTGCTAGGTGAAAGCCCCCTTCCAAAAGCTCTTAAAATCGCCTAGGTGTAGAAGTGAAATGAAATAAATGGCCTAAGTCCCGTTTTTAGAATCTGTGCACAGGCCTCGGATGTCGCATTTGCCACATCTGGTTCGTAAATGTGAACGTCGCAATTGTGACAAAACCATCGCAAATGCAAACCTAGGCTCCCTTTGCACGAGTCGCAAATGCGACAAAAGGGTCGCTAATGCGGACTCTGCTAGGTTCGCAAATGCGACGACTGCCCAGCTCAGGTTTCTTCGCAATCGCGAAGCCTTCGTCGCAAATGCGGTCAAATATTATTCAATTTCTTTAAATTCTTAGATTTTCAATTTACTAATTTTTAACAAAAATTTATTACTCGGGCTACGGAACTCGAAATTCGATTCCAGGCATACGCGTAAGTCTCATATTTTACTACGAACCCTCCGGGATCGTCAGAATACGAGTCCTTACTAAAAATATTGATCAAAGTCAACTAAAATCACTTTTTAAAGCAAAAGTTATTATTTGTCTCAAATTTTTAGCACAAAATTTTTTTGAAAATGCATCTGAACTGCACACATAAATTGAGGAGCCTAAAGTTGTGAAGGCCTAAAACACGAGATGACCATTTGGTTCATCATACATAAATTACATGTGGTCATTAAATAAAGGTCTATCATAATGAAAAAACCGAGAGTAGTCAATTTATGGTGAAATGGTAGTAGTTGCAACTTGGAATATTATGGTAGGTAGAAAATAAAATTCATAGTATTATATTTCTTTGAGGTCCACCACCACCTCACCTTTAAAAATAATATAGATATATATGCAGCATCCAAAGATCAGTTGACTCTGAAAAGGAGAATGCCTTTATATCTATTTTATCACATTAACTCTTCCATTAATTCCCCAAAAAAAAAAAAAAAGTCCAGCTGAAAAAGGCAGATACCAAGAACGAAAGTTCAACTCCTTGTTGAAAGACTTTCTTCTACAGAAACAAAACATGCTGAAATGTAACCCACTAAGTTCCTTCCTTCTCTCCCATTAATTCTAAAGTTTGAACTTTGACCTCGTCTTTGAAAATATCATCACTATACTTTGTCTGTATATGATTACATTTATTTGTAAACGTCTTTTCTGTTTCTTATATAGTATAAATTTTCGTATGCAGATAGCTATGGAAAAGTGGTTGGTTCACATATTTTGGTTGCAAGTCTTGTGGGAATCATATCTGCTTTCGCCATGCATCTTCACAAATCTTCTAAATCTAAATCCAAATCATCCAAAGTTGATGATAATATAAATCTACTTGCTCCTATTTTGGACAGAACTGAATCTAGTCGTGGTGGTAAACTCGAAAAGTTTTCCCATTATGTTGGTCAGTAATTTGTTGGATCTTTTCGATGAATTTATTTATTTTTTCTATTTTATGTTGTTGATTACCTATATTGTGTGTAGCAAGGCAATTGGGGTTTAAAGATGAAAATGAGTGTCCTCGCTTAGGAGAGCTAGTACGAGAATATTTGAGGAGATCCAAAGGTTGTGATAATACCATATTTGAATACTTTGCTAATGAAGAAGATGCTGAATCTTTGTATGTAAAGTTGGAGAATGAATTAGAGAGATGCATTCTTGCTTATTTTGCTTTCCATTGGAGTAAAGCTTCACTTTTCATTAGCCAGGTATATGCATCTATCGATATTCTTGATTTTCATTTTCTTTTTAAATATATAGAGAAAATCAAGAAGCAAGATATTAATTACAAAACTTTTTTTTGGATAAACCACAAGCTAAATAAAGGTCAACGTCTTTTTTGTTGAAGGTGTTAAGTGTTGATTCTGATCAGAAAAGACTCAAGGATTTGGTGCTCGCAGCTACAAGGTGATAATAAGTGAACATATTTTTATATCACATTATTATTATAGTATTTTCTTCCTGGATTTCGTCTTATTGTCTGCTTTAAATTAAAGTTAAATATAAAGCTGTTATCATTTTTTCTTTGTTAACGTATTTTGAAATACTTTTCACTATAAACCTTATTTTATTGGAGTAGTATTATTACATTTTATTTAAACAAATTAATAATGGTGAAGAAAAGGGGATACGGAAATTATACTGCTGGATTGTTGTTTCGAGCAGAAGTATTTTCTGTCAATTTTGTTAGGCCTATTGTCAATACTCTTACATGGTGGGATAATATTTCATTCATTTTTATTTCACCTTATTCAGCATACTGATAATATTTCATTCATTTTTACGATTTATATTAACAGAAGGCATTATAAAAATCATACTTTTATTTAATTTTGTGTTGTCAATCTGAAAGGAGGGTTTGAGAATCCAAACAGCATGTTTAAAACTTTCATGTAATCTGAAAACAAAAATATAAGGATTTAAATATATACTGTACTAGTTATTAGTACAAAATAATATAATTTTTTGCTATTTTCTTCAAGCATGCAGAAAATACAACTAGGTAAAGTTTTGGTGCCCCTACCCCCCAACCCCCTTTATTTGTACATACAATTCTAGGTTCAAAAAATAGTAGCTACTGGTCCCTTTCTACAAGGGAGAAAAGATGAAAGAATCCTTTATCTGTCTATTTTAGCAATGAGAGGGAGTAATAAAAGTCACCGTTGGGTATTTGGAGGGTAAAGTTCATGCAATTTGTACTATTTTTTTATTAAAAACTTATTTGAGATATGGCATGTTTTAAATAATGGAATAGAAAAAATGTAGAGAAGGGATGGCATTTGTTGAGATTGCAAGTTGTAAGGACAAAACGATTATTTTACTAGTTTTTCTTTTCTTTGAGGTAGTTGGCATTAGACATACCAACTTTTAGTAAAACTATTACAAACGAAAATCTTGACTCATTTGATAGACACGAATAGGCGTATTAGCTGTTGTTGTTATTGAATAAGCGCACTAGATTAGATCAATTCATGGCACACACTTCCAACCAAGTAATGTCAAACATTTTTTCTATATATAGTCCTTCCAGATAACAACGCCTTGAAAAATTAAGTAAATACACACATTAAAATGTAAATTGTTTAATTAATTGCTAGCCCCAAACCCTTGTAGTCTTGTACCACCCAAATTGATGCGAAAATCTGATTTCATCACTGCATGTAATAAGATTAAAAGTCTAAATGCACGAAGTATTATTCGTTCATGCAGGATTGGGGTCAAAGGGAGTATGATATACATTACACTAGGGGCGATTCAAGTGTAAATGACGCATAAAGCAAAAGTTTAATATGGGCCTAAATATTTATAAAAATGTTATATTATATATTTTATTTAAAATATATTCTTCTAGCTTTTCGAGATACAAAATTATTAATAACTTTATTATAATCAATTTTTTTTAGTAATTTCTTTTCAATTGATAATATAGCCAAGCCATTTAATTTTTCTTAAGACATTATTGATCTTGGATAAGATTTTATCGAATTTTTTGAGATTTTATTAAATTTTCAAGAGCTCTTTCTGAGATTTTATTAAATTTTCAACTTTTCTTTTCTTTTAGATTTTTGAATAACCAGATACATATTTTCTTGTTCATATTTATATTCTAAAAATAAATAAATAATATGTACAAATTATAATTAATAAAATAATAAATATCAAATAAAAATAATACTAGAATATTAGAATAATATTACCCGATAACTAGTTGAATCAAGAAATTTGAAGATTTTGAGTCCTTGATTCCAATTTCAAAATATCGAGAATGAAAGAACAAGAATGAACGAAATAAATATTGAATAGTAGAAGAAAAAGAAAGGAAGAAGAGTGTCTGTATTATGTAATGAAAGAGTAAGAATGAAGAGAATTGAAACGTTGGGGGTTGGGGGTTGGGGTTGGTACAAGAATATTATACTGACTTGAACCAGGGACGTATTGATTAACATTGGTTGGTGATTGTAGGAAGCAGAGATTCGAGAAGATAACAAAGGAGTTGAAAGTGACAAGGGTATTTTCTACGCTGGTAGAGGAGATGAAGGCAATTGGAACAGTTTCATCAAATGGGGACTCCAAATGTACAGACGTTATGGTCCCTGTGGCTCACAGTCAACGAAGTCCAGTGCTCCTCCTCATGGGTGGCGGCATGGGTGCTGGCAAATCCACTGTCCTAAAAGACATCCTCAAACAGTACTAATTAATTTCCTTTTTTTCCTATTCATTTACAAATTTTGACAACAATTAATTAATTAATTAATTAATGTTTTTGGCAGGTCATTTTGGTCCGAAGCAGCAGCAAATGCAGTGGTGGTAGAGGCAGATGCTTTCAAGGAAACTGATGTAATTTACAGAGCCCTTAGCTCAAGAGGTCATCACCACGACATGCTTCAAACTGCTGAATTGGTAACAATCTACACTTGCTATCAATTTTTATGATTTTCAAATTACTACCAATAATTCGGCTCAGGCACCCATAATTCATAGAGTAGATGATCCATCATTGATTTTCAATTTAACGTCCAAAATAAATAAACAGGTACATCAAAATTCAACAGATGCAGCATCCTCCCTCCTAGTCACAGCTCTTAACGAAGGTCGTGATGTTATAATGGATGGGACCTTATCATGGGTGCCATTTGTTGAGCAGACAATAGCCATGGCAAGAAATGTACACAAACATCGGTATCGAATGGGGGATGGGTACAAGGTTGCAGAGGACGGGACAGTTACTGAGAACTATTGGGAACAAGCTGAACAGGAACAAGGAGAAGAGGCTAATATCACTAAACCTTACAGAATTGAACTGGTGGGAGTTGTATGTGATCCTTACCTAGCTGTTGTTAGAGGCATCAGGTATATATAGATCACATCTACATGTGATTTATCGATGTAAATTCCCTAATGTTATTCTTATTTATGCAGGAGAGCTATAGGAACAGGGAGGGCAGTTAGAGTGAAGCCTCAACTGAAATCTCACAAGAGATTTGCAAATGCATTTCCTAAGTACTGTGATATTGTTGATAACGCCAGGCTTTACTGTACCAACGTTTTAGGCTCCAAACCAACGGTAACATTCTTATCTCTATTCAATTTGCTGCGATCAATTCATTCGTGGAACGTACCGTAGACAACTAGACATGCATGCATGCATGCATGCATGCATATTCTACCTTTATTTAAGTGCTGCACGCTAACACTATATATCAGAAACAGGTAAATCTATATGATAATCTCAATGAAAACTCCTATAATTGGTTAAACTACACTATGACTTAACTCTTTTGTAAATTCAAAGTGATAAGCTTAAATAAGTTCATAGCTACTTTAAAAGGGAAAGAATGTCTTATTGCATCTATGAAATTTCCTTATTCGGCTCTTGAAATTTATTTTACTGTCACCTTAACCCTTCCAGAAAATAAATATCTTCTCCCGTTGACTTTTTGTGGAAATTTAAATGCAGTTAATAGCATGGAAAGATGGAGAGAATAAGATGTTGGTGGAGCCGGAAGACATCAAATGTTTAGAAATGGTAAGAAATGTGAATGAAGAAGCAGAATCCATATACGAACTCTACCCAAAAGATGAATTAATGCAGCCTGGTTCAGTTTGGAATGACATGGTTTTATTACCTACAAGGTCTATTCTCCAGCAAGAGCTCAAAGCTGCCATTGGAAAAATTGAAAATCAGCAAAAATTGCTTGAAACTCTTAAAACTGATTAGAAACAGACAAATTTTTATTGTAGTAGTAACTTTTTGTGACATTTTTTCAAATGCCTAAAAGTTAATGTTACAACTTACAATATTCATTTGAATTTGAATGCCCGGCCCTTTCTTGTTTTTTTTCCTCTTTTCGTTTAACTTTTTCAGCTTTACTGTTTTTGGGGTTAGTAAGTTTACTAACTGGTTCAGTCGTGGTTAAATCCCAGATTATCGTCATTAACAAACACTCTGTATGCACTTGATTTGTTTTTGTTTGCTTTTCTCTTCCCTGCGCCGAGGGATTGGAAACAGCCTCTCTGCCCTCTCGGGTAGAGGTAAGGTCTGTCTACATATTACCCTTCCCAGACTCCACTTTGTGGGAATATATTGGGTTGTTATTGTTGTTGTTGTCTGTATGCACTTGATACCGATTGTCAATAATCTTTGGAAACTCTAGATCCCAATGGCCCAACCTGTCTTCCTTATTTGGTTTAGTACTACGTCACACCACTAGTATAATGGCCTATAGTTGGAGTTTTTTCTGCGTGCATCATATATTCCCACCATACTTGAATTCTTGTGGTTTGATGTTGAGCTGCTTTTTTGGTTTGTGAGGCAGAGGTATTCAATTGCGTGGGCAATTGGTGTGTTGCTAGTGATGGTTGCGGAAGTTCTTTTGAACAAATTATTATTGCGGTGTAACCAGATATGCCATAGGGTAATGCGGGTGATAATAGAAAATGGGACTTGCATTTGGTTTGGTAGAATTGTTGAGCCATTGGAAGTACATAATTCTTTAACCCCACCTACTGAAATTTGGTGGATCAAAGTCTATGTGCAGTGTGTTCCAAATGGTGTTGTTTCGTGGGCAATGGAGGAAGATATGTTCTGTATCTTCCACAATATTGCAGCGGGGACAATGAGGGGATGAAATTATTTTTCTGTAGTATAGCAGGGAAGTTGTAGGTAGGCATTTTATGATTAAAAGCCACAAAAAGTGTCAGTTTATTATGGTAGTTGGCTCTTCATATTCAAGTGTGTTCGAAATCCCTTGATGTTTGTGTAGATAAGCATTGCCTGATTAAAGAGTAGGTTGACTTGATAGTGAAGGAGCCATCAGTGGTTGGTTTCTAGAAGAAGTTATATGTGGCAGCTTCAGAGAATGGTAGATAGGTGTTGTGAATTAGTGACTGAATGCCTGCAGAAAGCTGAAAGGATAACTGGCTTAGATCCCAAGAGTTCAATTGTAATATGTGCGAGTGATTTTTCCCCAAATGTGCATTTGTTAGTGGAACTTGAATGAGAGTCCTTAGAGGTAGTTGGGCGATGATCTAGTTTTCCTTCCAAAGATTGATATGGCTGTCATTCGCCACATTCCAAGCTAATCCTTTTGCAAAGAAGGGGTGAGCTTTAGCAAGGCTCTTCCACACATAAGAATCAGTTGTGCTTGTGATGAAATCTTTGTGTTCTTGTCTTGCCGGATATTTTTGACTCACCATGTGTGCCCATATGATGTTTGGGTTTTAGCGGAGGCGCCAATGATATTGCAAATGAGAGTTAGGCTTTTGCTCTGGGAATTGACAAGACTCAGGCCTCCTTCTTGTTTTGGGATGTTATAGTATCCCAATTAACAAGGTGTACCCTTCTCTTTTCTGCAGTTGATCCCTATAGGAAGTCCCGTTGAATATGGTCTATATGTTTTCTAGTAGACATAGGGTAATTGAGTTGCATTGAGTGTGTTGGTATAGCTGCCAAAACAGACTGAATAAGGGTGGTTGTTCCTGCTTGGGTTAGGAGCTTTGCTTTCAAGCCTTTTAGTCTTGTATTCATTCTATCAAACACAAATTGATAGTCATAGCTTTTTTGTTGTGATTGGTAATTGGGACATTGCTTGTTGCCTTAATATTTAGCATTGTGGAGAGCTTGCTCTAGGTGTTGCTATCCATATTCTTTGAGAAGAGATTTTCTTATTTTGTTAAAGTTTATCCACTGACCACATTATTGGGTAATTGAGTTGAAGATGTTTATGATAAGGCATCACTAGTTAGATTTGCCTCAGAGAATAGGATAAGGTCATCTGCAAATAGGAGGAGTCATATGAGGGGTCTTGGTCGACTATTTTTTATAGGTTTTCACCAACAAATGTCAACAGCGTGGTCAATGTACCTAGTAACTGATAGCATACAAATGATTAAGAGATATGGTGACAATGGGTCTCCTTGGCGTATACCACCGAGAGGGTTCAAATAAATCTGAAGGTTCAACATTGTCTATGATAGAGGTAGATGATGTTGAGAAGTATTTCATAATTAGTGTGATCAATTTGATAGGAATTTTGAGGGGATATATGAAGTTTCGAATAAACGACCATTCCACGCGATAAAATGCTTTTTCTATGTCGAGTTTAAGCATCATTTTCCCTTTTCCTCCTGAATTCTTTTTAAACGAGTGATTAGCTTCCTCAACTATTATTGTATTATCGATAGCACGTCTTCCTAGAATGAAGTTGCACTGACCTGGGCTAAATATTTTGTTAAAGAAGGGTGTATCTTAATAATAATAATTTTTGTAATTGTCATGTTGATCGTGTTGCAAAGGCTAGTAGGTCTATAGTTGGAGAAGTATTGCGGAATTTTTATCTTAGGGATGAGATATACGTATATATTATTTATTTACAAAATTATAAGGGTTTGGAATTTTTGTGAGCAGGTGTTGATAATTGAGGGACTTGTGTTCGCCCAATATTTCTTGAAAAAAAATTGGGTGAATGCCATCTGCTCCGGGTGATTTGAGTAGCTTAAAAGACTTTATTGCTTTGTGAATTTGAAGGGTATTTAGATCTCTACCTAGAAATTCTTTATTATGTCACTGAGGATATTAAAAGTGATTGAATTATGGGTAATATGCCTAGGACAAAAGGGTAATTCAGTAGTGTAAATGTCTATAAAGTGGGTTAAGATTGTGCTTTGTATGTTCTGTAGGTCAAAAGTTCAATTGCCTACCGAGTCATTGAGCCCTATTATTCTATTTTTCCTTGTGGAAAAATTTAGTATTGGCATATCCATCATTTATCCATTGGACTCTAGATTTTAATTTACAAAAATACTCTTCATTTTTTAGAATTCCTTTATATTCGCAAATGAGCTATTCCTAAAGGTCTATGTGAAAGTTTGTTTTGTGGGTAGGATGCATATTTTGGATACCTAATATTGTATTTTGTAATGTTTGTTTCTTTTTTAAGATATTTACAAAAGAGCTCTTATTCCATGTCCCCATATGTTCCGTAAAGGATGAATGGCATTCCTGTAGCATATGTTGTTTGACCAATGATAGTTAGCTATATTGTTAAAATCATGGTGATTTAGCCACATTGTTTCAAAGCGGAATATGTGGAAGGATTTGTTCATATATTTTGTTAAATTCATGATAACAGGACAATGATCATAGTGCGTGCATGACAAATGAGACACAGCCGCATCTAGGTATATCCCTACCTAGTCAGGGTTGGAAAGGAAGCGGTCTAGTCGTTCTAGGATTTTGTGGTCCTCCCGGTTTCGTGAAGCCTAGCTGAATCATATTAATATTGTCTATGCATGGTAGACAACAACCCTAGTATTATTTATTGGCCTTTCTTCAAACATTTTGGACGAAGCACACAAAGAAGCCATGCCATAGTATAATTTTTAGCTACAATTTCTAGGTTATTCCATAATATTTTTTATTAGCTAGACTCATACTTGAATAAACCAAGGATAAAAGTCAATAGTGTGATGTTCTTCTAACCTGGATATTGACATGGATCTCCTGATGAATAGTGGCGATTGGGTCGCCCTCAAGCTCTTCGTTCCTGCTACCACATTATGGAAGAACCTCCAGAGTACCCCCATCTGTACTTAGCTAAAATAGATCCGTGAAATTAATAAATTCCATAAGTCGTAGTGTCTTTGCATGCATGTCTCTGTAAGACAGTCAGACAGATAATTGAGGAGTTGTTCCAGTCCATGAGGTCAATGAAGCTCCACCTAAATTTAGGGTTGTTACACCCTCTGCAATTCCAAAGAAGTGGGCCCATTAACAATCCTCTAAAACCCGCCTGAAGCTAGTGACATGAGCAAGTGGGTGGTCCACCCCATTTTCCATCATAATTTCCTCCTCCGTCGGTGTTGGAATTATTATAATAGCATATTTCTGCAGGATTGATAGTGGGTAGGAGTGTATGTTCATTGCATTCCTCAAGACGTTTGTTGAGACAATTATGAAGCACATATTTTCTCTGTTTTTGTGGAGTGTCATTGATAGTGATTCTTGTAGTGTGAAGATTCACATAAACCACTTGTTGACTAAGGTTTAGCTATAGTATCATTTTCAAACTGCTTACATTTAGCAATCTAGCTCCACATGGTCCATTCCATCACCAATAGCCACTGACTATAGCATAGTATGAATGCTCTATAAATGGGTCTAGTTCCTAATCTTCTGTATCCTATCAATAATAATTTGTGTAATTTTCATGTAGATCGTATTACAAAGGCTAATAGTTCTATAGTTGGAGATGTATTGGGGGATTTTTTATCATAGGGATGAGATATACATATATATTATTTATTTAAGGGACAAAATTATAAGGGTCTGGAAATTTTGTGTATCCTAATAATAATAATCTTTGTAATTGTCATGTAGATCGTGTTGCAAAAACTAATAGGTATATAGTTGGAGATGTTTTGTGGGATTTGATATCTTAGGGATGAGATATACGTATATATTATTTATTTAAGGGCCAAAATTGTAAGGGTTTGGAAATTTTGTGAGCAGGTGTTGGTAATTGAGGGACTTGTGTCCGCCCAATCTTTCTGGAAAAAACTTAGGTGAATGTCATCTGCTCCGGGTGATTTGAGTGGCTTAAAAGACTTTATTGCTTTGTGAAGTTTAAAGGTATTTAGATCTCTACTAAGAAATTCTTTATCTATATCACTGAGGATATTGAGGGTGCTTGGATTATGGGTAATATGCCTAGGACAAAAGGGTAATTCAGTAGTGTAAAGTGGGTTAAGATTATGCTTTGTATGTTCTATAGGTCAAAAGTTCAATCGCCTACAGAGTCGTTGAGCCCTATTATTCTATTTTTCCTGCTTCGTAGGATGGCCGACATGTGAAAGAATTTAGTATTGGCATATCCATCACTTAACCATTAGATTCTAGATTTTAATTTACAAAAATCCACTTCATTTTTAAGAATTCCATTATATTCGCAAATGAGCTATTCCTCAAGGTCTATGTGAAAGTTTGTTTTATGGGTAGGATGCATATTTTGGATACCTAATATTCTATTTTGTAATGTTTGTTACTTTTTTAAGATATTTACAAATGAGCTCTTATTCCATGTCTCCATATATTCCGTAAAGGATGATATTGCATTCCCGTAGCATATGTTGTTTGACCAATGATAGTTCGCTATATTGTTAAAATCATGGTGATTTAGCCATATTATTTCAAAGCGCAATATGTGGGTGGATTTTTTCATAGGTTTTGTTAAATTCAAGATAACAGGACAATTATCATAGTGCATGCATGACAAATGAGACACAACTACATCTGGGTATGTCCCTACCTAGTCCGGGTTGGCAAGGAAGCGGTTTAGCCGTTCCAGGATTTGGTGGTCCATTTTTTTCCTTTTTATTTGTCCATGTGAACCTGGGTTTCTTGAAACCCTAGGTCAATCATATTGATATTGTCTAGGCATCGTAGAAGACAGCAACCCTAGTATTATTTATTGACCTTTCTTTAAACTTTTTGGACGAAGATGTTACTTCATTAAAATTGTTTAACCAAAAAATAGAATTTTGGTCAAAGCTATAATTTTATATGACGTGCCACAAGCAACAGATTCATTCCGAAAGATATAAAATTTTATTAATACAATGTGATAGAAAAGTGAGAAATAAATTTAATGACAGATAATATAATTAAAATAAAGCAGAGAAAAAAGAATTCTTATTGAATGATCCTTGATAGGATAATGAGCCGAACAGAGCTTGAAGGGCCGAACTATGGCTAACTTAATAGTAATATACTATAAATTATAATGTATAGAATTGTAGAGAAGAAAATTAGATTCCCTCCATGGTGGTAAAAATATGTCTATTTATAGGACTAAATCTAAGTAACCATTCATCTTGAATTATGTGTCAATTATGAGCATTTACTCAATTCATCTATGACTTTTGGAAGACTTGTAACAGCTGTCTAAATGCTGGAATTCCGTAACTGATGAGTTAATTTCGTAACTGATGAGTTAATTCCATAACTGATGAGTTAATTTCGTAACTGATGAGTTAATTCCATAACTGATGAGTCAATCCCATTACTATTGAGTCAATCTCGTGCCTGTTGAGTCAAATCTCGTGCCTGTTGAGTCAATCTCGTGCCTGTTGAGTCAATCTCGTGCTTATTGAGTCAATCCCATGGCTAACAGGCACGGTACGAGTATGTTTGGTCATGTGGTATTTCACATATCATCTTTACATGTCATTCTTCACTTTTCTTCAAACTTTATTGACGCGTGTCACTATTTAAATGACCCATGTGGCGAGTCAAATTTTTACCAATACAGAGAGTCCCCCCACTTTTCGGTTACTCGCTATGATGTGACCGGAAAGTGGAAGATTTTATCCTTTTCATCCTTGTCTCTGCCTCATTAAAAACCTTTCCGGAAAAACCCAATAGCGACAAATACCGGACGAAGGAAAAATAGTGCAGAACTTAGAGATTCAGATGATAGCTCCACCGCTTATGTTCCTTTCGTCAATAATTAGTTGGTTTACCCCTATCTTGTTTAGGGGTTTGAAGACAAATCTTTGCTTTATATTTGCAAAGTTTGATATATATATATATATATATATATATATATATATATATATATATATATATATATATATATATATATATATATATATATATATATGTGTGTGTGTGTGTGTGTGTGTGTGTGTGTGTGTGTGTGTGTGTTTTGCCTATTTTAATGTTTGGGTTTTTTTTTACCCTTTAACTTTGCATTAAAAATACTTTAATGCTCCGTGGCTTTTTTTGAATAAGCACAAATTATAAAAGAGGGACCTTTTATGAACGACACTTAATGAAGAAGACGTCTCAACTTCATAATGGTGTAAATATACAAAAGAAGAGATAGGAACATACATGTTTCTTTGAACAACTTTGAGAAAACTTTTGTATCATTTTATTTTTATATAATACTTTACATGTATTTAAGTATCATCTATAAGTCTTTTGTAACTGTTTTTCTTGTAATAGATTTCAAAAAAGGAAACAAAACACAAGGTTTTTATTTGTAACATGTTTCACTGCACAAGGTTTTTATTTATAACCTTGTTTTACTGCACAAGGTTTTTATTTATAACCTCGTTTCACTACACAAGGTTTTTATTTATAACCTCATTTCACTTGAATAATTCACAAGATTTTTATTACATTTCCTTTTAACCTATAAGGTTTTTCTTAGCTCGTGGCTTTGCTCTTAACTTTCAATTTGTTGGGCAGACCTTAGGCTTGACTTGAATTTTGATTTTTCTTATCTTCTTTGCCTTTCATATACATAGTCCCCCAAGTGTTAGAGCTTTAAAGTATAAAATCTAGAGCATTCGATTATTCCTTCCATGCGGTCCATTTTCTGAAAAGGGAAAACATACTAGACTCGGAGGTATATATTTAGATGATGATTGCTTAACCCCTTCTTTTTCAAAAGGGTTGTAACCTAGACCGGGAATAATACATTATTTCTCGTGTCATTCAGGTCTACTATCATCATTTTGCATTTTAGAAACGTATCCGAGTACAAGTTTTTCTTGGATCTATACAAAATTATTTGAGTGCTCATACTTAATATTTTGGACTTAAAATATATGTTTGAATGCATCGTTACATATGCGATGTTTAAAGTTGCACCTTTGGGTGTCTAACTTTTAAATAAAAGAGAGCTCTTTTATATATTTTAAACGTTGTGAATAGGACGTCTCCTTTTCATTCGGGCGTAAAATAAGATCGATTGATCAGAGTAGACTTTTAGCCTAAGGGATTATTAATCTCGGTAGGATTTACAAGAGTATTGACCCCATTAAAATTTATGGGAACATTGATCCCGGTAAGACATCGAGATTGAGGAAATATTGACCCCACATAAATATTTACCTTAGTAGATTTGTCCTGAAGAGACATTTAATCTAATTGGATTTTGAATTCAAACTAGAGTATATGAACATACTTCCAAGTAGAGAGGGACACATGTCTGAAATAATATTTGAAATTTACGGGATAATCGATCCGAGTCATAATATAATTAGCCATTAAGAAAGCCTTATATATTTAGCTTGAATGGTAATTGTTGGACCGAATATAAGTTGCGCGTTTGTTCAAAGTGAACTTTATTCTCGTGGCATATTTGCATACTTTTATCTTGACTTAGATGTAAAACTCTCATTTTTTATTGTGGGATTCTTGACTCTGACATGGAGTTCTCGATTTTTTTTTGTGTACGTGTAGTATACGTATTTTTGAAGAACTCATTCAACACTATTTAAAGTGTTTATGCTTGATATTAGTAATACAATGAACTGAGTTGAGCTGGTAAATAATGTCATGTCAAATTAACTAATCTTCAAGTATATGTGACCTTCCTAGCATTTGAGTTTTGAGGTATGAGAACTCAGACACTGGAATCATAATTTGACAATCTACAGTTTAATAGTCCCCGGTAGGATAGTTAGTTTTGATATTGATGGACTTTCAAATCATCTAGTTCCAACATTTCGTACTCTAATTAGGGACTACGGAGGGTCCAAAATATTATCGAGGATCATGCCATATCTTGATTTGAGCTATTCATACTGACTTCGATGAGTTTTTGATTTAAAGCCTTGTTATCGGAGTAATTTTCACAGTTTTCTTTATAAATTTCTTGCATCATATTTTTTTTGTTTTGTCCATGTGAAATTTTAGCTTTTGGATTCTTGAATATTCTCAAATATAATTCTCCTTCAACAAGGCAGGTAGTACGGGATTGAGACACACTCGGGATTCTTTGAGTGCCCCATTTTATGTTTCTATTTTGGTGGGAGATTCTTTGGTTGTGGACCGTGTGTATCGGTCGTGTTTGGTCACTATTTGTGGTTTTGAGACCAGAGCTGATCTTTTATTGCTCGGTATGGTTGATTTCGATATTATTCTGGGCATGGACTTGTTGTCTCCCCACTATGCTATTCTTGATTGTCACGCCAAGACCGTGACGCTGGCTATGCCAGGCATTCCACGTATTGAGTGGAGTGGTACTCTGGATCACACCGCCAGTCGTGTTATTTCCTTTCTCAAAGCTCAGCATATGATTGAGAAGGGGTGTGCTGCTTATCTAGCTTATGTGAGAGATGTCAGTGTTGACACTCCTTCTATTGATTCCGTCCCGGTGGTAGGTGATTTTTCTGATGTATTTCTAGCTGATCTCCCAGGCATGCCGCCCGACAGAGATATCGATTTTGGTATTGACTTATTGCCGGGCACTCAGCCCATTTCTATTCCTCCGTACCGCATGGCTCCTCTTGAGTTGAAGGAGTTGAAGGATCAATTACAGGAGTTGTTGGGTAAGGGTTTCATTCGACCTAGTGTTTTGCCTTGGGTGCTCCTGTATTGTTTGTGAAGAAGAAGAACGGTTCTATGCGTATGTGTATTGACTATCGCCGGTTGAACAAAGTTACAGTGAAGAACCGGTATCATTTGCCACGTATTGATGACTTATTTGACCAGCTATATGGCGCACAGGTGTTCTCCAAGATTGATTTGCGCTCTGATTATCATCAGTTTAAGATTCGGGAGCCAGATATCCCGAAGACTACCTTCAGGACTCGGTATGGTCACTACGAGTTTCTCGTTATGTCTTTCGGGCTGACTAATGCCCCAGCATCTTTTATGCATTTGATGCACAGTGTATTCAGGCCGTATCTTGACTCGTTCGTGATTGTTTTCATTGTTGATATTTTGGTATATTCTCAGAGTCGAGAAGAGCACGAGCAGCACCTGAGGATAGTGCTTCAGACTCTAAGGGAGAAGCAATTATATGCAAAGTTCTCTAAATTTGAGTTTTGGCTGAGTTCGGTGGCATTTCTAGGCCACATGGTGTCGAGCGAGGGTATTCGAGTGGACCCGAGGAAGGTGGAGGCCGTGCAGGGTTGGCCCAGGCCATCCTCAGTTACTGAGATTCGTAGCTTCCTTGGTTAGGTGGGTTATTACCGTCATTTTGTAGAGGGGTTCTCTTCAATCGCAACACTTATGACCGGATTGACCCAAAAGGGTGCCCATTTTCAGTGGACATAGGAGTGTGAGGGGAGCTTTTAAAGGTTCAAAACAGCTTTGACTTCGGCCCCTATCTTGATGTTGCCTACCGGTTCGGAGTCCTATAAGGTATATTGTGATGCCTCACGGGTTAGACTCGGTGCAGTATTGATGCAGGAGGGTAGGGTGATTGCCTACGTATCCCGATCGATGAAGGTACATGAAAAGAACTACTATATCCACAATCTTGACCTAGCGGCCATTGTTCACGGCTTGAAGATTTGGCGTCATTATTTGTATGGGGTTCCTTGTGAGATTTACATTGATCATCAGAGCTTGCAGCACTTGCTTAGGCAGAAGGACCTGAACATGCATTAGAGGAGATGGTTGGAGCTGTTGAAAGACTATGAATTTACTATTCTTTATCACCCGGGCAAGGCCAATGTGGTTGCCAATTCCTTGAGTCGTCGGGCGGAGAGCTTGGGGAGTTTGGCATATCTGCCAGCTTCGGAGAGACCTATGGCGATGGATGTTCAGGCTTTGGCCAGGCAGTTTGTTAGATTGGACCTTTCGGAGCCCAATCGGGTTCTGGCATGTGTGGTTTCTCGATCTTCTCTATTTGATCGCATTAGAGAGCGGCAGTTTGATGACCCTTATTTGCAGGATCTTCAGGACAAGGTTCGGCGTGGTGATGCTCGAGATGTTACTATGGGGGATGATGGAGTTATGAGGATGTAGGGGCGTATTTATGTGCCCAATGTAGATGATCTTCGAGAGCTGATTCTAGCAGAGGTCCATAGCTCACGGTATTCCATCCATCCGGGTGCCGCGAAGATGTATCAGGACTTGAGGCAGCATTATTGGTGGAGGCGGATGAAGAAAGATATAGTTGACTATGTTTCTAGGTGCCTCAACTGCCAGCAGGTGAAGTATGAGCATCAGCGTCCGGGTGGGTTAATGCAGCAGATTGAGATCCCTGTGTGGAAATGGGAGCGCATCACCATGGACTTCGTATCTGGACTTCCACGGACTGTGAGGAAGTTTGATTCCATTTGGGTCATTGTGGATCGGCTGACCAAGTCCGCCCATTTCATACCTGTGTGCACCACTTACTCATCGGAGCGGTTGGCGGAGATCTACATCAGGGAGATAGTCCGGCTGCATGGTATTCCAGTTTCCATCATTTCAGACAGAGGCACTCAGTTTACTTCACAGGTTCTAGAGAATCGTGCAGCAGGAGTTAGGTACTCGGGTGGAGCTGAGCACAGCGTTTCATCCCCAGACTGATGGTCAGTCCGAGCGCACTATTCAGATTTTGGAGGATATGCTACGTGCGTGCGTGATTGAGTTTGGAGGTTCATGGGATCACTTCTTGCCGCTGGCAGAGTTTGCTTATAATAATTGCTATCAGCCCAACATTCAGATGGCGCCGTATGAGGACCTATATGGTAGGAGGTGCAGGTCCCCCGTGGGTTGGTTCGAGTCGGGCGAGGCTAGGCTGCTAGGTACTGAGATGGTCAAGGATGCAATGGACACGGTCAAGGTGATTCAAGATAGACTTCGTGCAGCCCAGTCTAGACAGAAGAGTTATTCAGACAAGAAGGTTCGCGATGTGGCTTTTATGGTTAGCGAGCGGGTTCTACTTCGGGTCTCGCCCATGAAGGGCGTCATGAGGTTTGGGAAGAAAGGGAAGCTAAGTCCGAGATTCATTGGCCCTTTTGATATTTTGAGGCGTGTTGGGGAGGTTGCTTATGAGTTGGCCTTACCTTCCAGCCTAGCTGGAGTCCATCCCGTATTTCATGTCTCTATGCTCCGGAGATACCATGGTGACCCGTCGCACGTGTTGGATTTCACTTCGGTTCAGCTAGACGAGGATTTGTCTTATGTTGAGGAGCCAATGGACATTCTGGACAAGCAAATCAGGGAGCCAAGGTCAAATAACATCGCTTCAGTGAAGGTCCAGCGACAGGGTCAGTCGGCTGAGGATGCGACTTGGGAGACCGAGTAGGATATGTGCAACCAGTACCCTCATCTTTTTACTGCCTCGGGTATGTTTTCTATGCTCGTTCGAGGACGAACGAATGTTTAAGTGTGGGAAGATGTAACGACCCGGCCGGTCGTTTTTGAAATCTACGCCCCGATCCCTAATTTACTGCTTCCCTTAAGTTCATTTCTGCTATTGTGGTTTGTCGGGATGTTCGGTTCTAGAAATTGGAGTGTTTTGGGACACTTAGTCCCTAAATGAGAGCTTTATAGTTGAAAAATAGCCCGTATTTGGAACAGTGTTAAGATGACCTCAGAATCGAAATCCGATGGTTTTGTTAGCTCCGCTAGGCGATTTCGGGGTTGGAAGCGCACTCATAATATACTTTGGAGTTTTGTAGCTCAATTAGGCTTGAAATGGCGAAGTTTGGAATTTTTGGAAATCCGATCAATAGGTGAGATTTTGATCCGAGAGTCGGAATGGAATTTCAACAGTTGCAGTAGCTTCATTAGGTGATTTTGGATATGTCTGCAAATTTTTAGGTCATTTAGACATCGTTTGGTCGGGTTTTTGATAGCATGTAGGCTTCAAGAGTTTTGGTTGAAACTTAGGCTTGCATCCGCCATAATTGGATGATTTTTGTATGTAACGATATGTTTTTTATGATTGGAACAAGTTCGTATCATGATTTAGAGTGGATGTATATTTTTGGTTGAGGTCCCGGGGGCCTCGGGATGTTTTCGGGAGGTGAAACGAAGGAATTTTTTTAAAGTTGCAGCAGATTTCTTCTGCCTTCTATTATTTCCGCTTCTGTGGAGCTTGGATCGCAGAGGTGAGCCCACAGAAGTAGAGGGAGCTGCGCAGAAGCAAATATTTGGAGGCCAGCCAAATCCGCAGAAGCGGATGCCTTGTCACAAAAGGGGACAAGTGTTCACAGGTGCGAAGCACAGTGAGTCCTCCAGGTTCCATAGAAGCGGAAGATATCCGCTTAAGCGACCTCGCAGAAGCGAGTATATAACCGCAGAAGTGGTTGGGGGAGTTTTAATGAAATGTCACATAAGCGACAATAACACCGCAGAAGCGGAATCGCAGAAGCGGGCCTGGGATCGCAGAAGCGAAAATCGCCCAGTGATTAATAGGCAGTAAGGATTCGAACTTTAGAACATTAAACACACTGGAGGATTCGAACTAGGAGAGGATTTCAGCGATTGTGAGGAGGAAATCAAGGGGAAACATCATGTAAACACTCATAGACTAATTTTATGTTAATATATTGTTAAACCACGGATTAAACCTCTGAAAATAGGGGAATGGAGGTGGGTTGATGGAGGATTTTGCTCTAAGCCTGGATTGTCGAAAATCATTTATTTGAATAGGCAAACGGAGTCCGATTTTGATAAATTTTATATGGTTAGACTCGTGAGAGTACGAGCATTCTAAAAACGTAAAAATATTTTGATTTTGAGCCGATGATTGCATGGGTATTTTGGTCATTTCACCTATTTTTGTGTCGTAGCTTTAATTCTATCACTGTAATTAGTTACTTGCGATGTTATTTACACTGTGTAATTGGTTTTAATATATTTGGGCCACTTGGAGTTGGATACTCGTGGCAAGGGAGTCGTTTCTTAGCAGTTTTGTACCGGGATTTGAGGTAAGTAACTTGTCTAACCTTGCGTGGGAGAATTTTCTCCCCTAGGATATATATGTATTGATTTAAATTCCTTGTACGCGAGGTGATGGACGTGTACTTGCATAGATTGTTGAAATCCACCTTACTTGAACTGTTCAATCCGTGATATCTTTGTTATTTAATTGATTAAATTGCAAGACTTATCTGGTGCTAGCTAGGGAAGAATGATTAGATAGGATTATCTGTCTAAGTGCCTATTTATCTTAATTGAACTCCTTGGAAATGGTTGAAAGTGGATTTGGTGTTAATTGTAGCTGTGTACTTCATATTTCTTTGTGTTGTCCCCTTATTGATTGTGTTTGTTATGTGGACTACGAGTTCAATTCCCAGAGATTCGACAATATTGAGGTAAAGGACTGCGGGTTCAATTCCCGGAGATCCAGAGATACTGATATACGGACTGCAGGTTCAATTCCCGGAGATCCAGAGATACTGATATACGAACTACGGGTTCAATTCCCGGAGATCCTGTGATACTGATATAAAGGACTGCGGGTTCAATTCCCGGAGATCCTATGATACTGATATAAGGACTGCGGGTTCGATTCCTGGAGATCCTGAGTTGCTGATCGTAAAAGGATTGCGGGTTCAATTTCCGGAGATCCTGGATTTGTTGATTTGTACTTGTTGTGTTGATTTCTCTTTGTTAGCTTAATTGTAGATGATTTGTAGTATTTATCTCATTGCTATTATTTCAGACTTATTCTTATTTGCTCTGTCCAATATTATTATTATTATCATTATTTTTATTATTCTTTGGTAGGGCCCTGACCTTCCTCGTCACTACTCCATCGAGGTTAGGCTTGGCACTTACTGAGTATCGCTGAGGTGTACTCATGCTACTCTTCTGCACACTTTTGTTGTGCAAATCGAGGTACATCTGATCAGGCGCACTACAGGTGATTTAGGAGAACTTTCAGGAGACTCGAGGTATGATCTGCTACGTCCGCAGATCCGGAGGGTCTTCTTCTGTTCTTCTTAGTGATGTCAGATATTTCCTTATTTTCGTTTTGTAGACATTCTTGATGTATAGAGCCACAGTTGTACTCTCTTAGTCTGTGTTGCCCATGAGTTTCCGTGTCTTGGTGGTTGTATTTCTTTTGGTATTTGGCGAAGTGTATGTGCCGAGCGGCACTTATTACATTTCTTTTATATTATTCCGCTGTTATCATATCTTTTGCTCATAAAAGTGTATATTCCACGTTGTGTTAGGCTTACCCAGTCGCGAAGACTAGGTGCCGTCATGACATGCTCACGATTCGTGAACTAGGGTCGTGACACTTGATGATCTGCATATGAAAAAAACATATGTATGAAGGGAATGAGTACACCACAACGGTACTCAATAAGTGACAAGTCTAACTTCAGTTGGGTAGTGACGAGGAAGGTCAGGACCCTACTAAGACAAAATATAACAATAACAATAATTAATAGTATAATAATCTGACAGAAATAATAAATACAACTGTGAAATAAGGCAGGTCAACGAGGCAATAACAACTACAAAGATAGAGTAAACACAGCTCAATGTCAAGATACCAATGAGGGTCTCCCAGGATACCGTCCTGTAGCCCTTTCCTCAATTGTCCAGTGGATCTTCCGGGATACCATCTCGTAGTCCAACCATCAATATGCAGGGGAGTCTCCCAGGATACCGTCTCATAGTCCCAAAGTAAAAGTGCATGGGGATCTACCTGGAATCCAACCCGTAGTGCCAAAGTAAATAGACAAGGTGGAGCTACCAGAATACCACATTCGTAGTCCCAATATAACTGCGCAACCACAGCCAGAAATAAACCAAGGAATGAAGTACAAAAGACAAACAACAGAGAGAACTAGCCTAGCATGCTTCACGTAGTGCAGTCAAAACAACTTATGCAATTAGATAGTCAAATCATCTAAGCATGCTTTTCCTAATCTTGCATAAGTCATAAATTCAAATAGAATAAATCAAATTAGAATAAGAACTAAGTTTCCATAGCTTAAGTAAAAACCAAGATTTCACCTATCGGCTCAAGTACGCGCTCGTCACCTCACTTACAAGGCACTCAAACATTAAGTAAATCCTAAGGGAAAGGTCCACCATACAAGGTTAGACAAGCTACTTACCTTTGCCACGATTATCTGACTCTAAATGGCCCAAATCTATTCAATTCAATTACACATCATAAATAATATTACAAACAACTAATTCCACTATTAACTTTAAAGCTGGGGCGCAAAAATAGGTAAAATGACCAAAATGTCCCTCCAACCAACATCTCGAAATCAAAATATTTTCACATTTTCAGAACTCTTGTACTCTCACGAGTCTAACCATATAAAAATCTCTAAAATCGGAGATCAAATGCCACTCAAGTCTCAATAGTTTAACCTATGAAGTTCTACCCAACTTTTCATCCAAAAATCCGAAATTAAGGAAGAAATTGTGATTAGATTAGTGGTTTTAGGCTTAAAGAAGTAGAGAATCATTACCCAGTAGTTGTCTTTGAAAAACCTTCGAAATTTCTCACAAATCCGATCTCCCAAACTTGTATTTTGAAGAAAATGGCAAACCCTCGGATTTTGAAATGTTTAGTACTGCCCAGTGGTTTGTTCAATGCAATCACATAGACTAAATTTTTAAAAGCTCAGAAAATAGCCTATGTGATCACAGAAGAGAGAGGGGGAAGGCCTATGCAATCGCGATAAATGCAATGCAATCGCATAGATGTCACGCCCCAAATTCGAGGGACATGACCGGCACTCGATCGGGTATCCCCAGCCAAGCGTACCTGGGTGCCTTTCCTATCCCACGTGTTACCCCTCTTTCTCATTACCTAATAACCAAGCCATTTATAGGATATGAACTCCATTAACTAAATTTTTATAAACATAACAATAACAATTTCCATTAGAAACTTCATTCACCATAATAAAGGTATTCCAATTTTTTATACAACATTGCCACACATCAATATTTATCTTTTAAATTACCATGCCCAACACTACCCATGACTTGTCTACCGAACCTCTAAATACAATTGAAGAATAATATGGAAATCCCAGCAACAAGGCTCGAGCTATACCTTATACACATCAAAATAAGATCCCAAAACAGAAAGTGGCGTGAACCACATAGGGCCCCGAATGGAAAGGGGCTCGCCGAATCAGTTGACGGGAAGCGGTGAGGAGCTACGGTCGGTGGACTGGAGTACCTGCAATGGATCCACCTACAATCATAACACGAATGTAGCGCCCCCGATAAAAGGGACCTTAATACATTTGAATTGTATTGGTAGGTATGTACAAACTTTGTCCCAAGTAAACTCAAGCCATAGACAAGTAAGTCACGGTAATAGAAACAACCAACCAAATACATAAAGGAATAACAAGACAAGCCAAACAAATTTTCAACACTTAACTTTGTTTCAAGTAGTCCTCAACCCATATACAAGTAGAAAACAACAACGAAAGCAACAACCAAACACACACGGAAAGCACAATCAAGTCAAACAAAGGGACAATCAGTGCCCCACAGGTTACAAACTCTCCGGCTGTCTCCTTTCATAATTTCACATAAATGATTTCACAATTGTATTCATATAAATTTCAATGGCGATTTCGACCGCTTTCCACCCTTATTAACTCGGCCACCCTTATCACCCCAACCCACACCTTATTATGTCATGTTGCAGTGCACAACCCAATCCCACCGTACAGTTTCAAATCACAATAATCACAACAACAACTAAAAACACTTCATAAAGATCACAAACAAGGGTGATAAGCAACTTAAAAATTTGTTCATATTTCCACATACTTTTCAAGACACTACCACGATAATGTTACAAGTGTTTTCATAGCCAACAGTACCAATCCCATTATGTTCAACAGTTCAAAAGCAATTCAAAGTCATTTCATTAATTTCCCATAAGAAGCCAAATATGTCATTACCACAATTGTTCCCAATTTCATCATTTACGATTTCTCTTTTTATCCTTTGTTTCTCAATTAATACCACATAACATATAATCAAAACCAATCAAACACTCAACAACCCAATCACAAAAGTTTCACAACAATCCACTTAGCTATCACATACCAAATAATTTGTACACCGAACAAGGCGATTTTACAAAGATCAAAGTTAGCCATACATACCTCGATTGAGCTTTCCTTAAGTTACTACAACACTCTAAAAACTCTAGCAATTCCAATATACTATAAGACATAACAAAATTAAATACATATTAGAAAGATATTCATGAAACTAGCTCATTTGAACATTTTATCAAACACTAGTTGAGCTTGATTTCGAATCCCCTTTTCAAGGCTTCTTACTTCCCCTAACCCAATCTTTAGTCATTTATGTTAAACAATATTCTCACAATCTAATTTGTACATGCATGTATACACAACAATAAAATACCCAAGAATCATACCTCAAAATAACCCATCTTATGCTCTAAACTTGAAATTAAAACCTAGGGCATAGAATCTTACCTCTTAAATGAAGAACTTACGATTGGGTTCTTCGATTCTAGAAGGTCGATGCAAGATTTGGATGATTTAGATGTTGGGTTCCTCCTTCGCTCTCTAAAATACTCTCACTTCTCTCTAAAATCAATAGGAAATGACCCTAAATAAAGCCCCTATAATTATATATCAAAATGGGGTTGGGTTATAAAAATAAAAAAAATAACCCTGCGATGTCAATTCTGCAATAGCAGAATGCACCGCAGAATGGACATGTGGGTCGCAGAATGCACCACAAAATCGGCGGCCAAAAATGAGCTACACTGGTTCAATCTGCGGTCAAAATGTGGACCGCAAAACGAAAATGCGGACCGCTGAGTAAAAATGCAGATCGTAGAGTTGACCTAACACGGGATCGCATTTTCCAGCCTTTGGTAATTTATTCATAACTTTTTGTAGGAATGTAAAAATGACGAACAGTTTGAAGCGTTGAAAACTAGACTCAAAGAGCTTTCATTTGATATGTTATTCACCACATAAAACCTTATACATAATTATATATGCTCCTTTGAAGTGGAGCCTTCTGCGAATCTATTTGGAATTTTGGCCTATTTCGAAAATATTCCCATTTGGCGTACACCTAAGCTTCCTTTTGGACCTCACATCACTTACCATGAGACTTATACTCATATTTACCACTTCTAATTTATATCCACCATGTTATTAGTATATAAAAATTTTATAATAAGCCTGTGTGACACTACAAAATCCTAAATTACTTAGCGAAATTTGTCGGGGCCTTACATTCTCCCCCCTTAGGATCATTCGTCCTCGAATGAGGAGTAGAGTCTTCCCCAAATACTTTAATATCACCCATATCTTTTCTAACCTACCTCCAGTCTCTAAATGTTTCACTAACTCCCAAATTATTCAGAAATTTCGGCAGAGTTTCCTTTGTTACTAGGCCTATCCACCTGCCAGAGAATCCCCAAATTCGTCTCAACAGCACATCCACAATTATATATATCACAACAATGTATATATCCACAATCATAATCCCAGTATCACAAGCACTACAGTAACATATGAATACCAGAACATGGACTGCACAGTTTTATATCAAAATACCTAAATGGTACATTCCAAGTCGAAACTAACTGGTATTCAATCAAACAAAAATACTTTCCTTCCACGACACATTTATTTCCAGATGACATTATCGACTTACAAGCATTGTCATGATACCTTCTCAAAAATTATATCAACTCCCAAACATACATAACAAGGATGACAGATAAACATCTTGCATGAGATAACTATCTATTGACTTTACCTTTTAACAATTTCCACTGTACAATTTACATTTCTCCAGACATTGCAATTCATGGTAACAATATCAACCACAACTCCCTCACATAGCACCATACCATCAAGAATGTCATTTCATAGTAAACAAACAATCATATGTTCATAATAGTCCTTACCAGCCATTAATGTAATTGCAAAGGTGTTCATCAACAAGAATATAATTTCATTTCAATCAATAGTCCATATAAAGTTAAGGCATCATGATTCTTGCTAGTAGTGCATCATATAGGATATTACCATGATCCTATAGTTCAATCAAGTCAATTCATACCCATATTTTTTCATCACTATCATCTTAGACATAAGCATATGGAAACACAAAGTACACGAGAAATAGTTACGGGGAATATCATACACCTATTGCAACCTAATGTGTAATACAGTCATGTTACCTTTATTATCAACTCACATAATATTTTCAGGGGAACACTCACACTAAACCCTTGATGACCCTTAATAGTTACCCTAAGATGTGATACCATAAACTGACCATAACTTTATCTATCCAATATATATGTGATCACACTATGAAGCTTTATCTTTGACTTGTCCGAACTTACAATACCCAATGGATCTAATACAATGAGGAACAACAGAGTTCAAGATCAGGCTGGAGTTCTTCAAGAATCCATTAATGCACTGAGTAAAGTACTTTATAAGGTCGTATACTAAGAGACATAAAATATTACTACTAACAATACTAACACGGTTACTCACTGTGACTACCTCAATTAATATACAAATGAGGCATATGAGTATGTAGTACATGGGAAATATGAATCATTAAGGAGGAATACTCAAGTACATGAACCACTCATTTTCTAGAGTGTAGGGAAAATCTGTCGACCCCGAATAAGAATACCCAGGCACCTTGAATGTGATATGGGATTCAAAATACACGAAGTTGAATTACACTCTTAACATTACTTGATGCACATAATCTATGTCACAAGCCTATAAGGATGAAAAGAATTGAACGCTTATGAGATTACCATATTCTAGTCAGCTTAACACTTCCTGGTAATTGATCATATATGAGGGAACTAAAAATTACGACCACTCATCATTCAAATCAACATGTTCATGATATGTACAAAAATCCAAAGTCATCTAATCTCAACCTTTCACGATTGAAACTCAATATCTAGGAAATCTTGATATTGGGACAAAATCATGAATTGGTTAGATGGTTCTAATAGCTAACACGACGCTCTGGGGAGAAGGAAAATAATACTCATATCCAGCCAAGAAGGTAACATACCAAGGGTAGTAAAACTCTCCGTACATGACAACGACATAGTTCATGATTCTAGAAGTTGAGGGTGTAAAGAAAACCCAACTCAATGAGATAGTGCACAATAATCACTGAAGGTTTGCAGTTGTTTATGATGAGATCTCCATAGGTTTTGACTTTGAAAAAGGAAGTGTCATAATGATACATAGAAGGACATGTTCTCTTATGGTTGTCGTACAAGTGTAGGGAACTAGCACAATGAATTCACTAAATAAGGAATACAATTAACATATTGTGGAGACATAATGAGAAACTAATCATTGGCTATAAGCTGGACACACTTCTACTATACTAACTCCCCATTGTAATACATGACCATGCCACGAGCAACCACAATACTAGGACAGAGTGAGCTACTTACTGCGAGATATCCCAAGTGGGCACGAAAACCATGGCGACTGTGAGCACGTAATTTTTGCCCCCACACGCGAGCAACTCCCAATGGAAATCAAAAACAAAATGGTCTGCTTTATTGTGTGCATATTGCGTATTTTTGTGAATTGTGGCATTCGTGTGTTCGTACTTATTTGTCTAAATAAATAATTAAACACAAAAAGGAAAAATGGTGCATTCGTGTTCTTTGTCAATTGGTGGATTTTACATTGAATTAATAAAGCATATTTTATTTCTCAAATTTTGTTTGTGTTTTAAGTGGCTTTTATTTAAAAATGGGTCAAAGAAGGAAATAGAACAAATGACTAATTCTATAAAGAATTTGGGCCCAAAGCAGAGTTGCCGCCCAGTCCAATTAACCCCATCTCGTTTTGCCTCTAAATGATCTGGACTGTCATTTGCAATGATCCAACGGATCAGGATTAAAAGCCCAAATTATATACATGATCCAAACAACCCGGTCCATCTACCCACAGGGGAATGATCACGACCGTTGAACCTTATGATCCAACGGTCGGGATTAAAAGAGTAATTTTAATACCCCCAAGGAGCCTGATCACCCATTCCAAGCCCAAACCCCTTTCTTCGTCTCTCTCAGAGGCAAAGAGGCGTCACCGTTAAACCGCCACCCACCGCCTGCCGGAAATCGCCTCACGGCGGTTCCGGTAGGCCAAATCCAACCAAATTAACACCATAGAACCTCCCGAGCCCCCTCTACACGAATCCTGTCATCGATAGTCTCGAATCTTTCTCGAATGCTTCGAATATTAGATCGAAGCTCGCCGGAATTTGAAGTTTCATCCCAAACCACCCCAAACTCATTCCATGCCCTCGTCGGACCTTCCTCATACCCCTACCAACCTTGGTCCAGCTCGAATCATGCCAGAACCGGTCGAGCCCCAAAAACGGCCGCACGAACCCTAAAAATTCAATTGGCAAAAAATTGATCCGATTAATCAAGATTTGGGGTCTAATAGACTTTAATCGAAGTATTTTCATTTGAAAATACTTCAATTAAGTTCCGTTCGGCTTCAAAAATCCAAGTTCGTCCATGACCGAGTTCTAAAGGTACTCTTTTCTCATTTTTGTTTCATTGCTGTATGTATGTATACATTTGTTCATTTTGTATTTTTTTTTTCTTCTCCGAATTCAAAGACCTTTTGTTTGGTCGAAACTGTTAGTTTTATTTAATCGTTTGATTGTTTTTTGTTACTAAGTGTGCTTATTCGGCTCGATTAATGCAGTCAAATAATGTTTCTACTCTTTTCTATTTGAGTGCTGTGAATTGAGAGTTCATGTATTGACTATATATTATCGATTATACATGTTGTAATCGACTAATCGGATGTCGTCGTGTAGTTTCGTAGGTTTGTTTGTTAGAACTTTGAAACAGAACTTAGAGTCGTTAATTTGATCCAGATTCATTGTTTGAATTGAAATAGGTTGTTGGTTGATTATGAGTTAGCGACTGAATTGGATATAGTTGTCTTAGTTTAGAGTTTGAAAGCCAACAGCTAGGTATCAAAGAGTGCACTGCACATGGAAAGACTGGTGGAACCTGCTGGACAGCAGGATGTTCCTTTAATTTTTTGCCTTTTGGAATTTTAAAACAAAAAGTCCCATACTTAGACAAATCCGGGTGGAATAATCAGAGAATACCAGGATAATAATGAGTATTGTTAACTTTGTTATGTGTTTTAAAAGCTGGAAAATCAGAACAAAGCATGGGGAAAATGATTCAAAAGTTAAAGGTGCCCATGTGCTTAAGGGGAGAGGCAGTGAATTTTCAGGAAGTGAAAAGTTCTTTTAAGTTTGGCTATAAATAAAGACTGAAACACAGAGAAAAAAGACAGTTTTTACAAACACACCCAGAGAATATACACTTACTGGATGTTTTGGGGAGAAAAGGTCTAGAGAGAGATATAGTTTAAGACTGATTTTTGGAGATTAAAAAGTCAGAGCTTAAGAGTGAAATAGAGGTCAGTATTGAATGCAAAAATAGAGGCTGAAACTTACACTGAGGTTTTAGAGTTAGGAAGCAAATATAACCTCTCTTCTGCTTTATTTGTGATTGTCATTTGGTGGTGAAACCTGCTACTAGGCATTTTGTTGGGTTTTGAACACTATTTCAGTTGAGTGTCTTGGTTTTCTACTGGTTTGAAAGTTCCTGGGTTTTCCTGCTTGGGTTTAAACCATTCCCTGGAATTTTTTCTACTCTTTTTGCTACTGGTTCTGCTGGGCTTTTATTGGGATTTTTGTTGCTGGTATTGTTGTTCCGTAGCTGTTATTGTTGGGTTTCTGCCACTAATTTCCTCTTTTGCTCTTGAATTCCAGGTACACAATCGAACTCATCTAGATGTTATATTGGTGAAACGAAAAATCAATGGAAATTTGAAGATCTGTTGAACTCCCATTTTTGCTTCTGCTATTTATTTCCTAAGATCAAAATATTGTTGTTATTCTAAATAAACTCATGTCAACTCATGTGTAGTAGGCTATAAATTATAAATGTATAACTTGACCGTTGGATCATGTTTTGATTGTATTTTGATTTGTGATTATAGTTATAGTTTGGTATAGGGTGGTATTGTTTACAACTGTTAGTAATGAATTGTTTATAGCTATAGTATTGAAGTGTTATAGCTAATGCTGAAGTGTTTATAGCTATAGTTTGTGATCAAGTACAGTCAGCTAGTATAGTTCTAAAACAAACTCAGTGTTAGAGTTTTAATTAAGTATGATAGGCTTTCACATTAAAATAATATAATATGTCTAGTTTGAATGGATTGAATTGATTCCTTTCTAAAGTTTGAACTCATTTTTTTAGTGACGAAATTGTTGCATTATCATTAGTATTTCAATAAACTGAACAAGTTTTCTCTAAAAGAATGACATTTGTAGTTTAACCCATTTATTAAGAGATATATGCCAGAATCGGGTTAATAGAAGTAAAATTTAGAGATTAAAGTGTTCATTTTATATAGGGTACTAAATGGAATAAAAGAAGACAAAAATTTTGATTTTACTTTAAATATTGTTCAAGTCAGATACTTTTTTTCAAAATTAATAGAGCGATATAAAGTTATTCAGAGCACATAATTTATAAACATGTATAAAATCAGGTATTTTTAGCCATTTATAATAATTGAAGCGACCGTGCTAGAACCACGGGATGCGGGGATGCCTAACACCTTCCCTCGGATCAACAGAATTCCTTACTTAGAATTTCTGGTTCGCAGACTTCGTTTGAAAAGTCGAAATTTACTCGATTTGGGATTTAAATAAATCGGTGACTTGGGACACCATAATTTATTCCAAGTGGCGACTCTGAAATAAATAGAATAATCTCGTTTCGAATATTGTCACTTAAATTGGAAAAACTCCCTCGTGCATCTACCCTTAGGGGTAGGGGGCGCGCCAAAAGGAGGTGTGACAGCTCTGGCGACTCTGCTGCTGATACAAACCCAGAACCACTGGTTCAGGGTTTAACAATTCGAGCTTTGAATAATTGTTGTATTTGGCTTATTTGTTATCTGATTTTGTTACATGTTTATATTTAATATGCTAAATGTTGCTTTTACCGCTTTGATATTTTGTGAATTGTATATAAATTATGCCGATACCCATTTTCCTCTTCTGAGTCTTTTGAAATATAATATCGGGCATTTGCTGGACATAGCCCGTTTTTCTCGAGATAGTTGTGGTGCTTGGCACCCGGTGAAGGATTTGTAGTCACACATGTTTAGGCGGAGAGTTTTGTCAATTAAGCCGGAAAGCCATGCTACCGGTGCACTGACACTCTTCGGCTCGAGTTATTCGCTCGAGTTAAAGCCAGTCTAGACACTTTTTCCAATAGGATGATGACTTAGAATAACAAAACCTTATGTCGGATCCCCGATAGGAACGTTTATTTGCATCATGTGCATATTTGACTTAGGAGGCTCAACACAGGGGTTAGGCCTGTCTAGGACAGGTGTACCTGGAACAAAAGATCAACTTGTTGCATCTTTCTGTGTGCATTTATTTTTTTCGATCTTACATGCCGACTGGTTTGTTAATATAAAAAAAAGAGGGTAAGAAGTGGAAGATGTCAATCAAATGGAAAACGAGATGCTTTTCTTGAAAAATAATAAAAAAACAAAATGAAAAAAAAATCTCCGAATAAATTTTGTTAATTTTAAATAGTTAGTTTCTTTAAAATGTTTCCTTTTGAAAAATGCAAAAAAAAAATTCCAAATAAATTTTCTTAGTTCCTTAGAAAATAATTTTTGAAAAATGCAAAAAAAAAAAAATTGATTTTATTAAAGATAGGTTAGTTTCTCTGAAAATAATTTGTTTTAGAAATGTTGTTTAAAAATAGTTTTTTGTTTTCTTTTCTTAAAAAGATTTAGTTCTTTTTTTTAACTACGCAAGTTTGATTCTCACCGAACGTGAGATACGTAGGCAACCCATATCGGGCTCAACTAATACTGATTTTTCAAAGAAAAAATAATAACAAAAATATTAAAATTAGGAATTTTGTCCTTAGTCAAGAGTTAGGAAATTTTGCAAAAATAGCCAAACGCCTCAAAAGGGCGCCGGAGGACTAATTTCGCAAAACGGAATATAGACATCACATTGGTATCCTGTTATACAGCCTTCAAATCTTCTTCAAGTGCTGAAAGGCCGTATTAACAAGATTCATTTTTTTTATATAATAAAAAAAATTGAAAAAAAAAATCATAAGTTTCATTTTTATCTTTTCTAGGATCAGCATGAATTCATCGCAACGAATCGGCCAGAAAAGGGCGAGAGACGAAATGCCACCCATGTTCATGGTCCAGGACAAGACCCCGGGTTAGCTCTATAAATGGTGGACTAGTTTTTCGGCGTGGGAAAGAAATCAAGTCCACAAGCACCTCAAGTTTCTTCCGGACATTATGATGATAAAACCGGACAAAAATGTGATCAGAGCTTTAGTGAGTTTTTGGGACTCAACAAGCAATGTTTTCAGATTTCGAGACTGCGAAATGACGCCCACTTTGGAAGAACTGGGCGGACTCGCAAGGCTTGGGAGAGATTTGCACAAAAAGAGACCCGCAGCTCCTAGGCAAATGGGTGTGAATAATTTCTTGAAGAAGTTATGTCTCCGATAAGTTCCCATGGGTTGTTTGGAGAACGGTTGGGTGCCACTAGAGTATCTCTACGACAGATTTGGTGATAAGAAAGGGTTCGAGAAATTCTGAAACACTGAATTTGTTAACCAATTGAATTATGACGCTTGGGGAGACTTAAGAATCTATGCCTTTATGATCGCTTTTTTGGGAACCATGGTTTTTCCCGAATGTGGCGGACGCACCAGAATCCGTTTGGCTGCGGTGGTCTCATATGTACAGAGTAACGAGGAACACACTATTCTCCCTATGATCCTAGGAGACATATTCCGGGCTTTAACTCGGTGCCAAGAAGGACATGATTATTTTGAAGGTTGTAATATCTTATTACAAATGTGGTTTGTGGAGCATCTCTATCATCACCCAATTATGATAGACTTCAACGCGGATTGGCTGAATTATAATCGTTGTCATACAAACAGAGCCGCCCGTTGTAACCTTCCAGAAGATTTAAGGACTTGGCAAGAACTTCTCAACTCTTTGAGAGCGGATCGACTTACCTGGAATTATTATTGGTTCCCTTCCGCTAAAATCATGCACATGTCGACATATCATCCTTTCTACATACTAATGGGCTTCAGGGGTTTCCAACCATATGCTCCGCTACGTGTCATGCGGCAGTTGGGTAGAGAACAGAAAAGGCCCCCGATTGAAGATATGCGATCATTTACATGGGAATCCGTGACGGAAGAGCCCCCAAGAGAGACTTATGCACAAAAGGTATGGTTCGGTAGTCGACTCTCCGACATCGATGAAATGGTTGCCGATCGAGAACGGGGAGAAGTGAGCCTCGCATATCTTGAATGGTTCCATAACCAATCAATGCCCGAGCAAAGGTCAGAAAGGTCGGTAAAGTATGCCGTCGATTGGGAGAATGAGATAGAAACCAGAATTAGGGAGGCTAAGCATGAGACAACACAAGATTTCCGATCTTGCATTAACACTTTAAAAGAAGACAAGGGAATTCTGGAAGCTGCTATGGACATACAACAGGCTGATTTCGATCGGGAAAGGGCCAGTTGGGAGCAGGAAAGAGAGACACTCCGAACTCAAATTCAGGAGATACAATTGACCGCAGAAAGGTCAAGGATAAGTCGGAATGATGAGGTTCTTATAAACGATTTGGAAAGGAAAGCCTTTGAACACCAGGAAGACTTGAAGAAGGCAGAAGCAACTTTGGTTGCAATCCGGACAAAATGAAAGAGAGCAGCCCACCAAAAAGCACTCCGTCTACAACAAGTAGAGAAAGATTATGGGGCAATCATCGTTGATTTAAGAAAAGCAAATGCCGCTTTTAGAGAGCAAATTCTCAGGCAAGTCCAGGATGCCAAAGCGGATAAAGACCGTCGCCACGACTTAATGGCACGGATGGAAAGACAAATAGATAGGCTCTCGGACCAAGTCTCCGGTAACGCTCAAGTATTAGGGGCAAAGAACCGACACATAGGGCAGCTGCTTAGAGAAAAAGACATGATCAGGGCCAGGATTAATGAAATCGGGCACTACATCACTATGAGATGCCCGACCTGCGAACAAGTACCCCGGCCTACCCTCTTCTCTTCAATCATGGAATGTGTCCACCAAGTCATGGCAGAGTTGGGAAGTCTACAGAGAGATCTTACACCGAGGACCGCAGCAAGGCCAAACAATGCCTCCCAGGGCGCAAAGATTCGAGGCGTTGGAACATGCTTAGAAGAGTCTGTTATTTTTAGAGTCTGTTTGTCCTTTTAAAGTTTTCCTCCATTGTTGTCATTTTGCAAAGTGTTTCAAGTTTGAAGTTTGTTGAAATAAAATTCAAGAACATTTCATTCATATCTTATGTCTATTGTTTCCGAACTACGCCCGGTCTGATTCATGCGGGGACATGATACGTAGGCAATCCACATAAGATTCGACCATTACTAAAAAACAATAATAATAATAAAAAGGAAGGAAAAAATTAAAAGAAAAGAAGATTGATAAAGGATAAAAGCAAAGGAAAATACAAACCGGAATGACGCATTGCAATCAAGTACATGTAGCAACACAATCATCTGTATAAGTGCATCACACCCAACGTGAGATTACTTATCTGTTATGTTGTTTCAGACTAACCGTTTGTTTGCCGAACTCCAGGTTTTAGTAAAGAGTGGTTGATTTTGTGGTAATCTGGCATCACATTCGTACTTCACAAGGTCCAAAGGAAAACTTCAGCAGCCGAAAGTACTCATCCCTATTTCACTAGGTCAAAAAGAGGTGCCAACATGTCTTCAGAAATGCCCAGCAACCATTCCCATTTCGGAAGAAAGCTCCTTGACAACCATCCCGGCTACTGAGTCAGCAGCTTTCGAGGAGAATAGAATTTTGCGCTGCCGCATGCTCGAGATGTTAGACAATTGGAACAACGGGAAAGAGCCCCCAAGTCTGATCCCTGGGTTCCCTGAAATTCTCCTCAGATCAAGTGGGATTTCCAATACCCCCATCAATTACCCACCTACTCTATTTGGGTATTCTAATGCCACAACCCTCTCCGAATCACCCTCCACTTCCTATCCTCGGGTGACAGCATTAGATACATCCGCAAGAACGTCGGTTGAGTTGCCAGTTCCAGTCACGACGCATCCCACCGCACATACTCCTTTCTTTGATTCCGCGTCCTTTACATTCCCAGCACCACCGCTTACACGGGACCATACCCATGTTGTAGCCAATATATATCCTCAGCCACCTCGATATGAGTTCCTACCAAGCCAAAATCCAAAGGCTCCCGAGTGGGATGAGATGGCAAAAAGAATGAGAAGTTTTGAACAGAGCCTGAAAAACATGCTAGGTCTAAGTGGGCAGAAAAGTGTATCTTACGCCGATTTATGCATGTTCCCGCACGTCCACTTACCATCAGGTTTTAAGACGCCGAAGTTCGAAAAGTATGACGGGCATGGCGACCCTATTGCTCATCTAAAGAAATACTGCAATCAATTGCGAGGTGCCGGCGGCAGGGAAAAATTGCTGATGGCATACTTCGGAGAAAGTTTGGTCGGGATAACATCAGAATGGTACATGGATCAAGATATATCTCGATGGCACATCTGGGATGATTTGGCCAGAGATTTTGTGAAACAGTTCCAATACAACATCGATATTACGCCAGACAGGAATTCCTTATCGAACTTAAAAAAGAAGCCCTCCGAAAGCTTCAGAGAATATGCTATCAAATGGCGAGAGCAAGCGTCCAGGGTGAAACCCCCTATGGACGAAATTGAAATGGTCACGACTTTTCTCCAAGCTCAAGAGCCGGACTACTTTCAAAATATGATGTCGGCGATGGGAAAACCTTTCGCCGAAGCTATCAAGATCGGAGAAATGGTGGAAAATGGCTTTAAAAACAGGGCGCATTTTGAGTCAAGCAGCCATTCGGGCAACTTCCCAAGCCATCCAAAGCGGGTCTGGAGGGATGCCCAGAAGCAAAAAGAAGGAGGAAACTACCATGGCGGCAGTAGAAGATAGAAGATATCAAACCTCAAGGAAGGTATTCTCCGAAAGGGCCCCCCAGCATTACTATTCACACCACAACATGGCCTATTCTCCTCCGCCTCCACCCTACGCGGTCATGAACGTTCAACCGCACGGCCGCAGCCACCAGCTAACAGAAATCCACCTCCATTTCAAAAAAACCAACCTCCTTACCCAAACCAATACAACCCCCGGCCAAATAATGCCCGCCACCCTGAGCCACCCAAAATGAGCTTTACACCAATTGGGGAGCTGTATTCCACTCTTTTTCCAAAACTCGGGCAAGAGAACCTACTGCAGCCCGTTCCGCAGAACAGGCAGAATCCAGACTCTCCTGCCTACCAGCGAGGAATATGCTATGCCTATCATTCAGGTGTTGAGGGACATAGTACCGACAACTGTTGGACTTTGAAGAAGGCGATGCAAGATTTGATCAATCTAGGGAGGATAGTCTTCGCAGATGAAGACATCCCAAATGTGAAAAACAACCCATTACCAGCCCACAACAACGGGACAGTGATTGGGATGATTTGTGACGATAAGGAATTTGACCCAGCCTTAAAAGCGATAATTGCCATCGCCAACATAGAGAAGCGGCCTGATGTTACCCCGAAACAAGAGAAAATGGGGAAAAAGGTTGAAGTTCCTGAGACTAGATCTGAAAAGACGATTGAATTGAAAGCATCATCTCAAAAGAGTGGAGTTATTTACCTCCCGCGAGGTCGAATGGAAAAACCATTGTCAATAGGTGCCCCCAAGAAGTTCCACTTAAAGAGGGAAACAGCAGTGTATGTACCAAAGGGAACCTATGTGGACCGAAAACCAGATGAACCCGTGGTTATTGCACGTGTGCAACAAAAACCTATGACAGATCCATCCGTTGTACCTTGGAGCTACCAACGGACACTCGTTACACGCAAAGGAAAAGAGGTTGCAGGAGATTCATCTGGGAGAATCTTGGGGCAAAAGTACTTAAACACGCAGGAGGTAAATAATGCCACACAAAGGCGTTTCCCATCAAAAAAACCTGTAAGTGCTGAAGAGGCAGAGGTCTTTTTTCAGAAGATGCAAATGCCTGACTATGAGGTGATAGACCAACTGCGCAAATACCCGGAGCAGGTATCGATGTTGTCCTTTTTAATGAAGTCTACTGAACATCAGAAGGTTTTGTTAAAAGCCTTGAATGAGGCATATGTGCCTATTGAGACTTCATCCGAACAACTTGAAAGAATGACGGAGAGGTTCTTCGCAATCAATCAGATTTCTTTCAGTAAAGCTGATTTGCCTTTGGAAGGTGCGGCCCACAACAAATCTTTGCATTTCACTGTCAAATGCGAAGGCTACTACATGAAGAAGGTCATGATGGATGGGGGTTCGGGAGTAGACATATGCCCACTTTCCACTCTGGGCCGCATAGGAATCGGAGCTGAAAGGATTCGACCCAACAACATATGTGTGCGAGCCTTCGATGGTGTGAAGAGAGATACGGTCGGAGAGATTGATGTGATTATGACCATCGGCCCGGTGGATTTCGAAATGACATTTCAAGTTCTGGATATGGACACTTCTTACAACTTTCTTATTGGAAGACCATGGATTCATGCGGCTGGGGCTGTGCCCTCTACCCTCCATCAGATGTTAAAATTTGAACACAAGGGACAAGAGATCGTGGTCCACGGGGAGGACGAGCAATCAATTTATCAAGATCCATCTATCCCATGCTTAGAAGCGGAAGAAGGAAGCGAACACATTGTTTATCAAGCTTTCGAGATTGTGTTGGCAGATCAACACGAAGAAGGGAACCCTCTTCCCCAACCCTTTTTGTCTAATGCCTCCATCATGGTGGAAAAATAAATGATCAAACACGGCTTCCAGCCAGGAAAAGGTTTGGGAAAGTCCCTGCAAGGAGTGTCAAATCTGATAACTTTGCCCACAGCTGAAAAGTTCTTCGGAGTAGGCTTTCGCCCAACCCCTGAAGATGAGAGATGGGCCAATAAGAGAAAGGAAAAAGGATGGGTTCTACCACGACCATTGCCACATCTGTACCAAACTTTTGTTCGACCAAGGTACAATGAAGAAGAAGAAGATGAGGTCTTCACATCGGAGGAAATTGAAGAAATATGTGGGGCCACGAGGCAAATGCTCTATGATGTTAACATGGTTCAATCGGGAGAAGGAACAAGCACCGCTGAGGTGCTGTATGTGGGCCCTGAAGCTAAATTGCAAAATTGGAAAGCCACACCCTTCCCAATCAGGCGGGAGTTCTGGTAGATTTGTCCTGTCATTTTTCCTTCATCACAAGTTACTTCAGGGCGTAGCTTGGATGTTTTTCTTTGTTTTCTTGTATTTTTTTTGTCTTCCCAATGTAACTTTGTTTATCTTCAGAAAATTCCAAGAAAATGAAATAAATATTTCATCATTTTGCACTCTTTCTAATTTTGTTATTTATTCTTCCTTTTCAGTCCTAATAATGCGGCTTTAAATAATATGACATGCTTGCGGAACTCATGCTCAAATCCGAACACGCCACCTAATCTGGAAATAATGAACCAAGAACCGGAATACGATGAAGAAGAGGCTTTTAGGGAAATAAATCGAGAATTGGAACATTTCGAGAATAAACCTAAGCCAAATTTGAATGACACCGAACCGGTTAATTTGGGAACTGATGAAGAGGTCCGAGAGACCAAGATAAGCATCCACACGGATGAGAAAACACGAGATGCAATAATCCAACTCTTGTTTGAATTTAAAGACGTGTTTGCTTGGTCTTACGATGATATGCCAGGATTAGGAGCCGATCTAGTGGTGCACAAGTTGCCAATCTACCCTGACTGTCGCCCAGTGCAACAGAAGCAAAGAAAGTTCAAGACTGACATCGGTGATAAAATCAAAGAAGAAATCACTAAGCAGTTAAAAACAGGGGTAATTCGAGTGGTACAATACACCACGTGGTTGGCTAATATTGTGCCCGTGCCAAAGAAGGACGAAAAAACTCGAGTATGCGTTGACTACCGAGATTTGAATAAAGCAAGTCCTAAAGATAACTTTCCTTTACCAAACATCCACATCCTTATTGATAACTGTGCCAAACATGAGATACAATCGTTTGTGGATTGTTATGCGGGATATCATCAAGTGTTGATGGATGAAGAGGACGCCGAGAAGACTGCTTTTACGACACCTTGGGGGGACTTACTGTTATCGAGTCATGCCGTTCGGCTTGAAAAATGCAGGAGCGACGTACATGAGAGCTATGACTGCCATTTTCCATGACATGATGCATCGGGAAATAGAGGTGTACGTGGACGATGTGATCATCAAATCCAGAACTCCAGGGCGATCATGTGCGAGACTTGAGGAAATTCTTTGAGAGGTTGCGGAAGTACGATTTGAAGTTGAATCCATCCAAATGCGCTTTTGGAGTCCCGTCAGGTAAACTTTTGGGTTTCATAGTCAGTAGAAGAGGTATTGAATTAGATCCCACAAAGATAAAATCCATCAGGGATTTACCTCCTCCCAGAACAAAGAAAGATGTAATGAGTCTTCTGGGCCGACTAAACTACATCAGTAGGTTCATCGCTCAGTTGACTTCCACATATGAACCCATATTCAAGTTGTTGAAGAAAGACGCTGCAATCAAATGGACAATCGAATGCCAAGAGGCTTTTGACAAGATCAAAGAATATTTGTCAAACCCTCCAGTCTTAGTCCCGCCAGAGCCAGGGAGACCTCTTTTCTTGTATTTAACAGTCTTGGAAAACTCTTTTGGTTGTGTCCTCTGACAATATGACACGACAGAGAAGAAAGAGCAGACGATCTACTACCTGAGCAAGAAATTCACTAGTTATGAGGTCAAGTATACTTTGCTGGAAAGAACGTGTTATGTTTTAACTTGGGTCGCTCAAAAATTGAGACACTACCTCCAAGCCCATACGACTCACCTCATTACCAGGTTGGATCCTTTGAAGTATATATTTCAGAAACCGATGCCCACCGGAAGATTGGCGAAATGGCAAATCCTCCTCACCGAGTTTGACATAATCTATGTCACTCGCACGACAATGAAGGCCCAAGCATTGGCAGACCACTTGGCCGAGAACACGATCGATGAAGAGTATCAACCATTGAATACCTACTTTCCTAATGAAGAGGTAAATACGACAGAAGTTGTTTCGGAGGACAGTCATGCTTGGAAAATGTTTTTCGATGGGGCGGTAAACGCTAAAGGTGTAGGGATTGGGGCAATCTTGATCTCTCCTGCTGGTCAGCATTACCCAGCCACGGCTAGGCTCCGTTTCTTTTGCACGAACAATACGGCTGAGTATGAAGCTTGTATCATGGGCATGAACATGGCAATCGATCATGGCGTTGAAGATTTGTTGATCATGGGAGATTCAGATCTAATTATCAAACTATCTCAAGGTGAATGGGAAACTCGGGACGTTAAACTCCTCCCTTACCGACAGCACGTGAATATTCTTGGCAAGCGATTTGCATCGATAGAGTTTAGGTATATCCCACGATGTCACAATGAACTAGCCGACGCACTTGCCACTTTAGCTTCAATGCTACCTTATCCGGGCAACGCCCATATCAATCCCTTGGAAATCCAAATCAGGGAAATCCACGGTTATTACAATGCAATCGAGGAAGGACCAAGCGTCAAGCCATGGTACTACGATATGCTACTGGAGAATACCCCGAACATGCTACTGGAGATCAAAAGAGGACCATTAGGCGACATGCAGGTGGTTTCTTTTTGAGCGGCGAGGTCTTGTATAAAAGAACCCCGGATCTTAACCTCCTAAGGTGTGTCGATGTCGAAGAAGTAAGAAGAATCATGCATGAAGTACACGCAGGAGTATGCGGGCCTCATATGAATGGGTATGTCTTAGCCAAGAAAATCCTTCGAGCAGGTTATTATTGGATGACCATGGAGAAAGATTGTTTTGGTTTTGTCCGAAAATGCCGTCAATGTCAGGTACATGGAGATCTGATTCATGCACCTCCAGCTGAGCTGCATCCTATGTCAGCATAGTGACCATTTGTCGCTTGGGGAATGGATGTCATAGGCCCGATTGAGCCGAAATCTTCGAATGGGCACCGATTCATACTGGTCGCTATCGATTACTTCACAAAATGGGTCGAAGCCGTCACTCTCAAATCGGTCACTAAGAAAGTTGTGGTGGATTTTGTACACTCAAATCTTATTTGTCGTTTTGGTATACCTGCAACTATCATCACAGACAATGCTGCGAATCTGAATAGTCGTTTGACGGAAGAAATATGCGAGCAATTCAAAATAACGCATAGAAACTCCACTCCTTATCGGCCCAAAGCCAATGGTGTCGTGGAAGCAGCAAACAAAAACATTAAGAAGATTTTGAGAAAGACAATCCAGAGTTCTAGACAATGGCATGAACAATTACCGTTTGCCTTACTGGGATGCCGTACTACAGTACGCACATCGGTAGGAGAAACTCCATACCTGCTAGTCTATGGGACCGAGGTTGTGATACCGGCAGAGGTAGAAATTCCTTCACTTCGTACGATTGTTGAAGCAGAGATTGAAGATAGCGAGTGGGTTAAGACTCGATTGGAGCAATTAACTTTGATCGATGAAAAGCGAATGGTTGCGGTCTGTCACGGACAACTGTACCAACAAAGGATGGCTCGTGCTTACAACAAGAAAGTACGACCGAGAAATTTCGAAGTAGGTCAGTTGGTTTTAAGACGCATTCTTCCACATCATGAGGAAGCGAAAGGAAAATTCGCTCCTAATTGGAAAGGACCATACATCATCAGGAAGATACTGCCGAGAGAAGCGTTATAATTGGGAGACATGAAAGGAAAAGATCCCGAGACAGCTGTGAATGCAGATGCTGTGAAAAGGTATTATGTCTGAATTTGCTTTGATGGTGTCCTTACAAGTCGAAATGATTGAAGGCTTTTATCCCCGCAACCCAAACACTACCAACCTTTTTAACAACGCTTTGAGTCGGTTACCTTTCTTTGGCTACCCTCTTTGGAATCCAAATCAAAACAAAAAACAAAAAAAAACCATAAACAAAACAAAACAAAACAAAACAAAGTTCCTGAACTACGTTCTGACTTGATTCCGAAAGGATACGTAGGCAACCTCTCCTGAGGTTCAGTCACACCAAACCAAAAATCCCAATTTCCCCAAAAAATGAAACTGGGGTAGATGATATTGTTGATTCGGTTTAGATCCATCAAGATGATTCCAAAGTTGTAATTTTGTCCACAATTCTTGTTACCCAAACCAAGTACAAGTCCTTCAAGATCGATTAGAAACTGAGAAAACATCGTTGTTGCGGTCCGAAGCTTTTGGAATGAAAAGAAATAAAATGAGAGAGTCTTATTGGTGAAAACCTTCGGGCACCATAAGACGATGGAAGTAGATAAATACAAAATGAGAGAGCCTGTTGGTAAAAACTCGCAAAGAGTGCTATCTGGCGATAGTAAGAAGAGAAATGAGAGAGGTCGATTGGCGAAAACCCGCAAAAGGGCGCTATCAACCGAAAAGGTCGTTTCACCACAAAAGGTCTTGGCACGGCTCCTTAGCTCGGAAACATAGACCCGTTTTGTTTCATAAGGAAATGGGAGTTTGTGACGATCAAGAATCTAGACTGAGAAGCATGTCATGTTGGTTTAAAGTCAGCATATACCTTATATAAGTCCTTCTTTTTCCCCGAAAGGGACTCCTCTATCTTCGATACGTTTTTTCCATTCTTTTTTCATTTTTCTTTGAATCCCTTTCGTTTAAACTTTGAATTCTGAAATCATTACAAAGAAAAGAGACAGGGCCGTTTATACTGAATTACGCCTGGTAAAGAAGAAAAAACAAGCCTCAGTGGTGTATTGGTACAATCCCCGATTGGATCGTAATGATCGATTGTTTCCAAAGAAATGGAGGTTAGGAAGGAAATGGAAATCAAAGCTAAGGTCTTAGAAGAGACGGAATGAGGTGGAAGGACAGAACCCATACAAAAAATCCTCGTGGAATCCCGGGAATGAACCCGGTCAGTTTGAAAAGAAGTCACCCCAAAGACAATTGGTAGCAAAATTCTCAATGGAAATGGGGCAATGATCAAGCAATGAAGATAATCAAGGCCACAAAGTCAACCACTTTTTCAACTAATAAAATGTTCTTTGTTAAAAGCAGGTCTATTTAATTATGCAAGAAGAAGGTACAACTCAAAGAAGTGAAGTACGCAAGCATTGAAATGGCTTTGGAACAAAGAAAACACATAAAAATGGAAGTTTCTTTTCAAGAGCTTTATCTTATGCATTTGTTGATGGTTAAAAAGAAAGCCTAAAAGAAGGCCCAAAAGGAAGAATAAAAGAAAAGAAAATGAAAACTCCAAAAAAGAGAATCAAATCATGTCGGTCCAATATCTGTTTGGACCCGGTCAGAAAACCGAGGGTCTTTCCGACCAGAAAGCCGTGAAACATTGTTTTGAATTCTGGCCAAAAAACCGTGAAAATGTTTCTTCAAAATCCCGGTCATAAAACTGAGGATCTCCTCAGAAAACTGCGAAGCCGTTTCTTCAAACCCCGGCTAGAAAACCGAGGGTCTTTCCGGCCAGAAAGTCGTGAAACATTATTTTGAATTCCGACCAGAAAACCGTGAAAATGTTTCTTAAAAATCCCGGTCAGAAAACCGAGGATCTCCCAGTCAGAAAACTACGGAGCCGTTTCTGTAAACCCCGGCCAGAAAACCGAGGGTCTTCCGGCCAGAAAGCCGTGAAACATTGTTTTGAATTCCGGCCAGAAAGCCGTGAAAACTTTTTTTCAGAAATTCCCGGTCAGAAAACCGAGGATCTCCCAGTCAGAAAACTTCGGAGCCATTTCTTTAAACCCCGGTCAGAAAACCGAGGGTCTTCTGGCCAGAAAGCCATGAAATCTTCTTTCAAAATCTCGGTCAGAAAATCGAGGATCTCCCAGTCAGAAAACTGCGGAGCCATTTCTTTAAACCCCAGTCAGAAAACTGAGGGTCTTCCGGCCAGAAAGCCGTGAAACTTTCTTTCAAAATCCCGGTCAGAAAACCGAGGATCTCCCAGTCAGAAAACTGTGGAGCCATTTCTTTTAAACCCAGGCCAGAAAAACCGTTAGACATTGTTTGAATTCCGGCCAGAAAGCCGTGAAACTCTTCTTCAAAATCCCGGCCAGAAAGCCGTGGTACATTTATTTGTGAAACTGTGATTTTCTTAACCAATACCAAAGAGTCTTTTTAATCACTTTCTGTGTCACAACTAACTCACGAAATTTTCCTAGCAAAAATGGGGCAGAAAAATTTCGTTCGTTTGTTTGTTTCATTTGTCTAAATAGGTTTGACTTCGGGACACGAGGATCGAGATAACCTACGAGTGGAACCTCAATCCAGAATGAGGAAAAGAAGAAAAGAACCGAAAGGAAACAAGTTCAAACGTTGGAGTAAACAGAAGCGTGAATTGCTCCGAATCTGATTGAAGTCACAAGCTCCGCCGACTCCGTTTCACTCAATGTTACATAAATAAACAAGCACGTACAGCTTGAGAGTATCAAGATTCAAATCGAAGTCTGCAGCAAAAATCAGCTAAGACTCAAGATCATGTTCCAAAGAATCATAGATAGGAATCTTGTAACTCATAGTTGATAGGCACAGTTAGTTTAATTTTAATTTTTTCTGGTGTAATAAGGAGGTCGGTAAGCGGCAGCTGCAACAGCAGCAACGACAATAGTAATAGCAAAGTCTTAGTCCACGGTAGTCCCAGCTACCAACACCTCCCAAACTACATTGACCTGATTCCTATTTAGCCCAGGATATGTATGAGGCCTTCCGAAGCAAAGGCTCGGTCAAGAGTGTTTCAAATGCTTCACGCGAAGTGCTCAAACAGGCAAAAATCGCTCGTATTTGCTCATTATTCTTTGCACGAAAAACACTTCAAGTTTATGCGCAAAGAGGGGCAGCTGTGAGCACGTAATTTTTGCCCCCACACGCGAGCAACTCCCAAATGAAATCAAAAACAAAATGGTCTGCTTTATTGTGTGCATATTGCGTATTTTTGTGAATTGTGGCATTCGTGTGTTCGTACTTATTTGTCCAAATAAATAATTAAACACAAAAAGGAAAAATGGTGCATTCGTGTTCTTTGTCAATTGGTGGATTTTACATTGAATTAATAAAGCATATTTTATTTCTCAAATTTTGTTTGTGTTTTAAGTGGCTTTTATTTAAAAATGGGTCAAAGAAGGAAATAGAACAAATGGCTAATTCTGTAAAGAATTTGGGCCCAAAGCAGAGTTGCGCCCAGTCCAATTAACCCCATCTCGTTTTGCCTCTAAATGATCTGGACCGTCATTTGCAATGATCCAACGGATCAGGATTAAAAGCCCAAATTATATACCTGATCCAAACAACCCGGTCCATATACCCACAGGGGAATGATCACGACTGTTGAACCTTATGATCCAACAGTCAGGATTAAAAGGGTAATTTTAATACCCCCAAAGAGATTCCAAGCCCAAACCCCTTTCTTCGTCTCTCTCAGAGGCGAAGAGGCACCACCGTTAAACCGCCGCCCACCGCCTGCCGAAAATCGCCTCGCGGCGGTTTCGGTGGGCCAAATCCAACCAAATTAACACCATAGAATCTCCCGAACCCCATCTATACGAATCCCGCCATCGATAGTCTCGAATCTTTCTCGAATGCTTCGAATATTAGATCGAAGCTCGCCGAAATTTGAAGTTTCATCCCAAACCACCCCAAACTCATGCCATGCCCTCGCCGGACCTTCCTCATACCCCTACCAACCTTGGTCCAGCTCGAATCTTGCCAGAACCGGTCGAGCCCCAAAAACGGCCGCACGAACCCTAAAAATTCAATTGGCAAAAAATTGATCCGATTAATCAAGATTTGGGGTCTAATAGACTTTAATCGGAGTATTTTCATTTGAAAATACTTCGATTAAGTTCCATTCGACTCCAAAAATCCAAGTTCGTCCATGACCAAGTTCTAAAGGTACTCTTTTCTCATTTTTTGTGTCATTGATGTATGTATGTATACATTTGTTCATTTTTTTTATTAACTTCTGTTGTTTTTAACTTTTTATTTTTTTTGTATTTTTTTTTCTTCTCCGAATTCAAAGACCTTTTATTTGGTCGAAATTATTAGTTCTATTTAATCGTTTGATTGTTTTGTGTTACTAAGTGTGCGTATTTGGCTCGATTAATGTAGTCAAATAATGTTTCTACTCTTTTCTGTTTGAGTGTTGTGAATTGAGAGTTCATGTATCGACTATATATTATCGATTATACATGTTGTAATCGACTAATCAGATGTCGTCGTGTAGTTTCGTAAGTTTGTTTGTTAGAACTTTGAAACAGAACTTAGAGTCGTTAATTTGATCCAAATTCATTGTTTGAATTGAAATAGGTTGTTGATTGATTATGAGTTAGCTACTGAATTGGATATAGCTGTCTTAGTTTAGAGTTTGAAAGCCAACAGCTAGGTATCAAAGAGTGCACTGCATATGGAAAGACTGGTGGAACCTGCTGGACAGCAGGATGTTCCTTTAATTTTTTGCCTTTCGGAATTTTAAAACAAAAAGTCCCATACTTAGACAAATCAGGGTGGAATAATCAGAGAATATCAGGATAATAATGAGTATTGTTAACTTTGTTAAGTGTTTTAAAAGCTGGAAAATCAGAACAAAGTATGGGGAAAATGATTCAAAAGTTAAAGGTGCCCATGTGCTTAAGGGGAGAGGCAGTGAATTTTCAGGAAGTGAAAAGTTCTTTTAAGTTTGGCTAAAAATAGAGACTGAAACACAGAGAACAAAGACAGTTTTTACAAACACACCCAGAGAATATACACTTACTGGATGTTTTGGGGAGAAAAGGTCTAGAGAGAGATATAGTTTAAGACTGATTTTTGGAGATTAAAAAGTCAGAGCTTAAGAGTGAAATAGAGGTCAGTATTGAATGCAAAAACAGAGGCTGAAACTTACACTGAGGTTTCAGAGTTAGGAAGCAAATATAGCCTCTCTTCTGCTTTGTTTGTGATTGTCATTTGGTGGTGAAACCTGCTACTGGGCTTTCTGTTGGGTTTTGAACATTGTTTCAGTTGAGTGTCTTGGTTTTCTACTGGTTTGAAAGTTCCTGGGTTTTCCTGCTTGGGTTTAAACCATTCCCTGGAATTTTTTCTACTCTTTTTGCTACTGGTTCTGCTGGGCTTTTATTGGGATTTTTGCTGGTGGTATTGCTATTCCGTAGATGTTATTGTTGGGTTTCTGCCACTGATTTCCTCTTTTGCTCTTGAATTCCAGGTACACAATCGAACTCATCTAGATGTTATATTGGTGAAACGAAAAATCAATGGAAATTTGAAGATCTGTTGAACTCCCATTTTTGCTTCTGCTATTTATTTCCTAAGATCAAAATAATGTTGTTATTCTAAATAAACTCATGTCAACTCATGTGTAGTAGACTATAAATTATAAATGTATAACTTGACTGTTGGATCATGTTTTGATTGTATTTTGATTTGTGATTATAGTTATAGTTTGGTATAGGGTGGTATTGTTTACAACTGTTAGTATTGAATTGTTTATAGCTATAGTATTGAAGTGTTATAGCTAATGCTGAAGTGTTTATAGCTATAGTTTGTGATCAAGTACAGTCAGCTAGTATAGTTCTAAAACAAACTCAGTGTTAGAGTTTTAATTAAGTATGATAGGCTTTCACATTAAAATAATATAATATGTCTAGTTTGAATGGATTGAATTGATTCCTTTCTAAAGTTTGAACTCGTTTTTTTAGTGATGAAATCGTTGCATTATCATTAGTATTTCAATAAACTGAACAAGTTTTCTCTAAAAGAACGACATTTGTAGTTTAACCCATTTATTAAGAGATATATGCCGGAATCGGGTTAATAGAAGTAAAATTTAGAGATTAAAGTGTTCATTTTATATAGGGTACTAAATGGAATAAAAGAAGACGAAAATTTTAATTTTACTTTAAATATTGTTCAAGTCAGATACTTTTCTTCAAAATTAATAGAGCGATATAAAGTTAATCAGAGCACATAATTTATAAACATGTATAAAATCAGGTATTTTTAGCCATTTATAATAATTGAAGCGACCGTGCTAGAACCACGGGATCCGGGGTGCCTAACACCTTCCCTCGGGTCAACAGAATTCCTTACTTAGAATTTCTGGTTCGCAAACTTCGTTTGGAAAGTCGAAATTTCCTCGATTTGGGATTTAAATAAATCGGTGACTTGGGACACCATAATTTATTCCAAGTGGCGACTCTGAAATAAATAAAATAATCCCGTTTCGAATATTGTCACTTAAATTGGAAAAACTCCCTCGCGCATCTACCTCCCGGGGTAGGGGGCGCGCCAAAAGGAGGTGTGACAGCTCTGGCGACTCTGCTGGGGATACAAACCCAGAACCACTGGTTCAGGGTTTAAGAATTCGAGCTTTGAATAATTGTTGTATTTGGCTTATTTGTTATCTAAATTTGTTACATGTTTATATTTAATATGCTAAATGTTGCTTTTACCGCTTTGATATTTTGTGAATTGTATATAAATTGTGCTGATACCCATTTTTCCTCTTCTGAGTCTTTTGAAATATAATATCGGGCATTTGCTGGACATAGCCCGTTTTTCTCAAGATAGCTGTGGTGCTTGGCACCCGGTGAAGGATTTGTAGTCACACATGTTTAGGCGGAGAGTTTTGTCAATTAAGCTGGAAAGCCATGCTACCGGTGCACTGACACTCTTCGGCTCGAGTTGTCCGCTCGAGTTAAAGCCAGTCTAGACACTTTTCCAATAGGATGATGACTTTGCCGGATCCCCGATAGGAACACTTATTTGCATCATGTGCATATTTGACTTAGGAGGCTCAACACGGGGGTTGGGCCTGTCTAGGACAGGTGTACCTGAAACAAAAGACCAACTTGTTGCATCTTTCTGTGTGCATTTATTTATTTCGATCTTACATGCCGACTGGTTTGTTAAAAAAAAGAGAGGGTAAGAAGTGGAAGATGTCAATCAAATGGAAAACGAGATGCTTTTCTTGAAAAATAATAAATAAAAAAATAAAAAGAAAAAAAAATCTCCGAATAAATTTTGTTAATTTTAAATAGTTAGTTTCTTTAAAATGTTTCCTTTTGAAAAATGCAAAAAAAAAAATTCCAAATAAATTTTCTTAGTTCCTTAGAAAATAATTTTTGAAAAATGCAAAAAAAAATCCAAATAAATTTTATTAAAGATAGTTTAGTTTCTCTGAAAATAATTTGTTTTAGAAATGCTGTTTAAAAATAGTTTGTTTTCTTTTCTTAAAAAGATTTAGTTCTTTTTTTGAACTACGCAAGTTTAATTCTCACTGAACGTGAGATACGTAGGCAACCCATATCGGGCTCAACTAATACTGATTTTTCAAAGAAAAAATAATAACAAAAATATTAAAATTAGGAATTTTGTCCTTAGTCAAGAGTTAGGAAATTTTGCAAAAATAGCCAAACGCCTCAAAAGGGCGTCGGAGGACTAATTTCGCAAAAACGGAATATATACATCACACTGGTATCGTGTTATACAGCCTTCAAATCTTCTTCAAGTGCTGAAAGGACGTATTAACAAGATTCGTTTTTTTATATAATAAAAAAATTGAAAAAAAAAAACAAAAAAAATCTTAAGTTTCATTTTTATCTTATCTAGGATCAGCATGAATTCATCGCAACGAATCGGCCAGAAAAGGGCGAGAGATGAAATGCCACCCATGTTTATGGTCCAGGACAAGACCCCGGGTCAGCTCTATAAATGGTGGACTAGTTTTTCGGCGTGGGAAAGAAATCAAGTCCACAAGCACCTCAAGTTTCTTCCGGACATTATAATGATAAAACCGGACAAAAATGTGATCAGAGCTTTAGTGAGTTTTTGGGACTCAACAAGCAATGTGTTCAGATTTCGGGACTGTGAAATGACACCCACTTTGGAAGAACTGGGCGGACTCACAGGGCTTGGAAGAGATTTGCACAAAAAGAGACCTGCAACTCCTAGCCAAATGGGTGTGAATAATTTCTTGAAGAAGTTATGTCTCCGACGAGTTCCCATGGGTTGTTTGGAGAACGGTTGGGTGCCACTGGAGTATCTCTACGACAGATTTGGTGATAAGAATGGGTTCGAGAAATTCTCAAACACTGAATTTGTTAACCAATTGAATTATGACGCCTGGGGAGACTTAAGAATCTATGCCTTTATGATCGTTTTTTTGGGAACCATGGTTTTTCCCGAACGTGGCGGACGCATCAGAATCCGTTTGGCTGTGGTGGTCTCATATGTACAGAGTAACGAGGAACACACTATTCTCCCTATGATCCTAGGAGACATCTTCCGGGCTTTAACTCGGTGCCAAGAAGGACATGATTATTTTGAAGGTTGTAATATCTTATTACAAATGTGGTTTGTAGAGCATCTCTATCATCACCCAATTGTGATAGACTTCAACGCGGACTGGCTGAATTATATTTGTTGTCATACAAACAGAGCCGCCCGTTGTAACCTTCCAGAAGATTTAAGGACTTGGCAAGAACTTCTCAACTCTTTGAGAGCAGATCGACTTACCTAGAATTATTATTGGTTCCCTTCCGCTAAAATCATGCACATGTCGACATATCGTCCTTTCTACATACTAATGGGCTTTAGGGGTTTCCAACCATATGCCCCGCTACGTGTCATGCGGCAGTTGGGTAGAGAACAGAAAAGGCCCCCGATTGAAGATATGCGATCATTTACATGGGAATTCGCGACGGAGGAGCCCCCAAGAGAGACTTATGCACAAAAGGTATGGTTCGGTAGTCGACTCTCCGACATCGACGAAATGGTTGCCGATCGAGAACGGGGAGAAGTGAGCCTCGCATATCTTGAATGGTTCCACAACCAATCAATGCCCGAGCAAAGGTCGAAAGGTCGGTAAAGTATGCCGTCGATTGGGAGAAAGAGATAGAAACCAGAATTAGGGAGGCTAAGCATGAGACAGCACAAGATTTCCGATCTTGCATTAACACTTTAAAAGAAGACAAGGGAATTCTGGAAGGTGCTATGGACATACAACAAGTTGATTTCGATCGGGAAAGGGCCAGTTGGGAGCAGGAAAGAGAGACACTCCGAACTCAAATTCAGGATATGCAATTGACCGCAGAAAGGTCAAGGAGAAGTCGGAATGATGAGGTTCTTATAAACGATTTGGAAAGGAAAGCCTTTGAACACCGGGAAGACTTGAAGAAGGCAGAAGCGGCTTTGGTTGCAATCCGGACAAAATGGAAGAGAGCAGCCCACCAAGAAGCACTCCGTCTACGTCAAGTAGAGAAAGATTATGGGGCAATCATCGTTGATTTAAGAAAAGCAAATGCCGCTTTTAGAGAGCAAATTCTCAGGCAAGTCCAGGATGCCAAAGCAGATAAAGACCGTTGCCACGACTTAATGGCACGGATGGAAAGACAAATAAATAGGCTCTCGGACCAAGTCTCCGGTAACGCTCAAGTATTAGGGGCAAAGAACCGACACATAGGGTAGCTGCTCGGAGAAAATGATCAGGGCTAGGATCAATGAAATCGGGCACTACATCACTATGAGATGCCTGACCTGCGAACAAGTACCCCAGCCTACCCTCTTCTCTTCAATCATGGAATGTGTCCACCAAGTCATGGCAGAGTTGGGAAGTTTACAAAGAGATCTTACACCGAGAACCGCAGCAAGGCCAAACAACGCCCCCGGGCGCAAAGATTCGAGGCGTTGGAACATGCTTAGAAAAGTCTGTTATTTTTAGAGTCTGTTTGTCCTTTTAAAGTTTTCCTCCATTGTTGTCATTTTGCAAAGTGTTTCAAGTTTGAAGTTTGTTGAAATAAAATTCAAGAACATTTCATTCATATCTTATGTCTATTGTTCCGAACTACGCCCGGTCTGATTCATGCGGGGACATGATACGTAGGCAATCCACATAAGATTCGACCATCACTAAAAAAAATAAAAAAAATAATAAATAAAAAATAATAAAAAAGGGGGAAAAGTTAAAAGAAAAAAAGATTGATAAAGGATGAAAGCAAAGGAAAATACAAACCGGAATGACGCATTGCAATCGAGTACATGTAGCGACACAATCATCTGTATAAGTGCATCACACCCAATGTGAGATTACTTATCTATTATGTTGTTTCAGACTAACCGTTTGTTTGCCAAACTCTATGTTTTAGTAAAGAGTGGTTGATGTTGTGGTAATCTGGCATCACATTCGTACTTCACAAGGTCCAAAGGAAAAGTTCAGCAGCTCGAAAGTACTCATCCCTATTTCACTAGGTCAAAAAGAGGTACCACCATGTCTTCAGAGATCCCCCTAGCAACCATTCCCGTTTCGGAAGAAAGCTCATTGACAACCATCCCGGTTACTGAGTCAGCAGCTTTGGAGGAGAATAGAATTTTGCGTTGCCGCATGCTCGAGATGTTAGACGATTGGAACAACGGGAAAGAGCCCCCAAGTCTGATCCCTGGGTTCCCTGAAATTCTTCTCAGATCAAGTGGGATTTCCAATACCCCCATCAATTACCCACCTACTCTGTTTGGGTATTCTAATGCCACAACCCTCTCAGAATCACCCTCCACTTCCTATCCTCGGGTGACAGCATTAGATACATCCGCAAGAACGTCGGTTGAGTTGCCAGTTCCAGTCACGACGCATCCCACCGCACATACTCCTTTCTTTGATTCCGCGTCCTTTACATTCCCAGCACCACCGCTTACACGGGACCATACCCAGGTTGCAGCCAATATATATCCTCAACCACCTCGATATGAGTTCCTACCAAGCCAAAATCCAAAGGCTCCCGAGCGGGATGAGATGGCAAAAAGAATGAGAAGTTTGGAACAGAGCCTGAAAAACATGCAAGGTCTAAGTGGGCAGAAAAGTGTATCTTACGCCGATTTATGCATGTTCCCGCACGTCCACTTACCATCAGGTTTTAAGACACCGAAGTTCAAAAAGTATGACGGGCATGGCGACCCTATTGCTCATCAAAAGAAATACTGCAATCAATTGCGAGGTGCCGGCGGCAGGGAAGAATTGCTGATGGCGTACTTCGGAGAAAGTTTGGTCGGAATAGCATCAGAATGGTATATGGATCAAGACATATCTCGATGGCACATCTGGGATGATCTGGCTAGAGATTTTGTGAAACAGTTCCAATACAACATCGATATTGCGCCGGACAGGAATTCCTTATCGAACTTAAAGAAGAAGCCCTTAGAAAGCTTCAGAGAATATGCCATCAAATGGCGAGAGCAAGCATCCAGGGTGAAACCCCCTATGGACGAAATTGAAATGGTCACGACTTTTCACCAAGCTCAAGAGCCGGACTACTTTCAAAATATGATGTCGGCGATGGGAAAACCTTTCGCCGAAGCAATCAAGATTGGAGAAATGGTGGAAAATGGTTTAAAAACAGGGCGAATTTTGAGTCAAGCAGCCATTCGGGCAACTTCCCAAGCCATCCAAGGCGGGTCTGGAGGGATGCCCAGAAGCAAAAAGAAGAAAGAAACTGCCATGGCGGCAGTAGAAGATAGAAGATATCGAACCTCAAGGCAGGTATTCTCCGATAGGGCCCCCCAGCATTACTATTCACACCACAGCATGGCCTATGCTCCTCCGCCTCCACCCTACGCAGTCATGAACGTTCAACCTTTTGCACGGCCGCAGCCACCAGCCAACAGAAATCCACCTCCATTTCAAAGAAACCAACCTCCTTACCCAAACCAATACAACCCCCGGCCAAATAACGCCTGCCACCGTGAGCCACCCAAAATGAGCTTTACACCGATTGGGGAGCCATATTCCACTCTTTTTCCAAAACTCAGGCAAGAGAACCTACTGCAGCCCGTTCCACAGAACAGGCAGAATCCGGACTCTCCTGCCTATCAGCGAGAAATATACTGTGCCTATCATTCAGGTGTTGAGGGACATAGCACCGACAATTGTTGGACATTGAAGAAGGCGGTTCAAGATTTGATCAATCAAGGGAGGATAGTCCTCGCAGATGAAGACATCCCAAATGTGACAAACAACCCATTACCAGCCCACAACAACGGGCCAGTAATTGGGATGATTTGTGACGATAAGGAATTTGACCCAGCCTTAAAAGCGATAATTGCCATCGCCAACATAGAGAAGCGGCTTGATGTTACCCCGAAACAAGAGAAAATGGGGGAAAAGGTTGAAGTTCCTGAGACTAGATCTGAAAAGACGATTGAATTGAAAGCATCGTCTCAAAAGAGTGGAGTTCTTTACCTCCCGCGAGGTCGAGTGGAAAAACCATTGTCAATAGGTGCCCCCAAAAAGTTCCACTTAACGAGGGAAACAGCAGTGTATGTACCAAAGGGAACCTATGTGGCCCAAAAACCAGATGAACCCGTGGTTATTGCACGTGCGCAACAAAAACCTATGACAGATCCATCCGCAGTGCCCTGGAGCTACCAACGGACACTCGTTACGCGCAAAGGGAAAGAGGTTGCAGGAGATTCATCTGGGAGCGTCCTGGGGCAAAAGTAATTAAACACGCAGGAGGTAAATAACGCCACACAAAGGCGTTTCCCATCAAAAAACCTGTAAGTGCTGAAGAGGCAGAGGTCTTTTTTCAAAAGATGCAAATGCCTGACTATGAGGTGATAGACCAACTGCGCAAATACCCGGAGCAGGTATCGATGTTGTCCCTTTTAATGAAGTCTACTGAACATCAGAAGGTTTTGTTAAAAGCCTTGAATGAGGCATATGTGCCTATTGAGACTTCATCCGAACAACTTGAAAGAATGACAGAGAGGTTCTTCGCAATCAATCAGATTTCTTTCAGTAAAGCTGATTTGCCTTTGGAAGGTGCCGCCCACAACAAAGCTTTGCATTTGACTGTCAAATGCGAAGGCTACTACATGAAGAGGGTCATGGTTGATGGGGGTTCAGGAGTAGACATATGCCCACTTTCCACTCTAGGCCGCATAGGAATCGGAGCTGAAAGGATTCGGCCCAATAACATATATGTGCGAGCCTTCGATGGTGTGAAGAGAGATACGGTCGGAGAGATTGATGTGATTATGACCATCGGCCCGGTGGATTTCGAAGTGACATTTCAAGTTCTGGATATGGACACTTCCTACAACTTTCTTCTGGGAAGACCATGGATTCATGCGGCTGGGGCTGTGCCCTCTACCCTCCATCAGATGTTAAAATTTGAACACAAGGGACAAGAGATCGTGGTCCACGGGGAGGACGAGCAATCAATTTATCGAGATCCATCCATCCCATGCTTAGAAGCGGAAGAAGGAAGCGAACACATTGTTTATCAAGCTTTCGAGATTGTGTTGGCAGATCAACACGAAGAAGGGAACCCTCTTCCCCAACCCTTTTTGTCTAATGCCTCCATCATGGTGGCAAAAGAAATGATCAAACACGGCTTCCAGCCAGGATAAGGTTTGGGAAAGTCCCTGCAAGGAGTATCAAAGCTGATAACTTTGCCCACAGTTGAAAAGTTCTTCGGAGTAGGCTTTCGCCCTACCCCTGAAGATGAGAGATGGGCCAATAAAAGAAAGGAGAAGGGATGGTTTCTGCCACGACCATTGCCACATCTGTACCAAACTTTTGTTCGACCAAGGTACAGTGAAGAAGAAGAAGATGAGGTCTTCACATCGGAGGAAATTGAAGAAATATGTGGGGCCATGAGGCAAATGCTCTATGATGTTAACATGGTTCAATCGGGAGAAGGAACAAGCACCGCTGAGGTGTTGTATGTGGGCCTAGAAGCTAAATTGCAAAATTGGAAAGCCACACCCTTCCCAGTCAGGCGGGAGTTCTGGTAGATTTGTCCTGTCATTTTTCCTTCATCACAAGTTACTTCAGGACGTAGCTTGGATGTTTTTCTTTGTTTTCTTGTATTTTTTGGTCTTCCCAATGTAACTTTGTTTATCTTCAGAAAATTCCAAGAAAATGAAATAAATATTTCATCATTTTGCACTCTTTCTAATTTTGTTAGTTATTCTTCCTTTTCAGTCCTAATAATGCGGCTTTAAATAACATGACATGCTTGCGGAACTCATGCTCAAATCCGAACACGCCACCTAATCTGGAAATAATGAACCAAGAACCGGAATACGATGAAGAAGAGGCTTTTAGGGAAATAAATCGAGAATTGGAACACTTTGAGAATAAACCTAAGCCAAACTTGAATGATACCGAACCGGTTAATTTGGGAACTGTTGAAGAGATCCAAGAGACCAAGATAAGCATTCACACAGATGAGAAAACACGAGATGCAATAATCCAACTCTTGTTTGAATTTAAAGACGTGTTTGCTTGGTCTTACGATGACATGCCAGGATTAGGAGCCGATCTAGTGGTGCACAAGTTGCCAATCTACCCTGACTGTCGCCCAGTGCAACATAAGCAAAGAAAGTTCAAGACTGACATCAGTGATAAAATCAAAGAAGAAATCACTAAGCAGTTAAAAACAGGGGTAATTCGAGTGGTACAATACACCACGTGGTTGGCTAATGTTGTGCTCGTGCCAAAGAAGGACGGAAAAACTCGAGTATGCGTTGACTACCGAGATTTGAATAAAGCAAGTCCTAAAGATAACTTTCCTTTACCAAACATCCACATCCTTATTGATAACTGTGCCAAACATGAGATACAATCGTTTGTGGATTGTTATGCGGGATATCATCAAGTGTTGATGGATGAAGAGGACGCCGAGAAGACTGCTCTTTTACCACACCTTGGGGGACTTACTGTTACCGAGTCATGCCATTCGGTTTGAAAAACGTGGGAGCAACATACATAAGAGCTATGACTGCCATTTTCCACGACATGATGCATCAGGAAATAGAGGTGTACGTGGACGATGTGATCATCAAATCCAGAACTCAGGGCGATCATGTGCGAGACTTGAGGAAATTCTTTGAGAGGTTGCGGAAGTACGATTTGAAGTTGAATCCAGCCAAATGCGCTTTTGGAGTCCCGTCAGGTAAACTTTTGGGTTTCATAGTCGGTAGAAGAGGTATTGAATTAGATCCCACAAAGATAAAATCCATCTGGGATTTACCTCCCCCCAGAACAAAGAAAGATGTAATGAGTCTTCTAGGCCGACTGAACTACATCAGTAGGTTCATCGCTCACTTGACTTCCACATGTGAACCCATATTCAAGTTGTTGAAGAAAGACGCTGCAATCAAATGGACAACCGAATGCCAAGAGGCCTTTGACAAGATCAAAGAATATTTGTCAAACCCTCCAGTCTTAGTCCCGCCAGAGCCAGGGAGACCTCTTTTCTTGTATTTAACAGTCTTGGAAAACTCTTTTGGTTGTGTTCTCGGACAACGTGATGCGGCAGAGAAGAAAGAGCATGCGATTTACTACCTGAGCAAGAAATTCACTAGTTATGAGGTCAAGTACACTTTGCTGGAAAGAACGTGTTGTGCTTTAACTTGGGTCGCTCAGAAATTGAGACACTACCTCCAAGCCCATACGACTCATCTTATTACCCGGTTGGATCCTTTGAAGTATATATTTCAGAAATCGATGCCCACCGGAAGATTGGCGAAATGGCAAATCCTGCTCACCGAGTTTGACATAATCTATGTCACTCGCACGACAATGAAGGCCCAAGCATTGGCAGACCACTTGGCCGAGAACCCGATCGACGAAGAGTATCAACCATTGAATACCTACTTTCTTGATGAAGAGGTAAATACGACAGAAGTTGTTTCGGAGGACAGTCATGCTTGGAAAATGTTTTTCGATGGGGCGGTAAATGCTAAAGGTGTAGGGATTGGGGAAATATTGATCTCTCATGCTGGTCAGCATTACCCAGCCACGGCTAGGCTCCGTTTCTTTTGCACGAATAATACGGCTGAGTATGAAGCTTGTATCATGGGTATGAACATGGCAATTGATCAAGGCGTCGAAGATTTGTTGATCATGAGATATTCGGATCTAATTATCAAACAATCTCAAGGTGAATGGGAAACTCGGGACGTTAAACTCCTCCCTTACCGACAACACGTGAATATTCTTGGCAAGCGATTTGCATCAATAGAGTTTCGGTATATCCCACGATGTCACAATGAACTAGCTGACGCACTTGCCACTTTAGCTTCAATGCTACCTTATCCGGGCAACGCCCATGTCAATCCCTTAGAAATCCAAATCAGGGAAAGCCACGATTATTGCAATGCAATCGAAAAAGGACCAAGCGTCAAGCCATGGTACTATGATATCAGGAGATTTTTGAAAACACAAGAATACCCCGAACATGCTACTGGAGATCAAAAGAGGACCATTAGGCGACATGCAGGTGGTTTCTTTTTGAGCGGCGAGGTCTTGTATAAAAGAACCGGATCTTAACCTCTTAAGGTGTGTCGATGTCGAAGAAGCAGGAAGAATCATGCACGAAGTACACGCAGGAGTACGCGGGCCTCATATGAATGGGTATGTCTTAGCCAAGAAAATCCTTCGAGCAGGTTATTATTGGATGACCATGGAGAAAGATTGTTTTGGTTTTGTCCGAAAATGCCATCAATGTCAGGTACATGGAGATCTGATTCATGCACCTCCAACTGAGCTGCATCCTATGTCAGCGCCGTGGCCATTTGTCGCTTGGGGAATGGATGTCATCGGCCCGATTGAGCCGAAAGCTTCGAATGGGCACCGATTCATACTGGTGGCTATCGATTACTTCACAAAATGGGTCGAAGCCGTCACTCTCAAATCGATCACTAAGAAAGCTGTGGTGGATTTTGTACACTCAAATCTTATCTGTCGTTTTGGTATACCTGCAACTATCATCACAGACAATGCTGCGAATCTGAATAGTCGTTTGATGGAAGAAATATGCGAGCAATTCAAAATAACGCATAGAAACTCCACTCCTTATCGGCCCAAAGCCAATGGTCCCGTGGAACAGCAAACAAAAACATTAAGAACATTTTGAGAAAGACAATCCAGAGTTCTAGACAATGGCATGAACAATTACCGTTCGCCTTACTGGGATATCGTACTACAGTACGCACATCGGTAGGAGCAACTCCATACCTGCTAGTCTATGGGACCGAGGCTGTGATACCGGTAGAGGTAGAAATTCCTTCACTTCGTACGATTGTTGAAGCAGAGATTGAAGATAGCGAGTGGGTTAAGACTCGATTGGAGCAATTAACTTTGATCGATGAAAAGCGAATGGCTGCGGTCTGTCACGGACAAATGTACCAACAAAGGATGGCTCGTGCTTACAACAAGAAAGTACGGCCGAGAAATTTCGAAGTAGGTCACTTGGTTTTAAGACGCATTCTTCCACACCACCAGGAAGCGAAAGGAAAATTCGCTCCTAATTGGAAGGGACCATATATCATCAGGAAGATACTGCTGAGAGGAGCGTTATACTTGGGAGACATGGAAGGAAAAGATCCCGAGACAGCTGTGAATGCAGATGCTGTGAAAAGATATTATGTCTGAATTTGCTTCGATGATGTCCTTACAAGTTGAAATGATTGAAGGCTTTTATTCCTGCAACCCAAACACTACCAACCTTTTTAAAAACCTTTTGAGCCGGTTACCTTTCTTTGGCTACCCTCTTTGGAATCCAAATCAGAAAAAAAAAACCAAAAACAAAACAAAACAAAACAAAACAAAGTTCCTGAACTACGTTCTGACTTGATTCCGAAAGGATACGTAGGCAACCTCTCCTGAGGTTCAGTCACACCAAACCAAAAATCCCAATTTCCCCAAAAAATGAAACTGGGGCAGATGATATTGTTGATTCGGTTTAGATCCGTCAAGATGATTCCAAAGTTGTAATTTTGTCCACAATTCTTGTTACCCAAACCGAGTACAAGTCCTTCAAGATCGATTAGAAATTGAGAAAACATCGTTGTTGTGGTCCGAAGCTTCGGAATGAAAAGAAATAAAATGAGAGAGTCTTATTGGTGAAAACCTTCGGGCACCATAAGACGATGGAAGTAGAGAAATACAAAATGAGAGAGCCTGTTGGTAAAAACTCGCAAAGAGTGCTATCTGGCGATAATAAGAAGAGAAATGAGAGAGGTCGATTGGCGAAAACCCGCAAAAGGGCGCTATCAACCGAAAAGGTTGTTTCACCACAAGAGGTCCTGGCACGGCTCCTTAGCTCGGAAACATAGACCCGTTTTGTTTCATAAGGAAATGGGAGTTTGTGACGATCAAGAATCTAGTCCGAGAAGCATTTCATGTTGGTTTAAAGTCAGCATATACCTCAGATAAGTCCTTCTTTTTCCCCGAAAGGGACTCCTCTATCTTCGATACGTTTTTTCCATTCTTTGTTCATTTTTCTTTGAATCCCTTTCGTTTTAACTTTGAATTCCGAAATCATTACAAAGAAAGGCAACAGGGCCGTTTATACATAATTACGCCTGGCAAAGAAGAAAAACCCAGTCTCAGTGGTGTATTGATACAATCCCCGATTGGATCGTAATCATCGATTGTTTCCAAAGAAACGGAGGTTAGGAAGGAAATGGAAATCAAAGGCTAAGGTCTTAGAAGAGACAGAATGAGGCGGAAGGACAGAACCCACACAGAAAATCCTCGTGGAATCCCGGGAATGAACCCGGTCAGTTTGAAAAGAAGTCACCCCAAAGACAATTGGTAGCAAAGTTCTCAATGGAAATGGGGCAACGATCAAGCAATGAAGATAATCAAGGCCACAAAGTCAACCACTTTTTCAACTGATAAAATGTTCTTTGTTAAAAGCAGGTCTATTTAATTGTGCAAGAAGAAGGTACAACTCAAAGAAGTGAAGTACGTAAGCATTGAAATGACTTTGGAACAAGGAAAACACATAAAAAGGGAAGTTTCTTTTCAAGAGCTTTATCTTATGCATTTGTTGATGGTTAAAAAGAAAGCCTAAAAGAAGACCCAAAAGGAAGAATAAAAGAAAAGAAAATGAAAACTCCAAAAAAGAGAATCAAATCATGTCAGTCCAATATATGTTTGGACCCCGGTCAGAAAAATCGAGGGTCTTTTCGGCCAGAAAGTCGCGAAACTCTTCTTCCCGGTCAAAAAACCGAGGATCTCCCAATCAGAAAACTGCGGAGCCATTTATTTTAACCCCGGCCAAAAAACCGAGGGTCTGGCGGCCAAAACACCGTTAGACATTGTTTGAATTCCGGCCAGAAAGCCGTGAAACTTTTATCCCCGGTCAGAAAACCGAGGAACTCCCAGTCAGAAAACTGCGGAGCCATTTATTTTAACCCTGACAAAAAACCCGAGGGTCTAGCGGCCAAAAAACCGTTAGACATTATTTGAATTCCGGCCAAAAAGCCGTGAAACTTTTATCCCCGGTCAGAAAACCGAGGATATCCCAGTCAGAAAACTGTGGAGCCATTTATTTTAACCCCGGCCAAAATACCGAGGGTCTAGCGGCCAAAAAACTGTTAGACATTGTTTGAATTCCGGCCAGAAAGCCGTGAAACGTTTATCTCCGATCAGAAAATCGAGGATCTCCCAGTCAGAAAACTGTGGAGCCATTTATTTTAACCCCGGCCAAAAAACCGAGGGTCTGGCGGCCAAAACACCGTTAGACATTATTTGAATTCCGGTCAGAAAGCCGTGAAACTTTTATCCCCGGTCAGAAAACCGAGGATCTCCTTGTCAGAAAACTGTGGAGCCATTTATTTTAACCCCGGCCAAAAAACCAAGGGTCTGGCGGCCAAAAACCATTAGACACTATTTGAATTCCGTCCAGAAAGCCATGAAACTTTTATCCCCGGTCAAAAAACCGAGGATCTCCCGGTCAGAAAACTACAGAGCCATTTATTTTAACCCCGGCCAAAAATCCGAACAAGGGTCTTGCGGCCAAAAAACCATTAGACATTGTTTGAATTCCGGCCAGAAAGCCGTAAAACTTTTATCCCCGGTCAGAAAACCGAGGATCTCCCAGTCAAAAAACTGCGGAGCCATTTATTTTAACCCCGACCAAAAACCGAGGGTCTGGCGGCCAAAAATCCGTTAGGCATTGTTTGAATTCCGGTCAGAAAGCCGTGAAACTTTTATCCCCGGTCAGAAAGCCGAGGATCTCCCAGTCAGAAAACTGCGGAGCCATTTATTTTTACCCCGGCCAAAAAACTGAGGCACTTTCTGTGTCACAACTAACTCACGAAATTTTCCTAGCAAAACTGGGGCAAAAAAATTTCGTTCGTTTGTTTGTTTCATTTGTCTAAATAGGTTTGACCTCGGGACACGAGGATCGAGATAACCTACGAGTGGAACCTCAATCCAGAATGAAGAAAAGAAGAAAAGAACCGAAAGGAAACAAGTTCAAACATTGGAGTAAACATAAGCGTGAATTGCTCTGAATCTAATTGAAGTCACAAGCTCCGCCGACTCCATTTCACTCAATGTTACATAAATAAACAAGCACGTACAGCTTGTTGAGCATCAAAATTCAGATCGATGTCTACAACAAATCAGCTAAGATTCAAGATCAAGTTTTCAAGAGAATCATAGATAGGAATCTTGTAACTCATAATTTGATAGCATAGCTAGTTCAGCTTTAATTCCTCTTTTGGTGTAATAAGGAGGTCGGTAAGCAGTAACCAGCAACCGCAGCAACGATAGCAACAGTAACAGCAAAGTATCAGTCCAAGGTAGTCCCAGCTACCAAAACCTCCCGAACTATATTGACCTGATTCCTGTATTGCCCAGGATATGTAGGAGGCCTTTTGAAGCAAAGGCTCGGTCAAGAGTTTTTCAAATGCTTCACACAGAGTGCTCAAACGGGCAAAAATCGCTCGTATTTGCTCATTATTCTTTGCACGAAAAACTCTTCAAGTTTACGTGCAAAGAGGGGCAGCTGTGAGCACATAATTTTTGCCCCCACACGCGAGCAACTCCCAAATGAAATCAAAAACAAAATGGTCTGCTTTATTGTGTGCATATTGCGTATTTTTGTGAATTGTGGCATTCGTGTTTTCGTACTTATTTGTCTAAATAAATAATTAAACACAAAAAGGAAAAATGGTGCATTCGTGTTCTTTGTCAATTGGTGGATTTTACATTGAATTAATAAAGCATATTTTATTTCTCAAATTTTGTTTGTGTTTTAAGTGGCTTTTATTTAAAAATGGGTCAAAGAAGGAAATAGAACAAATGGCTAATTCTGTAAAGAATTTGGGCCCAAAGCAGAGTTGCCACCCAGTCCAATTAACCCCATCTCGTTTTGCCTCTAAATGATCTGGACCGTCATTTGCAATGATCCAACGGATCAGGATTAAAAGCCCAAATTATATACCTGATCCAAACAACCCGGTCCATCTACCTACAGGGGAATGATCACGACCGTTGAACCTTATGATCCAACGGTCGCGATTAAAAGGGTAATTTTAATACCCCCAAGGAGCCTGATCACCCATTCCAAGCCCAAACCCCTTTCTTCATCTCTCTTAGAGGCGAAGAGGCACCACCGTTAAACTGCCGCCCACCGCGAGCCGAAAATCGCCTCGCGGCATTTTCGGTAGGCCAAATCCAACCAAATTAACACCATAGAACCTCCCGAGCCCTCTCTACACGAATCCGGCCATAGATAGTCTCGAATCTTTCTCGAATGCTTCAAATATTAGATCGAAGCTCGCCGGAATTTGAAGTTTCATCCCAAACCACCCCAAACTCATGCCATGCCCTCGCCGGACCTTCCTCATACCCCTACCAACCTTGGTCCAGCTCGAATCTTGCCAGAACCGGTCGATTCCCAAAAACGGCCGCACGAACCCTAAAAATTCAGTTGGCAAAAAATTGATCCGATTAATCAAGATTTGGGGTCTAATAGACTTTAATCGGAGTATTTTCATTTGAAAATACTTCGATTAAGTTCCATTCGACTCCCAAAATCCAAGTTCGTCCATGACCGAGTTCTAAAGGTACTCTTTTCTCATTTTTGTTTCATTGCTGTATGTATGTATACATTTGTTCATTTTTGTTGATTAACTTCTGTTGTTTTTAACTTTTTATTTTTTTTGTATTTTTTTTCTTCTCCGAATTCAAAGACCTTTTATTTGGTCGAAATTGTTAGTTCTATTTAATCGTTTGATTGTTTTTTGTTACTAAGTGTGCGTATTCGGCTCGATTAATGTAGTCAAATAATGTTTCTACTCTTTTATGTTTGAGTGCTGTGAATTGAGAGTTCATGTATCGACTATATATTATCGATTATACATGTTGTAATCAACTAATCAGATGTCGTCATGTAGTTTCGTAGGTTTGTTTGTTAGAACTTTGAAACAGAACTTAGAGTCGTTAATTTGATCCAAATTCATTGTTTTAATTGAAATAGGTTGTTGATTGATTATGAGTTAGCTACTGAATTGGATATAGCTGTCTTAGTTTAGAGTTTGAAAGCCAATAGCTAGGTATCAAAGAGTGCACTGCACATGGAAATACTGGTGGAACCTGCTGGACAGCAGGATGTTCCTTTAATTTTTTGCCTTTCGGAATTTTAAAACAAAAAGTCCCATACTTAGACAAATCAGGGTGGAATAATCAGAGAATATCAGGATAATGACGAGTATTCTTAACTTTGTTAAGTGTTTTAAAAGCTGGAAAATCAGAACAAAGCATAGGGAAAATGATTCAAAAGTTAAAGGTACCCGTGTGCTTAAGGGGAGAGGCAGTGAATTTTCAGGAAGTGAAAAGTTCTTTTAAGTTTGGCTATAAATAGAGACTAAAACACAGAGAACAAAGATAGTTTTTACAAACACACCCAGAGAATATACACTTACTGGATGTTTTAGGGAGAAAATGTCTAGAGAGAGATATAGTTTAAGACTGATTTTTGGAGATTAAAAAGTCAGAGCTTAAGAGTGAAATAGAGGTCAGTATTAAATGCAAAAACAGAGGCTGAAACTTACACTGAGGTTTCAGAGTTAGGAAGCAAATATAGCCTCTCTTCTGCTTTGTTTGTGATTGTCATTTGGTGGTGAAACCTGCTACTGGGCTTTCTGTTGGGTTTTGAACATTGTTTCAGTTGAGTGTCTTGGTTTTCTACTGGTTTGAAAGTTCCTGGGTTTTCCTGCTTGGGTTTAAACCATTCCCTGGAATTTTTTCTACTTTTTTTGCTACTGGTTCTGCTGGGCTTTTATTGGGATTTTTACTGCTGGTATTGCTGTTCCGTAGCTGTTATTGTTGGGTTTCTGCCACTGATTTCCTCTTTTGCTCTTGAATTCCAGGTACACAATCGAACTCATCTAGATGTTATATTGGTGAAACGAAAAATCAATGGAAATTTGAAGATCTGTTGAACTCCCATTTTTGCTTCTGCTATTTATTTCCTAAGATCAAAATATTGTTGTTATTCTAAATAAACTCATGTCAACTCATGTGTAGTAGGCTATAAATTATAAATGTATAACTTGACCATTGGATCATGTTTTGATTGTATTTTGATTTGTGATTATAGTTATAGTTTGGTATAGGATGGTATTGTTTACAACTGTTAGTATTGAATTGTTTATAGCTATAGTATTGAAGTGTTATAGCTAATGCTGAAGTGTTTATAGCTATAGTTTGTGATCAAGTACAATCAGCTAGTATAGTTCTAAAATAACTCAGTGTTAGAGTTTTAATTAAGTATGATAGGCTTTCACATTAAAATAATATAATATGTCTAGTTTGAATGGATTGAATTGATTCCTTTCTAAAGTTTGAACTCGTTTTTTTAGTGATGAAATCGTTGCATTATCATTAGTATTTCAATAAACTGAACAAGTTTTCTCTAAAAGAACGACATTTGTATTTTAACCCATTTATTAAGAGATATATGCCGGAATCGGGTTAATAAAAGTAAAATTTAGAGATTAAAGTGTTCATTTTATATAGGGTACTAAATGGAATAAAAGAAGACGAAAATTTTGATTTTACTTTAAATGATATTCAAGTCAGATACTTTTCTTCAAAATTAATAGAGCGATATAAAGTTAATCAGAGCACATAATTTATAAACATGTATAAAATCAGGTATTTTTAGCCATTTATAATAATTGAAGCGACCGTGCTAGAACCACGGGATCCGGGGTGCCTAACACCTTCCCTCGGGTCAACAGAATTCCTTACTTAGAATTTCTGGTTCGCAAACTTCGTTTGGAAAGTCGAAATTTCCTCGATTTGGGATTTAAATAAATCGGTGACTTGGGACACCATAATTTATTCCAAGTGGCGACTCTGAAATAAATAAAATAATCCCGTTTCGAATATTGTCACTTAAATTGGAAAAACTCCCTTACGCTTCTACCCTCCGGGGTAGGGGGCACGCAAAAGGAGGTGTGACAACGACATAAGATATCTATAAGGGGGATGTGAGGATCTCAATTTTTCAGAGAGACTTTATACACACACCATTTCGATTGATATGCACTCATACGATAGGCACTGAGATGTGCATATAAGTTACTAGACAGTGAAAAGGTTTCATGATGATACTTGCAAGAAAGTAGATTGGTTGATCAAGCCATATAAGCCACACTCAACTAAGTAACAGAGTGACTCGAGAAAGATCACAAATCTTACCATATGTACGAACATTATGATGGTGCATGTATAGGCATAAGTGAGCAGATGTTGTCCATTTAAATAAAAATTTTCTGTAAGAAATTCATCGGGAATAGTCCTTTGTTGAGAATTTAGGAAAAGCAAGTCGGAAGTATCAATAGTGCTATAACTCAATTCTGGAACATAATTATAGAGCTCAATTCTGTAGGAGGTCGTAAACAATAGAACTACGATAGGGAGACTTCGTAGATAATACGTCTCATTCAAAGAGCATGCATGTGCATGAACTGTTTTGTAATTTAGATTCTTTTTAAGAATATATCTATGCAAGGACAAGAAAATCATAAGGGTTTAACAAAAAGTTTAATCAATCACCACATTACCAAATAAAATGGATCACATAGTTTTCACATAATTTTCATACCTCTAGGCTGCATTTCATAGCCCTTGCATAGGGTTTACATATCAAATTATACACCTATGCGCTTCATACAATAATAAGGAATTCACAAGTACAGATCAAACACTTTAAATGATCGCCACATTATCGAATAAAAGAATCATGTCATTTTTACGTATATTAGTCCATCTGCTCTTGGGGCCATAATGATTACATCAGACTTGGCACTAGGACACATTTCATAACACAGTCTTTTCTTCCCCGCATTTCACATCATTTCCGCATATTTCATATCAACATCATAATCTTTTTCATATTCCCTCATGTCACAAGTATCACCAGGTACAATTTCATTTTGAGTTCTTGACACATTGTCTATACTCTATTTCTCAAAAATATTTGACTTATTTCAACATCTCTATGCATAGAGGACTTCACACAGTTTTATTTAATATATGTTGCTTCAATTTCAATTTAAGGCCTTCACATTTCAATACATGATTCAAATCCCTTGCACCCATTTTAAGTTGTCAATAATAGCACATTGATCATATTGAAAAGCATCTTTCACAAAACATCGGGTCACAACACCAATTCATGTAAAGTATCAATCACAGCTAGAATCCAGCATTTAGTCTTACCATATTTACACAGTCACTTACTTCATATCCAAACATCTTTATACATTACCAACAACTAGACGCAATCAATCAAATACATTTGGTACACGTAAGAACATTTTGGAAGAATCGACCATAATAAGTTTTCTCACACAATTTGGCATCATAATCTCAATTTAAACTTAACTTGAAGTCTAGGAATTTTAGCACATAGCTCACATTCTTCACATATCCTTATTTACCAAGAATAACATATTAAACACATGAAGAAGCACCTCCCACATATATTTTCACAACAATAATTCACTTAATATAATTAAACGAGTGCCGCTTCAATTATATTTTGAACTTACAATATTTATGCGAGCACCATTTAAGCTCGGTTTCTAAAAGGTGGGGTTTTAACCGTACATACTGATGATATACAACATGATCTGGTGGTGCAGTGACATTAGTTGGAACAAGGGTACTCTCCTTAACAACAAGTTCTACCAATCACTCCATGGCTCATCACATTCTCCTAAAGGGTCCTTGGGTAATCCATTTGGACTCAGTGATGGGATAAATCCTTCCTTACGTGCTTCAAATTCGCAGATTATGGTATCAAAATTATCAATCTTAAGAGTAATACTTACAGAGGAAATTAGCTCCCTATCTTGAGCCATACCGCACGATCTGGAATATCAAAGAAGGGTGACATTCCTAAATGTCCAAATAGCCTCCAACTTATAGATGTGGTCGACAACACACCGATAAGAAGGACTCTACTAAATATGGCTCCGACATATTCTAGGACACTTTAAAACCTTAGGCTCTGATACCAAGTTTGTCACGCCCCAAATTCGAGGGACATGACCGGCACTCGACTGGGTATCCCCAGTCAAGCGGACCTGGGTGCCTTTCCTACCCCACGTGTTACCCATCATTATCATTACCTAATAACCAAGCCATTTATAGGATATGAACTCCATTAACTAAATTTTTATAAACATAACAATAACAATTTCCATTAGAAACTTCATTCACCTTATTAAAGGTATTCCAAATTTTTATACAATATTGCCACACATCAATATTTATCTTTTAAATTACCATGCCCGACACTACCCACGACTTGTCTACGGAGCCTCTAAATACAATTGAAGAATAATATAAAAATATCGGCAACAAGGCTCCGGCTATACCTTATACACATCAAAATAAGATCCCAAAACAGAAAGTGGCATGAGCCACATAGGGCCCCGAATGGAAAGGGGCTCGCCGAATCAGCTGACGGGAAGTGATGAGGAGCTACGGTCGATGGACTGGAGTACCTTTTATAGATCCAGCTACAATCATAACACGAATGTAGCACCCCCGGCAAAAGGGACGTCAGTACATTTGAATTGTACTGGTAGGTATGAACAAACTTTGTCCCAAGTAAACTCAAGCCATAGACAAGTAAGTCACAGCAATAGAAACAACCAACAAATACGTAAAGGAATAACAAGACAATCCAAACAAATTTTCAACACTTAACTTTGTTTCAAGTAGTCCTCAACCCATATACAAGTAGAAAACAACAACGAAAGCAACAAACAAACACACACAAAAAGCATAATCAAGTCAAACAAAGGGACAATTAGTGCCCTACAGGTTACAAACTCTCATGTTGTCTCCTTTCACAATTTCACATTAATGATTTCAGAATTGTATTCATATCAATTTCAATGGCAGTTTCAATCACTTTCCACACTTATTACCTCGGCCACCTTTATCACCCCAACCCACACCTTATTACGTCGTGTTGCGGTGTGCAACGCGATCCCGCCGTACATTTCAAATCATAACAACAACTAAAAATACTTCACAAAGATCACAAACAAGGGCAATAAGCAACTTACAAATTCGTTCATGTTTCCACATACTTTTCAAGCCACTACCACAACAATGTTACAATTGCTTTCATAGCCAACAATACCAATCCCATTATGTTCAACAATTCAAAAGCAATTCAAAGTCATTTCATTAATTTCCTACAAGAAGTCAAATATGTCATTACCGCAATTGTTCCCAATTTCATCATTTACGATTTCCCTTTTTATCATTCGTTTCTCAATTAATACCACATAACACATAATCAAAACTAATCAAACACTCAACAACCCAATCACAAGAATTTCACAACAATCCACATAGCTATCACATACCAAACAATTTATACACCGAACAAGGCGATTTCACAAAGATCAAAGTTAGTCATACATACCTCGATTGAGCTTTCCTTAAGTTACTACAACACTCCAAAAACTCTAGCAATTACAATATACTATGAGACATAACAAAATTAAACACATATTAGAAAGATATTCATGAAACTAGCTCATTTGAATATTTTATCAAACACTAGTTGAGCATCTTGATTTCGAATCCCCTTTCCAAGACTTCTTTCTTCTCCTAACCCAATTTTTACTTATTTATGTTAAACAGTCTTCTCATAACCTAATTTGTACATGCATGTATACACAACACTAAAATACCCAAGAATCATACTTCAATAACCCATCTTATACTCTAAACTCGAAATTAAAACCTAGGGCATAGAATCTTACCTCTTAGATGAAGAACTTGCGATTGGGTTCTTCGATTCTTGAAGGTTGATGCAAGATTTGGATGATTTAGATGTTGGATTCCTCCCTCTCTCTATAAAATACTCTCACCTCTCTCTAAAATCAGTAGGAAATGACCCCAAATAAAGCCCTAAAGGTTATATATCAAAATGCGGTCGGGTTATAAAAATAAAAAAAATAACCATGTGATGTCAATTCTGCTATAGCAGAATGCACCGCAGAATGGACATGCAGGCCGCAGAATGCACCACAAAATTGGCGGCCAAAAATGAGCTACACTGGTTCAATCTACTTTCAAAATGTGCAGAACGCAGAGTAAAATGCGGATCGCATATTTGACCTGACACGGGATCGCATTTTTCAGCCTTTGGTAATTTGACCATAACTTTGTGTAGGAATGTCCAAATGACGAACTGTTTGAAAAGTTGGAAACTAGACTCAAAGGGATTTCATTTGATATACTATTCACCACATAAAACCTTATACATAATTATATATCCTCCTTTGAAGTGGAGTCATGTGCGAATCTATTTGGAATTTTGGCGTATTTCGAAAATTTTCCCATTTGGCGTACACCTAGGCTTCCATTTGGACCTCACATCACTTACCATAAGACTTATACTCATATTTACCAAGTCTAATTGATGTCCACCATTTTATTAGTATATAAAATATTATAATAAGCCTGTGTGATATTATGAAATCCTAAATTACTTAGCAAAATTTTCCGGGGCCTTACAATAGAGGAACTTGATCATTGAGCCACACGCTCAATTTATTCAATGCGAATGCGAGGAATATAATGCAAACGCGGAGAAGAAAAAGGTAGAACTATGCGATCACGATCTGTGCTATACGATCGCATAGAAGGATTTGGCCCCCCTCTGAAATTGCATTATGCGATCGCATGGAAAGGGATGCGATCGCAATGAAGAAAGAGGTCTGCAACAGCTGAAGAGAAAATCTGCAATTTTCACAACACAAAAATATCCCGTTGAGCATCTGAAACGTACCCGATGCCCCCAGGACCTCAACCAAGCCTACAGACATATCCCATACATCATTCAAACTTATACCATTCCTTAAACCACCTAAAACAACGGTGGAAACACGAATTAATCAAAGATTCAAGCCTAAGATCTTCAAATTCCAACAAAATACGATTTCGATCAAACACCTAACCAAACCTCGTCCGAATGACCTGAAATTTTGGACACATATCCCAAATGACATGACGAAGCTACTGAAACTTCCGGAATTCCACTCCAACCCTCGAATCGAAAACTTACTATCGGACAGGAAACTTCAAAAATTCAAACTTCGGCATTTCAAGCCTAAATGAGCTACGAGCTTCCAAAATACATTCCGAAAACGCTCCCAGCCCGTAAATAACCTAACGGAGCTAACGGAACCATCGAATTTTCATTCCGAGGTCGTCTTCACATTGTTCCGATTACAGACCATTTTCAACACTTAAGCTCTTATTGAGGGACTAAGTATCCCAAAACACTCTGAATCCTAACACCGAAAGTCCCGACAAACCATAATAGCAGAAATGAACTCAGAGGAAGCATTTAATGGGGGATCGAGGCGTAAATTTTAAGAACAACCGGCTGGGTCGTTATATTGTGATATATTGTAATAAAATTTTAAGCATAAATATTAAGCAAGTTAAGCTACAACTTCAACACTATCTTTAGGATGATGAACTGAAGTTCTTATTGAAAAGACTAGGAGCCTGTTTGGATGGGCTTAAAAGCTTATCTTTGGAAACGTGTTTGGCAATAAAAAAATTGGCTTAAAAAAAGTTAAAATCTGCTTAAAAAAAACCAAAATCAATAAGTTGGAAAATCCAACTTTTTCGAAATTGGCTTAAAAGCCATATTGGTTTGACCAAGTATATTACATTCTTATCCCTTATAATTTTTCTTAATTACGAAATTACCCTTCGATAAAAAAACCTACAACATATTATCTTTCTCTTTTCTCCATTTTTGTTGCAGCAGCCTTCTCCGTTCTTTCCTCCAACGTTTTCTTCTTCGTCTTCTTCCTATCTCTTTCCAAACTTTTTCTCTTCCTTTCATTTCTTTCTTTATGCACCCATCAATTCTTTTTAGCTTTTTTTCTCCATTCTTTACCTTTTTTGGGTTTTTTATTTTTCAACTCAAGAAAGGGCTAATGAATTAGAAGATATGAAAACAAAAATATAATATTATAGTAATAATCTTTTTTATAATATTAACAAATTTAAGGATATTTCGGTCATTTTAACAAGAAAAATGTTTACAAGTACTTCTTTACCAAACACTTCATCCGCTTTTTTCCAGTTTAAACACTTTTATCCAAACACATAACTACTTATTTATAAAACAAGTTCCAGCACTTATAAAGTGCTTTTAAGCACTTAACTTAAAAGCCAACTTTTTTAAGCTAATCCAAACGGGCCCTAGAACAAAGAATTACATAGCATATACACTTTAACAGTTATCTTTGGAAACTTTAGAATGAATCCGTAATGATAAAGAACCAGTACCTTCTAAACGACACGAATCAATATCGTAATGTAACAATTTCATTTCAAATTAAAATATAAGAACACCATTTCAAGGATAGGTTTATGTTATTAAGATACTTCATATATATATATATATATATATATATATCGGCTAGAAAAAGTAAACAATAAATTCAACCAATTATTTATGTAAAAAATCCCCCTGGACCGTAACATTGTGCCGGAAGCTTATACTCACTTACCCAGCAGAATAGAAATGGCATGTGGTAGTCACTATATAAGGTGATATTTATTTTTTATCTAGTACCCTATTAAAATTAATATGAAATTTAAAATTTATTTGTTGAGCAAAAATAGCCACTACCTCATTAAAATTAATATGAAAAGATATTTTTACCCTTTCTTTCCTTACTTTTCTTCCCAAACCCTCGCTTCTCTTTTTGCGTTCCTTCTTCATAATCGAAAATTAATGTTTTTCGTTATACTGTTTGAGATCGTAACTCATTTGGTAGAGATCCAATTATCCAAAGGTTTGTAGTAATATATGGCAGTTCTAATTTCTAAATAATCCCAAAACAATTGATCTCTAGGCAAAATATATCTTGTCAAAAAGTTAACTACCATGTGTAGTAATATTACGTTATGTTACTTTCAAATTTATGCAACATGTTTTTTGCATAAAAAAAACAAAGAACAGTTCTTTATCTCATTGCTTTCCCTCATGAGCCTTTGAAGTCCGAATGTTACCGCCCAAATATACTTCTGTGTTACCAGTTCACACATTGCTTTCCTAAGGCATTCTTCACTATAGAAGATAATGCTGAGACGTGTGACAACAAGTTCAAAAGTTGGTTATGAATTTAGATTAACAAACTTAAAAATTAAGGACAGTTGGTCATGAACTTAGACTAACAAACTCAAAAGTTAAGGACAATAGGTCCTGAACTTACAGTTACAAGTTCAAAAGTTAAGGACAATACGTCCTTAACTTTGTATTTTCAAGTTCAAAAGTTAAGAACAGACAGTTCTTAACTTACAGTTACACGTTCAAAAGTTAAGGACAATCACTACTTAACTTACAGTTATAAGTTCAAAAGTTAAGGACAATAGGTCCTTAATTTTGACTTACAAGTTCAAAAGTTAAGGACGCTTGGTCTTCAAGTTTGAGTTTCAAGTTCAAAAGTTAAGGACATGTAGCCTTGAAGTCCTGAACTTAGAGTTCTAAGTTTAAAAGTTAAAGACATATAGTCCTGAAGTCCTCAACTTGGAGTTACATGTTAAAAAGTTAAGGACATGTAGTCTTGAAATAGTGAACTTAGAATTTCAAGTTCAAAAGTTAAGTACATGTAGTCCCGAAGTTAAGGACACGAACAGAAGAGTATTTTTGTCCAAAGAGTTAAAATTTATTAAATCACTGACTATAGACATTTAAAACAATAATTTTAAAATAAAGACAAAAGGTATTAGTGGCTATTTGTGCACATCATCCCAGCAGATCAATCAAAGGGCCCATTTGGCCCCAACATCTCAGCCTCTTGTGCTATGTATTCCCTTCTCACCAGAAAACCCTAGCCCCTACTGTACTCGATCTGTTTCGTTGCTAGGTTGCCAATTCCATCTGCACAACCATGGTATCTTTCTTCGTACCATCGTCATTGCGGAGCATTCACATTTTAGCTGTTTGTGCATACACGCAGATGCTTTTTGCATGTTGTCGGTGTTTTTACAGTTGTTTGTTTTATAGGCAGATGTTGAAGCCGATGTGACGGCAGGACAGCCAAAGAAGAGGACGTTTAAGAAGTTCAGTTACAGAGGGGTTGATCTCGATGCTTTGCTTGACATGTCCACTGACGAGCTCGTAAAGCTCTTTAATGCTCGTCCTCGCAGAAGGTATTTATATACTGTATATATTTCAACCCAATTTGTTGCTCATTGTTCCCTTTTTTGGTTAGCATTGAGACAAACTTATTAATTTGAACGTTCACTTAATTTTATGCCTCAATGGATGATACAAGGGTATTATACGTAATACTATAAATACTTAGTTTATGTGCCGAATTTTTTTAACACCGGTTTTAGTCGAACAAATGCCAAGCAAATTAGGATGACGAAGTACAATTCTATTGATAGCTTCATTAGGTTTGTTAGTGGCCCTTAATAATAAGTGGGTCCATTTGTTTTAGGTTCCAGAGAGGTTTGAAGAGGAAGCCAATGGCGTTGATCAAGAAGCTACGCAAGTCGGTATGCATCTTAATTATTCGTCCTTTTTCAGTTGCTTGTGCTGTGTGCCCTTAAATGTTCTCACTTTGTCCATTTGACCAACTAATATATGACTTTGGGTGTTACGGCTTGAGTGGTTGCTGTACACCCTTTTCAGTGGTAGCTGATGAAGAATAAGATAGTTTATCAATGGTACATACTTGCACCTAGCTTACTTTTGATGATATATGATAGCCAAGTTGGTCTCTTAGATAGTTGCTTTTGCACTTCAAAGCACTTATATGATATGATAGATGTATATCTCATGATGAGAAGATTACTTATTGTCTACTTGTTATTGGATGGTTCCTGGCTTCCTGCATATTGTTTTCTCCTTTTGTCTCTAGTGTTTTGGTTTTTTTCCCCTTTTTCTCTAGTTTTCTGATCTTAACTGTTGTTATTCTCTTGGATTTATTTATAGGAAATTTTGTCACCCAAAACGCATCTCTATAAACTAAATTAAGCTGGGTCCTGCAGTGTACATAACTTTGATTTCACACGGAGTAACATATAATCATCCTGTTATGCTAACAACCCATTTTCCTACTTTAGCCAGTTTCTAGTCCACAGCACATTTAGTATCTTTACCAGATTCTTCAACACTTTTATTGAAACAATAAGGTGTAAGTAATGGAGTGTCTAATAATTCTTTTTGGGCTGTATAATTACCATTCTCTTTTCTGATCTCTAACGGTAAGAAAATTACCATTCTTCTGGCTGATGTTATTAGTGAGTGAATGATTTTGCACCTTGTACATAAATTCAAGGATAATCACAAAATGTGTGTGATATTGTAGGTACTAAAATTAATAAATAGCTGATAATATATGGACAGAAGAACTTTGAAAAGTTCGTATATGGTTGGCTGCAATAGTCAAACGTCATTAATTTTAACCCCCAAAACGGGACTCAAAGAATGTTTGAAGCATATGAACAAATGTTGCTTTAAGCATAGAAAAGAGTTTTACTTGGTTCTTTTGGTTTGAATCATGATGTCTTTGGCGTACATGGTGGTTAGTGTCACAGGGGCGTTTTTCGTCCGTCGAAACACTGCCCGTTGTGCGGCAGTCAAGTCCCCACTTGACAGCAGCCTTCGCCTAATTTTAATATCGGATTCGAGGTTTTACACTTAGAAAAATTCAAGGCAACATATATAAAAGAAGGAGACAACAGATTTACGGGAACCCTTTCCCAACCTTTTATAATATATACAATTACAAAGGAAATTTCCGAGTTAGGGAAGGTGCTGCCACCCTTGGTAGGCACCAACTCACAAAATTGCCAACCAAGTGCCCGAGTCTGCCCTATAAAAGCCCCTGCCTAAGGCCACTCGTGCTCCCAACTCGTTCGGCAAGGCAATTGCACATTTTTGCCATGCTCAAGCCCCAAAATAGACGACCCTGTGCCTATCTTTTAAGACTATTTCCCTCCCTAGGTACTTAGCCTGTTTTTAAGACTGCTAGCACACATATATATAGTGTAGTCAGCCCAAAATAAGTTCCTATGTTCAGTTGACATCCCCCAACTGATAGGAAATGATCCCCATGATCAAAAACGTGGGAACATGCCTAAAACATGCCACAAAACGTGCAAACACTTGGCTAATAATCAGCAACACTTGGACATGGGTGGTTGTAACCGTTCAACTGCTTGGCATGTGCACAACACACTTGAAAACCGATCCATGTGCACTGCATGTGCGTTCTTGGCCAGCTGCTGCACGCCCAAGGTTGGCATTGCGCCCAGCCTTGGCTCTTGACACTGCTCCGCTCAATGCCATCGCGACCGACTTTTCCGCACGCCCGCCGCCTGCCACAATTGATTGTCCTTGTCAAGTCGCCCCTACTTGATCAAGTCTGCCCATTGCCAATGCTAATGCTGATATTGGCCTCAAGTCACCAAGTTTTGATGCCTTCCCCTTGCCGAGTCATTTGCCCACAATTAACTTAGGTGCGTCCGCTCACCCAAGTCATGGAAACACCATATTGCCATTCCCTTTGCCTTGGCACAAAGCTGCCTCACTTTAGCGCCTAGGTCTTTCCCATTTAGCCTTGTCAAGCATCCGTTTAGCTTGCCTAGTTCCGTTAAGGTCTTGGCCTCGCTTGCAAACAGCTCCCTTTTATTTGATGTAGTCCGCCACACCAAAGCCCTCAATTATAAGTGTAGTCTGTCACACTTGCCCTTGCAACAATTTGTTGCCATCAACAACACCCCTGCGCTTTAGGCCAATGGCAAGGCCATCATGCCAAAATCCTTGCCACTGCCGCGCCACTTGCCGATCAGCTTAGTCAAGGGTCTAACAAACCACCCAAACCAGTTGAATTCGACGCCCTCGTCGAATAGATCCCGACTAATGCTGCCCATTTTTGCGAAGACGCCAAGTCCAGCACTTTGTTAGAGAATACGTTGCCCTTGCCCTCAAGTGCAACGTTTTTGATTTCTCCTTGCATTTCCTGGTCTGTCAATCCCGCAGCAAAACCAACACGTCAACTGACTGATTTGAAAGAACCAACACTGATTTTTGGCACCCACAAACTCGAAATTTTCTGCATCACAGCCTTCTTTTCCTTTTACAGAATTTTTCAACCAAGATAGTTCCACCACGAACAAGCACATTGACCCCTTGTCTTGCAGCCTCGTTCCTATCCGTCTTGACCTCGTCACGAACCTGGCTACATTTCTACTGCACGTCGTGTCTCCGCCCGCGAACCTGCTATGCTCTGATACCAGTTGTCACAGGGGCATTTTCCGTCCGTCGAAACACTGCTCGTTGTGCGGGAGTCAAGTCCCCACTAGACATCAGCCTTCGCCCAATTTTAATATCGGATTCGAGGTTTTACACTTAGAAAAATTCAAGGCAACATATATAATAGAAGGAGACAACAGATTTACGGGAACCCTTTCCCAACCTTTTATAATATGTACAATTACAAAGGAAATTTCCGAGTTTGGCAAGGTGCTGCCACCCTTTGCAGGCACCAACTCACAAAATTGCCAACTAAGTACCTGAGTCTGCCCTATAAAAGCCCCTGCCTAAGGCCACTCGTGCTCCCAATTGGTTTGGCAAGGCAATGACACATATTTTGCCATGCTCAAGCCCCAAAATAGACAACCCTATGCCTATCTTTTAAGATTATTTCCCTCCCTAGGTACTTAGCCCGTTTTTAAGACTGCTAGCACACATATATATAGTGTAGTCAGCCTAAAATAAGTTCCTATGTTCAGTAGACATCCCCCAACTGATAGGAAATGATCCCTATGATCAAAAACGTGGGAACATGCCTAAGACATGCCACAAAACGTGCAAACACTTGGCTAATAATCAACAACACTTGGACATGGGTGGTTGTAACCGCTCAACTGCTTGGCATGTGCACAGCACACTTGGAAACTGCTCCATGTGCACTGCATGTGCGTTTTGGCCAGCTGCTGCACGCCCAAGGCTGGCATTGCGCCCAGCCTTGGCTCTTGACACTGCTCCGCTCAATGCCATCGCCACAGCTCGTCGCCCCCGTCTTTGCCGCACGCCCGCCCAGTGTTGTTAATAGCGCTCGCCTCAGCGCTAATAGCATGAGGTGAGGTGAGGCGTGGGTGTGTCGCCACATAGTGTATGTTGCGATGCGATTGGAAATAGCGCTCGCCTCATGGTGTGAGGCGTGAGGCGACTGTGTTACGTGTAGCGACTGTAGCGTCGCTATATTTTAAAAGAAAAAAGAGAAAGGTCTGATTAAGTTGGGAAATTAGGGCTTTTCACATGTGAACAAAAAAGCTTTAGAAATTAGGGCTTCATCACCTGCGAACAGGTATGCTTCTTCTCTTCTTTTTATTTTTTTTCTTTTGTTTTTGTCGACAGAAGCAGAGCAGGTTCTGCTTCTCTTCTTCTCTTATTCTTCCTATTTTTCTTCTTCTGTTTTTGTCGACAGAAGCAGAGCATGTTCTATATTTCTGCTTCTCTTCTTCTTTCTATTTTTTTCTTCTTCTAAGAGGTATTTGTGCTCTGTATTTCTGCTTCTTTATTCTTCTCTTCTTCTTTCTATTTTTCTTCTTCTATTTTTTGACAGAAACAGAGGTATTTTGTGCTCTGTGTTTCTGCTTCTTTCTTCTTCCCTTCTTCTTTCTATTTTTTTCTTCTGTTTTTTGACAGAAACTGAGGTATTTGTTCTATTTTTGTCGAGCAAAAATTGGGGCTTTTCTTCTTCTCTTTTTTTTTGTTGGCTCTGTTTTGTCTTCTTCTTTATTTGGTTTTGCTCTGTTTTTTCTTAAGCAGTGTATTGTTTTTTTCCAAAACTCAAAAGGCAAATTTTTTTTTGCTCTATTTCTTTTTGTTTCTTTAGACTATTAGTCTTTAATTTATGAATCTATTACGGGTCTATGACTATCTATTGGGTTTTTAATTTTTAGATTGATATATTTTAGATTGCCTCTCTGCCCTCTTAGGTAGAGGTAAGGCCTGTCTACATATTACCCTCCCCAGACCCCACTTTGTGGGAATATACTGGGTTGTTGTTGTTGTTGTTATATATTTATTAATATATTATTGTTATTGAGTTTTTAGTTATATATATATAATTTTTTTTTGTATAAATTGTCGCCTCACATAAAAAATGCGAGCGCTTCGCTGCGCACCTCTCGCCTCACTGAAGCGGGACCTCGTCGCTATTTGTCGCCACGCGCTATCCAAAACACTGTGGCCGCCCGCTGCCACAGTTGATTGTTCTTGTCAAGTCGCCCCTACTTGATCAAGTCTGCCCGTTGCCAATGCCTATGCTGATATTGGCCTCAAGTCACCAAGTCTTTATGCCCTTCCCTTTGCCGAGTCATTTCCCACAATTAGCTTAGGTGCCAGTCCGCTCACCTAAGTCATGGCAACACCACATTGCCAATCCCATTGCCTTGGCACAAAGCTGCCTCACTTTGGCGCCTAGGTCTTTCCCAGTTAGCCTTGTCAAGTATCTGTTTAGCCCGCCTAGTTCCGTCAAGGTCTTGGCCTCTCTTGCAATCAGCTCCCTTTTATTTGATGTAGTCCGTCACACCAAAGCCCTCAATTATAAGTGTAGTCCGTCACACTTGCCCTTGCAACAATTTGTTGCCATCGACAACACCTGCGTTGTCTTGCATGTGATTTTCCCGGCGCATAAGGCCAATGGCAAGGCCATCATGCCAAAATCCTTGCCACTGCCGCGCCGCTTGCCGATCAGCTTAATCAAGGGTCTAACAATTAGCTTGTCTAGACTTTCATAGAAAAAATGTTTTACTTGGTTCTTGTAGTCTGAATCCTGATAAGTCTTTGACGTACATGGTGGTTAGCTTGTATAGGCTAAGGTTGGATTGAGAAAACAAGTTATCCCATTTTTTCATGAGAAAAGCTCTTCTTGACTGATTATTACATGATTGAGGAAAAAAATTGATTTCGTCATCTGCTTGTTGGTTGCATTTTCCCTACAGTAAACCATTGGTATTTAAATTTGAGCGACAGAACCTTTAATAAGTTGCATCTTTGGGCTCACTCTTCTCTTTGAGTTTTACTGGCTGAGGCATCATTTTGTTTCCAGTGAATTACATACTGGTAGCATCAGAGGGTAGAATAAGAATCACCTCAGGCTTTTGCTTGTCCTGAGCCAAATCTCTGTTGGTAGTCCAGGCCCCAGGGCAATTTTATGTGTGATTCTCTACCCGTTTGTCTAGCACGCTTTTGTTGGTTTCTAGAGGAATTGATATCTACATCGTTTCTCGAAGTTGCTGTTTAAGCGAGTGAACACCATACTTTCTTTCTCCTTGTGTATAGTTGTTATAAAAGTTTCCTTGTTTATTTTATTCCTTTCTTTATGTCTTTTCAGTCTTCAGTTTTGTATGAGTTCCATATGCATGTATAATTTGGTATTGCTTATCTTTGTTTGGTATGCTAGTGCACCTTTTCATTTGAGCATTTTTAATGCAGAAACGTGAGGCGCCACCAGGGGAGAAGCCAGAGCCTGTCAAGACTCATCTGAGGAACATGATTATTGTTCCTGAGATGATTGGAAGTGTCATTGGAATCTACAATGGAAAGACGTTCAATCAGATTGAGGTCAAGCCTGAGATGATTGGTCACTATCTGGCGGAGTTCTCAATCTCATACAAGCCTGTCAAGCACGGGAGACCCGGTATTGGTGCTACTCACTCATCCAGGTTCATTCCTCTGAAGTAATATGGGATGTCAGGCTATTTAGTGCCTTCTTTTACTAGAATTTTGATGAAGGCCACAGATTATGAAAGAGTTGAGTTTGAAATTGCAGTGGTCAGCCGATAAATATCTATTTTTAGTTGTTTGTTATGACATTCGTGTCTTAGAGTTTTCTTTTCAAATGCTCAATTTAGGAGAGGGCTTGATGAGTGATGCTCACAAGCCATATGTTCAAGTTCTCTCCTGGTTTCCTAGCACACTAGTCTTTTCTTGATTTCTTAACAGTTAAATGGATTATAGTTTTGTGAGAACCTTTGCACTTTCTTTATCTGTTCGTGAATATCTTGTGTAATTGTGGTTGAGCTTGTGCATCCGGGGACATGTTGGAGTTGACCTAAATCTTTTCATGTGAGAGTTGCTCTGTGCTTAGTTGGAAGGATGATTACAGGATAATATAGGTTCTGAAATTTCAAAATATATGCTGAAAAGGATGTGCTCTGAATTATTAATTTCTTTTGGAATATGCTGAGCTTATAAAACAATTTTACACAAGCAAATTGAAATCGTAACATATTTTGGTGACAATGGCATGTGCGATGTTGGGAAGGTGTCTAAATGAGCTCGACTCGTACCAGTAAAAGTGATCATCTTTCACATTGCGAGTGGAATTCCTTTCTATTCAAAGTTGATCCTGGAATTATTACTCTGCAAGGCAAGAGTACCCCAAGGCTAAAGGAACCATTCGTGGTATCGGGATTGTTGCCCAATGGCACTAAGAATCGGCAAATACAGAAGGCAAATATGTGGATCGGTCGAAAGGTGTTTAACCGTGTAGTTTGTGCTTGGTAGAGTTTGAAGATTGGAATGACGAAGGCATTTTATTCCGCTAACCAAACACTTTATCCGTTGTTATCCCATTGAGCCTTATTATATTTTCTTTCATATCCCTCTTTCGGAATCAATGACAAAAATCGAGGATTGAGCGGGGAAATTAAGTGGAGAAACAAAAGAAAGAAGAAAAGAAAGAAAAAGAAAAGAAAAAGAAAAAAAAAGGAGAAAAGAAAAGAAAAGAAAAGAAAAGGAAAGGAAAAAGAAAAGAAAAAAAAAAGAAAAAGAAAAGAAAAGAAAAAGAAAAAGAAAAAAAAGAAGAAAGAAAATAACGCAAAGGAGAAAAAATCGGGAGAAGTCAAATCGCAACAAGGAAGCGATCTTATGATCCGAACTACGTTTGACTTGATCCCGAAAGGGTACGTAGGCAGCCTTACTGAGGTTCAGTCACAACAGACAAAAAACCCAAAAATCCCCAAGAAGGAAACTGGGGCATGAATTATGGTTATTGAAGGAATACGATTCCGAAAGTTGTAATCTTTAACCCACATTGAAATATTTTGAGCCTTTATATCCTTCTTTCTAAATCCCATCCAAAAGCCACATTACGGTCCAATGAAAGACCTTCCGATCAATCTTCAAGAAATGCCGAGTCAAATAAACAAAGGTGAATCACATCAGGGGCAACACCCAGTCCAAACAAAAGAAAATGAAGAATTTGAGAGATTATAAGAACTCCTACGGGACCCAAAGATGAGAGAAATCAAAATGAGAGAGTCTTATCGATGAAAACCCTCACGGGCACCGTAAGGCAACGGTGAGTTGAGAGAAAGATAAATCGAAAATGAGAATGGCTTGATGGAGAAAACCCTATGGGCACTACAAGTCGATTAAGAATCATGAATCAGATTGGGCAAATGGAGTATTGAAGACCAGTTTCACGGAAAATTGTAACAAGAGTTGAACATCATATTTGCTATATAGAGAAGGCTAAAAGTGCATGTCAAGGTCGCTAGAGTCGATATTCACATTCGATGGGTCATTCTTTTGTAGGTTTCTTATTAGGAATCGTCTCTCCCCACTTTTTCTTTCACTCTATTCTTCCCGCTTTGCTTATCTTTCCTTCTTCCTGGGTCTGTCGAGTCATAAAAAATAAAGAAATGATTTCAAAATTTGCCACCAAGCTTTCCAATTGCATGAGATGGGATTTGGCCAACATCAGATTGTCGTAAGTCAGCAAAAGACAAGGCCGGTGATTTAAACCAAAATAGCAACATGTGCAATGAAGCAAGTAACAATTAAAAATATTTGGGGTTCATGCGAGACACAAAGGTCGGCAAAGTGCCAACTCGGGAGCAATATAACAAATGGAAATATGGGGTTCGAACGGAGAGGAGGTATATATTCTGACAAAGGAAAGAGTCAGTCAAGAAACATCCAAGGTTGTCAAATGAAATCATTGAAGGAATCATAGACTTCAAGATCGGATTTTGGGGGATCCGTCAAGAAAGGAACAACATACATGCCATATGGGAGGCAGGTTTGAACAAAGAAGAAGTGAAAATGGATAGTCGGCAAACAGACAAGGCATTCAAGTGGAAAGCAGTCGCCATCAAAGTTCGAGGCCACAACCAACCACCTCATTTTAGACTGACAGAATTTTCTTTGTTTTGAAACAGGGGATTATCAAACTGGGGCAGAAGATTTTCTGTCACATTAAAATTTTTCTTGAAATTGGGTAGTCATCCGGAGCATGAAGGTAAATACAATTGTTTTTGAAGGTGGACAATTCAAGTCGGAAGGTAAATGAAACAAGTTTCGGAGAAAGATAAAAGGATAAAATCTTAGTCTGTTGAAACTTTCTCCTAAGATGAAAATCTTAGTCCGATGAATTTTTCACCTAAGATAAAAGGATAAAATCTTAGTCTGTTGAAACTTTCTCCTAAGATAAAAATCTTAGTCTGATGAACTTTTCACCTAAGATAAAAGGAAAGAATCTTAGTCTGCTGAAACTTTCTCCTAAGATGAAATCTTAGTCTGATGAATTTTTCACCTAAGATAAAGGGATAATGTAATTTGAAAACAAAAGGAAGGCTGAAGTCAATAAAAGGAAAGGCATAATGTGGAAAAAGGAAAGGCATAATTTGAAAAGGGAAAGGCAGAAGTTGGAAAAAGAAAGAAGGGCAAAAGTCGAAAAAGAAAGGAAAGATTGAATTTGAAAGACTTAAGAAAGTCTGAATTGAAAATGGACCAAGTCCGATGAATTATCTCCTGGAGTCATAATCTCAGTCCGATGGATCTTCCTCCCGAGACAACACAAAAAATAGACCCAGTCTAATGAATTATCTCCTAGAGTCAAACTCTCAGTCCGATGGATCTTCCTCCTGAGACCATACAGAAAATGGACCTAGTCTGATGCATTATCTCCTAGAGTCAAAATCTCAGTCCGATGGATCTTCCTCCTGAGACTACACGAAAATGGACCATGTCCAATGAATCAAAATCTTAGTCTGTTGAAACTTTCTCCTAAGAAAAAGGTCTTAGTCTGATGAATTTTTCACCTAAGATAAAGTTAAAATCTTAGTATGTTGAAACTTTCTTCTAAGATTAAAAGTCTTAGTCTGATGAATTTTTCACCTAAGATAAACTTTAGTCACAAAGTAACACAAAAATTTTCAATTTCTGTTCAGGAGCCCACCTGTATAATGAGAGAATACTTTTCTGCATTTTTAATTTCTGTTCAGGTGCCCACCTGTAGAACGAGGGAATATTTTTCTGCATTTTTTATTTCTGTTCAGGCGCCCACCTGTATAACGAGGGAATACTTTTCTGCATTTTTAATTTCTGTTCAGGCGCCCACCTGTATAACGAGGGAATACTTTTCTGCATTTTTAATTTCTGTTCAGGCGCCCACCTGTATAATGAGGGAATACTTTTCTGCATTTTTAATTTCTGCTCAGGCGCCCACCTGTATAACGAGGGAATACTTTTCTGCATTTTTAATTTCTGTTCAGGCGTCCACCTGTATAATGAGGGAATACTTTTTCAAAAATTGAAATTTTTCTTCAAATTCTAACATATAATAACATGATGTGCCCAGTCACCATACTGGGGCAGAAAAATTTTTCTTTGGTTGTTTATTTTGTCGCAAGCAGGAGTCCACCTGGAAAATGGATGCATATTTCAAATTGAAATGGTTGAACATCATCAAGGCAACAACAAGAATGTTGTTACAAAATACAAGTTCAAGGCAACAACAAGAATGCCGTTAGAAGAATACAAGTTCAAGGCAATAACAAGAATGCCGTTAGAAGAATACAAGTTCAAGGCAATAACAAGAATGCCGTTAGAAGAATGCAATATACAATCTTAAGGCAATAACAAGAATGTCGTTAGAAGAATGCAATATACAAGTTCAAGGCAACACAAGAACAAGTTGGAAGGCATAGATAGGATTCTTTGTAATTCATAGACCATAGCTTAGGCTAGCTTCTTTTATTTTTACCATGGTGTAATAAGGGGTCAGTCGGCAGTAACAACAGTAACAACAGCAACAACAGTGAGATCACAGTCCCTGGTAGTCCCAGCTACCAGACATTCCCGAACTACACTGACCTGATTCCTGTTTAGCCCGGGATATTTAGGCAATCCTTGAAGCCGGATGTGGTCAAAACTTTTCAAAACTCTTCACAACGGAATACTCTAACGGGTAAAAATCGCTCATATTTGCTCACTTATCTTTGCACGGAAACTCTTCGTGTCCCCGAGCAAAGAGGGGCAACTGTGAGCACGTGATTTTTACCCTATATATGAGTTATTCCCATTAAATTCAAATAAATAATTTTTCCTGATTTTTAATAATTTGTGTGAATTTTGTGTTGATTGTTTGCATGTTATTTGCGTATGATAAATAAACATTATATAAAAAATGGATTTAGAAATTAATTTCTCATGTAGTAGATATTAATTCATTTTTAACAAATTAAAGGAAAATAAAAAATAACATTTGTTTGCTTTAAATTGAAAAATTGCCAAAAAAAAAAGTTAATTAGTTTAACAAATTTTAATAAATTCCAAACTAAATACAAAATAGAAAAAATACAGAAAAATACAAAGGAAAATTAAAATACAACAAAATACAAAGAAAATAAAATACAACAACAACAACAACAACAACTACCCAGTATGTTCCCGCAAAGTGGGGTCTGGGGAGGGTAATACGTACACAGGCCTTACCCCTACCCGAAAGGGTAGAGAGGCTGTTTCCGGCCGACCCTCGGCTCAGAAAAAGAGAGAGAAAATCAACAAACAAAACAAAACAAAACAATGTTAGTAAATTCGGGATAAATCAAATAAATAATTATCTAAACATAAAACCAAAAGTAGAATGACATGCAATAATACCAATCGGTTACTACCATAAGAGGCACAATACAATACATTAATTAACTATAGAGATCGCTACCAAACCCCACTCAGCCCCTAACAGAAGTACTAAGAATTCTAGAAGGCCCTACCCTACAACCCTAATACTAGACCTCCAAACTTTCCTATCAAGGGTCATGTCCTCGGAAATCCCCATTCTAGCCATATCCTTCCTAATCACCTCACCCCAATACCTCTTAGGCCTCCCTCTGCCTCGACTCGCGCCAACCACCGCCAGTCGCTCGCAACTCCTCACCGGTGCATCAGGGCTTCTCCTCCGCACATGCCCAAACCACCTGAGTCTCGCTTCTCGCATCTTCTCATCCACCGGGGCCACCCCCACCTTCTCCCGAATAACTTCATTCTTAATCTTATCTAATCTGGTGAGCCCGCACATCCACCTGAGCATCCTCATCTCCGCAACTCTCATTCTCTGGACATGAGAGTTCTTCACGAGCCAGCACTCCACCCCATACAACATGGCAGGTCTAACCACCGCTCTATAAAACTTTCCCTTGAGTTTCTGTGGAACTTTCTTGTCACACAAGACTCCTGATGCGAGCCTCCACTTCAACCACCCCGCTCCTATACGGTGAGTGACATCCCCGTCAATCTCTCCGTCCCCTTGAATCACTGATCCAAGATATCTGAAACTGTCCCTCTTGGCTATGACCTGAGATCCCAGCTTCACGTCCCAGCCTACTTCGCTCGACTCGGCGCTAAACTTGCACTCTAGATATTCCGTCTTAGACCTGCTTAGTTTAAAACCCTTAGACTCGAGGGTCTGTCTCCAGACCTCCAACCTCGCATTAACACCAGCCCTCGTCTCGTCTATCAAGACTATGTCGTCAGCAAAGAGCATACACCATGGCACATCCCCTCGAATATGGCGAGTTAGAGCATCCATTACCAAGGCAAATAAGAGAGGGCTTAACGCAGATCCTTGATGTAGCCCCATAACCACCGGAAAATGGTCCGAGTCGCCACCCACCGTCCTAACCCTAGTCTTGGCTCCATCATACATGTCTTTGATCACTCGGATGTAGGCTTCTGGCACGCTCTTCGCCTCCAAGCATCTCCACAAAACCTCTCTAGGGACCTTATCGTACGCCTTCTCCAAGTCGATAAACACCATATGCAGGTCCTTCCTCTTATCCCTGAACAGTTCCACCACCCTCCTCACAAGGTGGATAGCTTCTGTAGTAGAGCGACCCGGCATGAAACCAAACTGGTTCACGGATATAGATGACATCTCCCTCACCCTCGCCTCGATCACCCTCTCCCAGACCTTCATGGTGTGACTTATTAATTTGATACCCCTATAGTTGTTGCAACACTGGATATCCCCTTTGTTTTTGTACAAGGGAACCACTGTACTCCATCTCCACTCCTCCGGCATCCTCTTGGTCCTAAAGATCACATTGAACAACCTGGACAACCACTCCACTCCCGACCTACCCATGCATTTCCAAAACTCCACCGGGATTTCGTCTGGCCCAGTCGCTCGACCCCTACTCATCCTACGCAACGCCCTCAAAACCTCCTCCTCCTTAATGCGCCTGCAGTGCCCGAGGTCTCTAGGACACTCTGAATGCCCCAGCTCCCCTAGCTCTAAGACTCGATCCCCCTCTTCGTTAAGCAGGTCTCGAAAGAAAATAAAATACAAAATATAAAAATAAAATAAGTACTATAATTAAAATAGAAGAAATGAAAATAATAAGTAAAGAAAAGAAAAATAGATCAAATTTGGCCAAATTTGGCCAGCCCAAGCCAAAATTCACCCCAGCCCAAAGCAACTTAAAATTAAGTCTTCACCCAGTCCGGTCCCAGTAATACAAAAGCGACGCCGTTTCATCGCTTGTAATCTGCACCGTTCATTTGAACAATCTAACTGTTGAAAGTAAATCCTTAATTAATGCATACGGTGTCGTTTAGTGCTCATTAAATCTCAGTCGTTAAACAAATTTGATCCAACAGGTGAAATAACTTGAAATATTTCTAATATAAATATAATTCTAACCCTAATACAATGCAACCAGCCTCTATCATCGTCTCCCAAAGACCCAGCCGTCTCCCTGTATCCTCTTCCTAACCCGCCGGAACCCTAGCCGGCGGGAAACACAACCTACACCAATAACCACCAAAAATACACCCCGGAATCGCCTTAACCTCCTCTTCACACCCCTCTACACCGTTTTCTTCAAAACACCCCAGAATCATTCGAATGCCTAAATTAAACTCGCCGGAACCCTACCGCCGGCGAGTAATATTTTATCCAAACAGCCTTTATTCTACATCATGGCATCCTCAACACTATGTTGAAGATTTCAAGACTTAGAAGTCACCGGAAAACCCTTGAGTGTGCAAGAACAATGTAATAGTGACATAGTCTTTCAAGAAGAGGGTGGACGGATTATGAGGACTATTTTTAAAAGAAAAGAGGAAAAGCTAAGTCTTTCTTATCCTAATTCATTTCGTTTTTAGGCATGTTTCCTGTCTATTCATCTTTGTCTGCTATCTTTAAAATCCGTCTATTTTTCTGTTTTAGTTTTCTTCTTCATCTTTTGTTTTATTAGGAATTATTCGTCTGTTGTTAATATGCCAGTATATTAGTTTCTTGTTTTCACTATGGTTGTTCTCTATTTCTTCTCGTATAAAATGACTTAAAAACTATTAACTTCTAATTATGATTTTTCATTCTGGTATATTGGTTAATATGACAAAGCGATTAATTAGTTCGATTCACGATTGGTTTGATAGCAGATTTATTTTAAATGGAAAATAATTATTGGGTCATTTTAGATAATTAATGCTAATATTGGTGTTAATATTTTCTTACTTTAGTTTGATAAATAGTATAAGGGAATTGGTTATAGCTGTGATTAGTAGTTAGTTTGATTATAGAATCTGCTCCTTAACAATTATGGGTTCACATAAGTCGATAGTTGAAATCACATGCTTCGTATCCACTTAAGGTGCTTACTTGATAGACTCAACTATTGATTAAGTATTCTGATTAACTAGATTCAATCATTTATCAATTTGTTCCCCTGAGTCCTGTTAATCGAGTGATTAATCATAACGTGGCAATGTTTGTAAGATTGCTTGATGTTGGTTATCGTTGCAATGTGATTTTGATTTTTGACTATTCTGAATTTTTGATTAGTTAAAGGGCCAATTGGTTAATTGGACTATAATGTAAAAGTTACCTAGTTATGGATATTTGATAAATACAGTTCTGATTTTTGAAAATTGGTCAAGTAAATAGGAATAAAAATACAAGATTTTAAAGGGTAATAACTGTTAGGAAGTGGGGGTACAATTGGGAAATGAAATGGTATAATTGTTATAAATATAGAGGATTAAGGGCATAAAAAATGGTAGAATTAGTAGTTTCCCTACACAAGTGAGGGTATAATAGGTATTTAAAAGGAAAAGAACATGGTAGAAGTAGGAATGGCAAACGGGGCGGGGCGGAGCGGTTTTCAGCTTATGCGGGGCGGTGCGGTTTTTAGTTTATGCGGGGCGAGGCGGGGCGAGGCGGGGCGGGGAAGGTTCAAGAATTATTTTTTAAATTTAATTGCGGTTGCGGGTTACGCATTTGTGTAATACTTGCATCGCACATTTGCTGCTTTTCGTCAAAGAAGATTAAATCTTTTCGTGCATTTTGCAATCTTCTTTCTTAATTAGAATCTGTTTTATAAACTTTCCCTTGCTTATCTTTATATCTTTATTTTAATTTTAAATTTTGTATTCATTAATCTCCTCTTTTCTTGCTCTTTTAAGCTTAGATGTGTGGGTAATATCATATATTCTAGTTATAAATTATCAACATATTAGGATATTATCAATTTTTGGAGCATTAAAATATTGGTGCGCCTATCCGGTAATAATATTGCATACTAGTTTTAAGAAGATATATTTAAAATTGATTATTATAATTAACTTACTAATCAAATTACTATGCTAAAAAATATTTTCTAACATGATTAATAGAAGACATACTGTAATTGATGTTCAATAATTAATTACAATTTGAATAAAAATAATCCAAAGATTTCTTATGTTTTATTTAACGGTTTAATATGAAAATGAAAATATAAGTATATAACTTAAAAAATATTTGTAATCAACCATAAAGTAGATCTTCCCTAACCATCTCAGTCTGCGTATGACGTATGTGTATATCACCTTGTAAAAGATGAATTATTTTAAGGATTGATTCATGTTTCTCAAAAATTTGATTTTTTCTTGTATGTACTAATAATTAACTTAAATATATCCTACATGATACATGTACCAGACTGATCATTATTGATAATGTTAATTGATCCATAAAATAATACAATTGAAATTTTATAAAATATTAAAAAAAATTCAATTGAAATTTCATAAAATATTGAAAACATTATGGACATAGCTGAAACTACCTAGAAAATAAGGTCATAGGTTATCATTAATTTTTTTAGTTTTTTTTTAAAAGAGAAACTACTTGTAAAAAATAAAAAATAAATTTTTTTTACTTTGCGGTGCGGGGCGGGGCGGGTTTATGCGGGGCGGGGCGGGGTGGTTTGAAAACAGAAAATATTCCTATGCGGGGCGGGTTAAACATTATGCGGGTTAAGGATAAACCCGCCCCGCACCGTCCCATTGCCATCTCTAGGTAGAAGATCCTAGAGTATTCTAGAAGGGGCTGTAGTGTATATTTTAAACAAACATTTGCACTAACTTGTGCAACAATCTAGAAATTAGAGGGATCGGGTTGCATGCCGCAACAATGTGATGTTTATTTCAGTGTCCACATTTGATTTTGTGTGTTTTGTTTCCTATGTTTCTGAGGAAGTCCATGCTAGTGTGAGAGTTGAATAGTTCTCTCCAGTGTTCGCCTTCCTTTTGTATCACGTACGAATTAGTGGCCTACTGGCACATTGTGTCATCTTGCAGGACTATTGATTATGTCTGAGGTGGCATATCGCCTGAGCAGTTCGTACTGGGTGAGATGAGGTTATGGGATTTGGGGTCAGTGCAAACTGATTATATGAAGTATATTATAGAGAAAAAGATCATTCTCCGGTTTAGGACAAGGTAATGGATCTTGTCAGGAGTATAGACCTAATGAATTGTTGATTCAGTAGTTGGTTATGGATATCGACATATCTCTTCCGTCGTGTCAGTATTGTAAAACGTTAGAACAAGACCTATGTAGATCATGAGGTGCAAAGGGAGCATCTAATTCGTTAATTTTTTGCTGATTTGGTCATAAAGTATTATCGTGGTCCTGTGGATTTTGTATTGCAATGTAAAAATCCAGCAAAGTTATGCAGTCATGTTTGAGGACGGCGTGTGAGGAATAATTGAGTGATCTCTTGATGAAAACAAGCCTGGCATAGAATTTCGGATGTTGGAATTAGGCTTTAAGACTTATTTATTTGAACAAAAGGGAATATCTTCATACTATATCAGACTAATGTGCTCAGATAAGTCCGAGATTCATTGTCCCTTTGAGATTTTGAGGCATGTTGGTGAGGTTGCTTATGAGACGGCCTTACCTTCCAGCCTAGTCGGAGCCCTCCCCTATTTCATGTCCCTATGCTCCGGAGATACCATGGTAATCGTCGCACATGTTGGGTTTCACTTATGTTCAGCTCTACGAGGATCTGCCTTATGTTGAGGAGCCAGTGGCCATTTTGGACAGGCAAATCAGAAAGTTGAGGTCAAAGAACATCGCTTCAGTGAAGGTCCAGTTGCGGGGTCAGCCGGCCGAGGGGCGACTTGGGAGACCGAGCAGGATATGCACAGCCAGTACCCTCATCTCTTTGCCACTCCAGGTATGTTTTCTATACTCGTTCGAGGACAAACGAATCTTTTAAGTGTGAGAAGATGTAACGACCCGGCCGGTCGTTTTTTAAATTTACGTCCCGATCCCCAATTTAACTGTTCCCCTAAGTTTATTTCTGCTATTGTGGTTTGCCGGGAGGTTCGGTTCTAGAATTTGAAGCGTTTTGGGACACTTAGTCCCTAAATGAGAACCTTATAGTTGAAATATGGCCCGTATTCGGAACAGTGTTAAGACGACCTCAGAATGGAGATCCGATGGTTCCATTAGCTCCGTTAGGAGATGTCAGGGTTGGAAACGCGTTCGGAATGTATTTCGGAGGTATGTAGCTCAATTAGGCTTGAAATGTCAAGGTTTGAAATTTTGGCGAAATCCGAACGGTAGGTGGGATTTTTATCCGGGAGTCGGAACGGAATTCCGACAATTTCTGTAGCTTAGTTAGGTGATTTTGGATATGTCTGCAAATTTTCAGGTCATTTAGATATCGTTTGGTCGGGTATTCGATCGAGTGCGCATTTCAAAAGTTATGAAGAAACTTAGGCTTGAATCTGATGTAATTTGATGGTTTTAGTGTTGTTGGATGTATTTTTGTGATTGGAACAAGTTTGAATAAAGTATTAGAACGTATTTGTGCTTTTGGTTGATGTCCCGGGGGCCTCGGGTGTGTTTTGAATGAGTTTTGATCAAGTACGGACACCCCGGAACTTAGAAAAATGTAGATGGCAGCAGTGGAGGCGCGGACCGCGCTATTTTTCGCGCTGCGCGTAGCCACACACGGAAGATCTACAGGCTGCTGGATCTACTTCGGAAGCTCATATCTTTTTATCTACACGGAATTTTGAGGTGATTCAAAAACTAAAGTTGTCGAGCTTTGAATCAAGTTTTCAGAAATATATTATAATAGGCATTTGGAAATGTGTAACGACAGTTATGTCCAAAATAGTGAAGCCTGTCAGTGCAGTCAAATTGTTGCGCGGCCGCGACCATTTTTGTGTGGTCAGCACTCCCTGGGCGCGGACCACGGTAATTTTTGTGCGGTCAGCACTGTTGGAATCTGAGTGGTACTTCTATAAATTTTAGGTTTTGGATTTTATTTGATATTTTCACCTACAGAGCTCGGATTTTGGCGATTTTTCGAAGGTTTTTCAAGAAATTCATTGGGGTAAGTAATTCTAACTCAGATTTGGCTAGATTAAATGAATATATCATTGAATCCATTATTTAGTTTGTGATTTGGGATGGAATTTGGGAAGAAAATTGGTAAAATCTTCCAAAATGTAAAATGATGATTTGAAGGACCAAACAATATCAGAATTGGAAGTTTTTGGTATGTACGGACTCGTGTTGAGATAAGGAACCCGAATATATAACTTTCGTAATTTTTCGAGAAGCGTACCGAAAGTCGGGTTTTGACAACTTGTGGTTTTTGGTGTATTTCGAATTATTTCGATTGGGTAATGCCCAATTGGCCTATTTTGATGTATTTCTATTGATTTTGATCAGATACTACATCAGATACTGCCGATATTCGTGGCAAGAGAGTTGTCTCTTAGCGGTTTCGTATCGGAGTCGAGGTAAGTGGCTTGTCTAACCTCGTGTGGGGGAACCTTCACCCCTAGGATATTATGTGTTAATTTAAATGCCGTGTACGCGAGGTGACGGGCGTGTACATGCGCAGATTGTTGGAACCCACCTTACTTGAATTGTCCAATTCGTGATATTTCTGTTCTTAGCTGCTTAAATTGTGACATTGCCTGATATTCGTTAGAAAAGCATGATTATATAGGATTTATCTGTCCAAATGCCTAATTGTCTTACTTGAACTTCTTGATAATTGTTGGCACTGGTTTTGGTGAAGTTGTAGTTACATATCATATTTCTCTCCGTGTTCCTTTTTATTGTTTGTGTTGGTGGACTGCGAGTTCAATTCCCGGAGATCCAAGGGCTATGGGTTCGATTCCCAGAGACCCGGAGTGTTATTGTTTATAGACTGCGGGTTCAATTCCCAGAGATCCAAGGGCTGCGGATTAGATTCCCGGAGACCCGGAGTTTATTGATATATTTATCGAGATACGGATTGCGGGTTCAATTCCCAGAGATCCTGAGATATTGAGATACAGGCTGCGGATTCGATTCCTGAAGACCTAGAGATACTGATATTGGGACTGCGGGTTAAATTCCCGGAGATCTTGAGTTGTTGGATATAGAGAGGGACTGTGGGTTCAATTCCCATAGGTCCTGGACTTGTTGATTTGAGTTTATGTTGTGTTGGTTACTTGTAGTTAGCTAATCGTAGTCGGTTGCGGTAATTACTTCATTGTTGTTATTTCAGATTCATTCTTACTTATTCCTGCTTATTACTGTTTTGATGATTGTGTTATTGTTTTCTTGGTAGGGCCCTAACCTTCCTCGTCACTACTCCATCGAGGTTAGTCTTGGCACTTACTGAGTACCGCCGTGGTAGACTCATGCTACTCTTCTGCACACTTTTGTTGTGTAGATCCATGTACATCAGGTCAGGCTAAGCTTAGGTGAATTAGCATCACTTCAGGAGACTTGAGGTATGATCTGCTATGTCCGCGGATCCGGAGGGTCTCCTTCTATTCTCATTAGTGATAGCAGTTAACTTCCCTTGGTCTAGTTGTTTAGAGATTCTTGATGTATAGAGCCAGAGTTGTACTCTTCTTTTAGTCTGTGTTGCCTGTGAGTTTTCGGGTCTTGGTAGTATGTCATTTAATGTATTTTGGCAAAGTGTATGTGCCGAGCGGCACTTATTACATTTCCTTTATATTACTTTGTGGTTAACTTATCATTTTGTTCATGAAATTGTATATTCCGCATCGTGTTAGGCTTACCTAGTCGCGAAGACTGGGTGCCATCATGACAGGTTCACGATTGGTGAACTAGGGCCGTGACAAGTTGGTATCAAAGCTCTAGGTTCGTAGGAGTCACGGGACACAGACCGGTTACTTAGATTCTCGCTGATCGATACGGAGACGTCTGTATTTATCTATGAGGGGCTATGTAACTGTTTAGGAAACTCTTCAATTCTTTGAATTCCTTATCGTGCGTCATTTATTCAGTTGGAGCCTATGTAATATGTTTTTTTGCATCCACTCATGTATTGAAATTGCGCACTTGGTATCAAGTATGCGCCGACAGTTCGTGACGCTGCAAACGGATCTCAAGGGAGTCAAGAATTTACTCAACCATTGTTACCGCGTGTCATCCATATCGAATGCAAGAGAATTGAGAGATCTTCAATTTTGCACATGGGGGTGCACTAGGTTTAGACATTCAGTTGATATGTACGGTCTTCAGAAGGTTTACTTAGCTGCCTAATCGTCACAATAATGGTAGAATCACAAGGTGGATGTAGATCTAAAGATAGATGGTGGTAATAAAGACTATGTGGTTCATATGAGATATCTATTTAGCGAAGGATTCAACTAGCAGAGATACTGGGGGAAATGAGTTTAACTGTCTTAAGAAGGAAATGTACGAAACGAATGTCTTGGGCTGTCTTATGTTGATGGCGTACAAATGATAAAGGTTAGTATCATGGATTAGCAGGATGTATCATATGGCTTTGTGCCAAGTGAAAGAATTTCACTATTAACGACCAAATTACGGGTCATGAGTCATATCAGATTTGGCCTGCGATGTATTTAAGTGCTATTCAAAAGTTCTTTGAAACTTGCTGGTGAGTAAGAGTTGAGACTCGTATGGTATGATGTTGGTATTTTTGATGTTCCTGTGTCCATAATAATCCTACATTTCATTATCAGCAGGGAAGATTCCGGCGAAGGCTACATGGTGCTTCGTAGGTGTGAGAATCACAGTATGTCTTAAGCTGTCATGGTAAAGAATGCTTGATGCATGGAGCAGGATGATGTTTTGTTGAATTGAAATGAGGTCATACCCTATGGTGTCAGAGTGATAATAGGGCACGGGTGGTTATGTTCGTTGGATCAAGTGAATTGCAGTTGAATAAGAGTAGATGACTTGAGCGAATGTTTCTAATATGTTTGAGAGTCGTGTAATAGTGGCTTTAAGCTAAGTGGGAGAGTCCCACCGCTTATGATTTGGGTCGCATGGCTAATTACCTGCGTGAATTCTGGGTATTAGCGTATTAATGGGTTATTGCAGCTACGGAAAAAGACCATGAGTGGTAATTTGAGTATATGAATTATTGAATGCATGTTATGGTTAGCCTTACTGGCTCATGTTCAAAGTTGAGGGAAGATTCATGATTTATGCCTCATATAGGTGCAGGCTTCGCGGGAAGTGATTTCGCTGGGAGCTTTATCGAGAGGGTATTCATATGTTATAAAATTCAATAGAGTCGGTTGCTTACTAGGACAAGTTAGAGCCGGATGGCTCTCAATAGTGGTCCTAGTGAATTCAAAAGGTAAAGTGTGGTGCTTGATAATTTTGAGTCTATAAGTACAGTTGAGGTTCAAGCTTTTGAAGCAACTTATGAAGAAATGCACAAAATGTTCTATGATGTTATGACTTGTGGTGTAGCATTTGAGAAACATGAAATGGTCGTCGTTTTTGAGACAGCATGGCCTCATGATTTAAGGTTACTCGGGGTGAGTGCGGTTGGAATAAGTTAGGTATTAAAGGGAGATATTAAAATTTCTAAGGCAATCAAGGATAAATTGGAAGGAAGTAGATTGATTAGCCATAGTTGAGTTGGCATATTGGTATCAGTGTCGGTTCATGCAGCGTGATCGAGTTATGCATGTGATTTGTGGCGGTGCATTTGAGGCTTGTCGGCCGCAGTGATTGGTGTTATTCTGAAGTATTCTTCTGTTAGGGCCTGTTATGAGTAGGCGGATCTTGGAAAGGGTCATGGTGGCTTGGACCACTACTTAGATATTGGCATATTCGATGGTTATGAGAATTCGTCATATGTTGTTATAGTTATCCTGCAGTGAGTTAAATGGAAAGTCTTATGTGATGAAGTATTAGCCTATCGTCAGTTCTAGAGTTGTGATGGAAATTGTGTCTATCGTATATCGGCACGTGAGGTGCAGTGAGTAGTATGAAATTTGAAGTAAGGACCAAGGTCACAGTTTGGTCAATGAATGTGATATAAAGAGCTCGGATGAGCAGGAAAGGAGTTTCAGTGTTTTGAGTAAGATGGTATTAACGTCAGTATCACTTGAGATCGGTGTTCTGTGAGAAAGGCTTTGCATCCCGGTTAGGGACTCCTGATCGCTTTTCAGTGTTAGTGCAGCCGATGGTTTGAATGAGCAGGCCCGTTTAATTATTCGGAAGATGGTAGGAGCTTGTACCACAAAAAGATTGTATAGGTGTGAAATGTAGTCATTTGATTTGGTTAGAAATTTAAACCAAGTATGAGGATTTTGGTGATATCATCCATTTGAGAATTTATTCCTGGAGGGCACTCTGCTTATTGGGTTATAGACCTGTGAAATATTATTGACTTAGCTTGGCACGACCACGATAGACTTAAGGTCGGTGGATAGATTTAAATGTGGAAGTGAGCCTTGCGTCAGGCCATTTGTGTTTCTTCCAGCAATGCGCCCTTTATGGAGGGGTAGTCGCGGTCTTATTTCGTGGATTAGTTAATTCATGTAAAGATATATTGCACCGTATGAGTTGTGAGACGGCTTGGTAAATTCCTTATGTGTTGAGGTTCCGCTCGGCGGTGATGTTATACGAGCATGATGGCTCTTAAGACTTAGATTATGTATCGCACCTCAGTTGTGCTTGAGTTTGTAGCCTATTGCGCTATATGTTTCCTTGTGAATGATATCATGCACCTTAGTATGCTTATGATCGATATTCAGTATATTGCTGTGATGAGCTATTTAGCGCGACGTATGACTCCTTGTGTGAGTTTTATATTGTTTGAATCGGGTGGCACGCCGCCATGGTTATATTGTTTGGATCGGGTGGCATGCCGCCATGGGTATATTGTTGGGATCGAGTTGCATGCCGCAACAGTGTGATGTTTATTTCAGCGTCCACATTTTCTTTTGTGTGTTCTGTTTTCTATTTTTCTAAGAAAGTCCATGTTAGTGTGAGAGTTGAATAGTTCTCTCCAGTGTTCGCCTTCCTTTTGTATCACGTACGAATTAGTGGCCTACTGGCACATTGTGTCATCTTGCGGGGCTATTGATTATGTCTGAGGTGGCTTATCGCCTGAGCAGTTCGTACTGGGTGAGATGAGATTATGGGATTTGGGGTCAGTGCAAACTGATTATATGAAGTATATTATAGAGAAAAAGATGATTCTCTAGTTTAGGACAAGGTAATGGATCTTGTCAGGAGTATAGACCCAATGAATTGTTGATTCAGTAGTTGGTTATGGATATCGACACATCTCTTCCGTCGTGTCAGTATTGTAAAAAGTTAGAACAAGACCTATGTAGATCATAAGGTGCAAAGGGAGCATCTAATTCGTTAAATTTTTGCTGATTTGGTCATAAAGTATTATCGTGGTCCTATGGATTTTGTATTGCAAGGTAAGAATCTAGCAAAGTTATGCAGTCATGTTTGAGGACGGCGTGTGAGGAATAATTGAGTGATCTCTTGATGACCTGGCATAGAATTTCTGATGTTGGAATTAGGCTTTAAGACTTATTTATTTGAACAAAAGGGAATATCTTCAGACTATATCAGACTAATGTGCTCAGCTGAGTCCGAGATTCATTGTCCCTTTGAGATTTTGAGGCATGTTGGGGAGGTTGTTTATGAGTCGGCCTTACCTCCCAGCCTAGTCGGAGCCCTCCCGTATTTCATGTCCCTATGCTCGGGAGATACCATGGTAATCGTCGCACATGTTGGGTTTCACTTATGTTCAGTTATACGAGGATCTGCCTTATGTTGAGGAGCCAGTGGCCATTTTGCACAGTCAAATCAGGAAGCTAAGGTCAAAGAGCATTGCTTCAGTAAATGTCCAGTGGCGGGGTCAACCGGCCGAGGGGGCGACTTGGGAGACCAAGCAGGATATGCGCAACCAGTACCCTCATCTCTTCGCCACTCCAGGTATGTTTTCTATACTCGTTCGAGGATGAACAAATCTTTTAAGTGTGAGAAGATGTAACGACCCGCCCGGTCGTTTTTGAAATTTATGCCCCGATGCCTAATTTAACTGTTCCCCTAAGTTCATTTCTGCTATTGTGGTTTGCCGGGAGGTTCGGTTCTAGAATTTGAAGCGTTTTGGGACACTTAGTCCCTAAATGAGAGCCTTATAGTTGAAAAATGGCCCGTATTCGGAACAGTGTTAAGACGACCTCAAAATGGAGATCTGATGGTTCCATTAGCTCTGTTAGGTGATTTCGGGGTTTGGAGCGCGTTCGGAATGTATTTTGGTGGTCTGTAGCTCAATTAGGCTTGAAATGCCGAAGTTTGAAATTTCGGCGAAATCTGAACGGTACGTGAGATTTTGATCCGGGAGTCGGAACGGAATTCCGACAATTTCTGTAGCTTCGTTCGATGATTTGGATATGTCTGCAAAGTTTTAGGTTATTCGGATATCGTTTGGTCGGGTATTCGATCAAATGTGCATTTCAAAAGTTATGAAGAAACTTACGCTTGAATCTGATGTAATTTGATAGTTTTAGTGTTGTTGGATGTATTTTTGTGATTGGAACAAGTTTGAATGAAGCATTAGAACGTATCTGTGCTTTTGGTTGATGTCTCGGGGGCCTCGGGTGTGTTTTGAATGAGTTTTGATCAAGTACGGACACCCCGGAACGTAGAAAAATGGAGGTGGCAGCAGTGGAGGCGCGGACAACGCTGTTTTTCGCGCTGGGCGCGCTGCCGCACACGAAAGATTTACAGGCTGCTGGTTCTAATTCGGAAGCTCATATCTTTTTATATACACGGAATTTTGAGGTGATTCAAACACTAGAGTTGTCGAGCTTTGAATCTAGTTTTCAGAAACATATTATAATAGGCATTTGGAAATCTGTAGTGAAAGTTATGGCCAAAATAGTGAAGCCTGTCAGTGTAGTCAAATTGTTGTGCGGCCGCGGCCATTTTTGTGCGGTCAGCACTCCCTGGGCACGGACCACGGTCATTTTTGTGCGGTCAGCACTATCAGAATCTGAGGGGTACTTCTATAAATCCGAGGTTTTGGATTTTATTTGATATTTTAACCTACAGAGCTCGGATTTTGGCGATTGTTCGAAGGCTTTTCAAGAAATTCATTAGGGTAAGTAATTCTAACTTAGATTTGGCTAGCTACATGAATATATCATTAAATCCATCATTTAATTTGAGATTTGGGATGGAATTTGGGAAGAAAATTGGTAAAATCTCCCAAAATGTAAAATAATGATTTGAAGGACCAAACGATATCAGAATTGGAAGTTCTTGGTATGTACAGACTCGGGTTGAGATAAGGAACCCTAATATATAACTTTCATAATTTTTTGAGAAGCATACCGAAAGTCGGGTTTTGGCAACTTGTGGTTTTTGGTGTATTTCGAATTGTTTCGATTGGGTAATGCCCAATTGGCCTATTTTGATGTATTTCTATTGATTTTGATTAGATACTATGCCTGTGGAGGTCGATATTCGTGGCAAGAGAGTTGTCTCTTAGCGTTTTCGTTCCGGAGTCGAGGTAAGTGGCTTGTCTAACCTCGTGCGGGGGAGCCTTCACCCCTAGGATATTATGTGTTAATTTAAATGCCTTGTACGCGAAGTGACGGGCGTGTACATGCGCAGATTGTTGGAACCCACCTTACTTGAATTGTCCAATTCGTGATATTTCTGTTCTTAGCTGATTAAATTGTGACATTACCTGATATTCATTAGAAAAGCATGATTAGATAGGATTTATCTGTCTAAATGCCTAATTGTCTTACTTGAACTTCTTGATAATTGTTGGCACTAGTTTTGGTGAAGTTGTAGTTATGCATATCATATTTCTTTGTGTGTTCCTTTTATTGTTTGTGTTGGTGGACTGCGAGTTCAATTCCCGGAGATCCAGGGGCTGTGGGTTCGATTCCCAGATACCCGGAGTGGTATTATTTGTGGACTGCGGGTTCGATTCCCGGAGATCAAAGGGCTGCGGATTCGATTCCCGGAGACTAGGAGTTTATTGATATATTTATTGAGATACGGACTGCGGGTTCAATTCTCGGAGATCCTGAGATATTGAGATACGGGCTGCGGGTTCGATTCCCAGAGACCAAGAGATACTGATATTAGGGTTGTGGGTTAAATTCCCGGAGATCCTGAGTTGTTGGATATAGAGAGGGACTGTGGGTTCAATTCCCATAGGTCCTGGACTTGTTGATTTGAGTTTACGTTGTGTTGGTTACTTGTAGTTAGCTAATCGTAGTTGGTTGAAGTTACTTCAATGTTGTTATTTCAGATTCATTCTTACTTATTCCTGCTTATTATCGTTTTGATCATTATGTTATTGTTTTCTCGGCAGGGCCCTGACCTTCCTCGTCACTACTCCATCGAGGTTAGGCTTGGCACTTATTGATTACCGTCGTGGTGTACTCATGCTACTCTTCTGCACACTTTTGTTGCGCAGATCCAGGTACATCAGGTCAGGCTCAGCTCGGGTGATTTAGCAGTACTTCAGGAGACTTGAGGTATGATCTGCTACGTCCGCGGATCCGGAGGGTCTCCTTCTATTCTCATTAGTGATAGCAGTTAACTTCCCTTGTTCTCGTTGTTTAGACATTCTTGATGTATAGAGCCATGATTGTACTTTTCTTTTAGTCTGTATTGCCCGTGGGTTTTCGGGTCTTGGTAGTATGTCATTTAGTGTATTTTGGCGAAGTGTATGTGCCGAGCGACACTTATTACATTTTCTTTATATTACTTTGTGGTTAACTTATCATTTTGTTCATGAAATTGTATATTCCGGATCGTGTTAAGCTCACCTAGTCGCGAAGACTGGGTGTCGTCATGACAGGTTCACGATTGGTGAACTACGGTCGTGACAACAACATTTGTCAAATGAACAGTTAAATAAGGAAATACGAACTGCATTTCAAGAGTAGATTAATCCAAGTCTTGCTAATATAAATACTGTAACATGTTCGCTTGTTAATGAAATTAAGTTCGGAAAAGAAATGTACTCCTAGTAGTTATCATGGAAATTTTGTATGTATATGCCAAACGGTCCAATAATTATGTGCTATTGTGTTTGGGCTTATTGTTTGGAGCCCAAAGGACGCTAAAGTTTTAATGTTTAAAGGCAAGTCTCCTAAAGCCCAAATGCTTCCAAATCAAAGAAACCAATAAATAAAATGTGCATATAGTTAACTAGGATTGCTCCCTTGTTTAGGAACAAGAACTAATAGAAAACTTAGGTACGACCTTTAATAAAAGTAAGAGGAGCCTCGCCAAAAGCAAAAGCAAAAATTGCGGGGCCCTCAATAGTGACTTAAAGAAAAATGTTAGAGATTGGGAGGACCGTTTAGCGAATTTCACGGTCTTCCTCAAAGTTAATAAATATGTAGTCGCTTTAGGCGCGGTTAATAATAATATTACATTCTCAAATACGGGTGCGCATTTATGTGATCCAAATCTTACTCTCAACGAAGTCAAAATGTGTTAAAAGCTAAAGGCGTACTGGTACGATGTGGCCCGATGCATTTTCACGACGTTGCAATTCTTTAAAAATTGAAAAGCGGAATATTAAAGCACATAATTGAAATATATAAAGAAATCAAATAAAAATAAATACGGCAGTTGAGCGACTGTGCTAGAACCACGGAATCCGGGAGTGCCTAAGACCTTCTCCCCGGTTAACAGAATTCCTTATCCAGATTTCTAGTTTCGCAGACTGTTAAACAGAGTCGTAATTTTCTCGGTTCGGGATTAAACCGGTGACTTAGGACACCATTATTTTCCAAAGTGGCGACTCTGAAATTTAATAAATAAATCCCATTCCGACTGTCCTTTAATTGGAAAAACTCTTTCCCTGTTATTATTATATCCCTTTTGGGGGGTATAGTAGTAATAAGCGGTATGCGGTAAAAAAGGAGGTGTGACACTTTGAATTCTTGATTATGAAATCCATTATATCTTTTTCTTTCATAGTTATGAGTAGCTAAATTCTTATCTAAGGTTGTGATGGAACCTATTGATTGATGAACTTCTGGGTTATGTGAATACAAATTGTTAGTTAAATTTCTATTTGTTCAACTTCATTCTTATTGTAGTTAATTGATAGGATCCTCAATTAGATGTGCATATTTAATGTGCATAACTTGGAAAAGAGTGCATATTTAGATTATTGTTGAACAACACCATACCTAGATTATTGGAGGAATCTATAATTACGGGTGTAAATGTGGGATTAGGAATAACAAAATCTTGGGTGCAATCTAAAGTGAACTGTGCTAATTAAATCTAGCTAGGGTAGCTCGGAAGAGTGCAATAGTAAATTATTGTAATTGCTCGGGAGGGAATTACGGTAGAATTAGGGTTCATGATTGATAGAAAGGTATTGACAATTTGTATGAGCATAAACAGGAGGGATTCCATCAATAGAGGAAATCATCACCTTAGTCTTTCTCATTATTCTTTACAACACATTCAGTTATTTCTTCAGTCAATTAGTTTATTGTAAAAGTAGTTAGTAGAAATCACTCACAAAGAAATTTGAAAATTTGGGAAGCTGATTCAGAAGTTTTGTTGGGTTTTGAAGATTGTAGTTGATAGGTTAACTCTCTGTGGTATTCGACTCCGGACTTATAAACCGAATTATATTTGCAGCAACCGCATTGTCTTTTATAAGGCATAGTTGGGCGTGATCATGCGACATTGATTAACTCAGTAATATTTGACGTCATTGTCCATCCCCTGTTGACATATGCATACAACCTAGCCCATTTTTCGTATTCCGCTAACACCAAGTATTCTTTCACCCTAATATTTACCTTCGCCATTGGCTCTTGTAATATTTTGTGAGACTTTGTTTAGATGATGTATTCCACAAGTTCTTGATGTATGCATTTTGAAAGAAACAAAATTATTGTGTTGTAATGATGACTATGTTAATTTGTAGACCTTAAAATGAATGGTATTTCTTTTAATCACCTACTGTAGGGATTAATTTGATAAATGTACTTAAAGTTTTAATTCGAGAATTGTAACTATAGACGTCAAAGGTTGAAACTTTAGGTGCTGCAATCTTAGTACCACACTTTTAGAAGGTTTGAAATGTGATTGATCAATGAAAGAAGATGATGACTACTTTTGCTTACAATTAGAACGACTCGAAGTCCCACTATTATCGGTAATTAAATAACTTTTTATTTGAGTTTTCTATCCCCGAATGTTATTGAAATTGTACTTACAGTGCGAATCTGTTTATATTTTAGTTAAAATAGTGAAGCAGAATCTTGTATATTTTATGGGCTAAAAGCTTATTACTTGTGCTTGGCTTTTGAATGACCTAATATTATCAAGAAAAATACACCGTTTGTGTATTATTATTAGATTCAAATATAATAGTGTATTCTTATAAGTATAGCATATTAGTATATTTCATGTTACCAACTTAATTTAGTTTAGTCACTTACATGTAATTAATGTTACCTTATATAATTACTTTTCAAATATTAAAGTTAAACTAGCATTTGAGACGAGAAATATTTTACAAGAAAGACTAACTACTATACGTATGTGGTGGATTTGAGAATAGAATGTCAAAACTGTTGGATTTTAAAAGGTAAATTATTTTGTAAAAAGTTAATTATTTGTTGATAGAATTGTCATATATAGTACTTTTTATAATATTGAAAACTTTGAATTCATCTGATATTTGTCTTTGAAAATATTTATGAGTAATTTTTAACCACGAGCATATTTTTGCATGGATTAAAAAGCAAAAGTGAAACTTTATTAGGTTTAAGAGTCTTTTTACGTAATAAAGTATGAGTTAATAGTAATATATAAATATATCTTATCCACATACGAAATTTTTCGCTAAAGAAACCCTAAATGAAAGGGAAAAAAACCTCAATTGAAACACGAATGGTATGTGTTTTACTATAAATTTACAATAATAAAAAAAAAACTCATATCGTACGATTATGACGGTGTATAAATTTTTCTGTTAAGTCATGTCCCAAGAGATATTGGGATATATATAAAGTATTAAAATCCAAGTGACAAACATCCGCACGCTATTTATTAAGATTCAAGTTATGTTGGTTAATTGTTTTATCATTCTTTTATTTAGTTATAAAGTTTTACATGCGAGGCACGTACATAGAAGCTAGTAATTCGTTTTTAGGTGAGATTCTTAAATTAGAATTTTAAAACTAAAATTATAAATCTCTTCAATTGCATGTTTGAATATTGAAACCGGGAAGGAAGAATTATAATTTTTCAATTTGGAGTGATGAAATTATAAAACTAAAATATGTTTATAATTGAATATATTAACATAATCAACATTTATCATTTTCCGAAGCATATAATTTTATTTTATAAATTAAATATAATATGTTAATATTTTTTTTTCTTCATTGAGATAGTGTACACGCGCAACGTATCATAAGACTAGTATCTATAAATAGCTAATTACCACTAAAAACTAGTGCTTCTTGAAAATTTCCCAAGTAAATTCGTATTACAAAGAGTTAGTTGTCCTGTGATGACACAATTGTTGAGAATATATTATTAATACATAAAACTTAAACTTACTCGAAATATTTGTAAAAGTTGAGAATGGAGGAGGACTAGGGAGGACAAAGGCGCGATCCAAGCATTAAAAGCTTTAGAACGAAGGAAAGGCATAAGGAAGATGCCACCAAAGTGGATGTGACTGTTCTTTCCTTAACCAGATGTCTCGGGTTCGAGTCTTGGGTATAGAAAAATCCTTGATAGTGAGCGCTTCTCCCTGAAAGGAGCCCTATATGGCGCGAATCCAGATATAGTCGGGCTCCAATGTGGGTACTGGACACCGGGTTGAAACAAAAAAAAAGGCATAAGGAAGATGCAGAATCTGGGCCAGGCCCAGTCTGGTCACGTATGGTGCTAGGGGCATGGACGTGGCTTTTTCATCTACTTATTTAATGGGCTGGTGACAGCCAGGACCAGGAATGAAATCCAGTTCCTCATCTGCTCAAGTAGGGCCCAAACTGAACCGTGTGAACTTGGGCCCACACGTTGTAGTGACATTAAACAGCACTTGCTTGAGTACATTGACCCATATACCTTTGTTTCCCCTAATCATACTAGGGTTTTTGGTGTCCTTTCGAAATGAGTTGGTGCCACGATGGTAAAGGCGAAGTTTGAATTTCAATTTTATGGGTTCTAAATTTTAAAATGATTTAGAGTATGTTTGGATTGACTTAAAAAAAGTAGCTTTTAAGCACAAGTGCTTAAAAGTAGCTTTTAAGTGCTGGAGCTTATTTTATAAATAAGCAATTACATGTTTGGATAAAAGTGTTGAAGCTTAAAAAAAGCTGTTGAAGTGTTTGGCAAACAAGTGATGGTAAGCATTTTTTCTTATTAAAAAGATAAAAATATAAAAACTTTGGTATTATAAAAATGAAGATGAAGAGGAAATAAGAAGGTAATTTTGTTATTATAAAAACTTATAAGGGCAAGAGGGTCATTTTATTGGTCAAACTAAAATGGCTTTTAAGCCAAAATAAAAAAAAATTGGGGTTAGCCAACTTGTTGCTTTTGGTTTTTTAAGCACTTTTTAACTTTTTTAAGCATTTTTTTTAGTTGCCAAACACTCCAAGAAATTAAAATGTACTTAAAAGCTAGTTTGACCAGCTTTTAAGCTCATCCAAACACCCTCTTATTTGAGTGTTAATAATTGGATTCTAATAATTGAATTCTAAATTTAAAATTTGTACATACTTAACAAATTGTAAGCACAAACACATACAACAACAACAACCCAGTATATTCCCACAAAGTGAGGACTGGAGAGGGTAATATGTAGACAGGCCTTACCTCTACCCGAGAGGGCGGAGAGGCCGTTTCCAATTGACCCTCGGCGCAGGAAAGAGAAAGGCAAATAAAAACAAAAATACATAGTTCTAATAAAAAAGTGATCACTAAGTTCGATCGAACTCTCATCCAAGCTTCTAGCTTTTCCCTGCACGGTGCTTTGTTTTGACTATGGAGGGTGAGGTTCAAAAGAAAAGCCTGTAAAGATCAAAATGCAAGAATTTCCCTGGGAATAATTTTCTCTTTTAAATAAATTCAGTTCTTCGTAAAATTGTAATTGTTTTAAATGATAATAACCGATAATTTGTTATATATATATACATACCTTTTGACTAGCAAAATACAATTAGTTTCGACAAATCGTCTAATTTTATATTTAGCCCAACTTGTTTTTTATGTTTTAACCGGCATTTATACGAAAACAAGCAATGTGACCGTAAGACTAATGAATAAAGTTAGAATACATATCACTTTTATCATTGTTAAGCGATAAATAAATTAAAGACACGTCTCTTTTATTTATTTACTAGTATTAGTACCCGCGCGATGCGCGAACACAAATCATGTCAAATTGTATTATACGTTATTTAAATTATGTGCAAATAACCTTAAAATATAAATCTCTCATATAAAAATTATATAATATTAGTTATTAATTATGAAGTAGGATATGAAATTATTATTCAAATCTCGTAGTACACAATTTTTTTTTATATGTAGCAACCTAACCCCTTAATTTTAGTATTTGCATTTCGTTCTGGTGTCAATATTAAAACGTACTAAATAAGTAATACTGTGATATGTCTTGTTTGAGCACATTATATCATATTATTTTAACAAAATTTTTACTATCATTTTATTTTTAACTGAAAGTCAAATATGTCTTATTTATCACATCGTTTTTACGCAAATACCTTTTTATTTTTGTTATCTTCTTGTAGTTATTGCATTATTTATTATTTAATATTATTAACTTTATATAATTTTTTATTAGCTTAATAAATAAATTATTATCTTTCTTATTATCCTTTTAATAGTCTTTAATAGATATAGGCATTTTATTCTTCAATTTGGCATATTTTTATGCATGTATCCTCTTATTCAGATTTTTTTAATCATTTAAATTTATCAGCAATATTTTCAGATATAATTTAATAATTTAATTTATGTATTTTTAATTAATTTAAAGTATTAATATCCTCACACTACCTTTTTTTATACATCTCTTCCCTATTATGAATTTTAATAGTTTTTATATTAATATTTACCTACAACCAAAAATAATAGTACCATATTATTTTAAATTGTAACTTTGAATTAGTCTAGAATGTTAATACATAAGTTATTTTTAATTTAGGCGTGTTTATAGCGATATACTTTCTTCAGAATCCCACAAATTTTTTTTATTTTTTAGTTTAAAGATACAAATTTAATTTTTAATTATCATTAGTAAACACCTATAATAAAAATTAATTTTACATTTTTAAAATTTTAATTTAATCATAGAAAAATATTTTCTTAATTATTTGAACACATTATATCTAAATATTATAGTAATATTTTTACTGTTTTATTTCTTTACATGGTATTTTCAAAAACAAAAAATCAGTAAAAAAAAAAATAAATATCATCTCAAATTCATATAATTCTTATCATTCTATGTTGTAAAGTGGACCGTATTTTTAAAATATTATGTTATGCTTTCAAGCTTAAACTAATTGCACTCAATTTAGATATTTATCATAGAAAAATATTTTCTTAATTGTTTGAATACATTATATCTAAATGTTATAGTAATATTTTCACTGTCATTTTATTTATTTACAGATTTCTTTATTATAGTTTTAAGATACAAATTTAATTTTTAATTTTTATTAGTACCTATATTATATATTTTTAAATTTTTATTTATTTATTTTCATAAATATGACTTCAGTTTCGTGGAATTTTCCATAGTTTGATCATTATCATCTTAGTTTTAAAAAATTTCTAATCTCAAATTCAAATAGACTTTCCCTTCCGTTTCTAATAGTAAATTTTTAATAATTTAACATAGTATTGCAATTTTAATCTAATATATAGTTTTATTACATTTTACGTGGCTTTTTATTAGATGAATATATAATTTTTTTAATCATAAAATAAATATTTATTTTGTTTTAAAAATATTTTTTGACAATTTTAAATTTTAATAATATTTTTAAGTATTGCATATTTATGTTTAATTTATTTATAAGCTTATGATTTTCAAATTTCCTCACATTATCTTTAATTTATTAATATTCAATATGTTTACTTTATTTTATAAGCTTATGATTTTCAAATTTCCTTCTCTATTTATTCTTTATTTTTAATATTATATTATTTAATAACTAATATTATTAAATGGGTGGATCATTATATATATATTGGATTTGCTTAAGATCTTTTAGATTATGTATAAGATTCATTAAACTACTTCCATTAATGATATTTCTATATATAATTTTTAATTATTAGTGTTGTTTCAAAATTACCAAGTGACTTTATTTTAGCTTACCACTTGGCTTAACCACAATGCATACTACTCTCCTTTTAATATTATAGATAGATAAAAGATATGGTAATAGATATAATTGTTTAATTTGATATAATAATGAATAGAGGATACTGCTATTTAAATTAATTTCAATATGAGTATTTAGAAATGCATCATAATTTATGTTACCATACAAAAAAATTGACAACACCAATAGACTTATTCAGTCTAAATCCAATAGAGCACATAAAATTTAATATTTTTTTGTCGGTTACAATATACTATATTGCGAAAAAGAAAAAAGTAATGAAAGCGAACCAATTGCCCTGAATAGGTCGATAAGTAAAGAAAGGAGGAAAAACGAAACAAAGTCTCCGTCGAAAAATCAACTTTCCAGATTTATGAAGTATTATTAATTTTGAGAGCAATAAAATTATTCAAATCAGTATGTTATTATTTCTTCAATTTATAAATTGATTAAAAGTAAATTTTACTGAAAACTTTAAGCAAAATAAAGCGAAAATAAGTTGTGACTAACAATATTGGAAACAAAGATGCGAAAAGCACTCACTTTTTCGGTTCTCAGTCCTCTTCGCCGATGCTATGTTGAATTTGCAGAATATTTTTGTTTGCGTAATATTGTTTGACTCTTCTTTTTTGTTTGTTATTCTCTAATTTTTTTCTTGTATTAACACCTCCCTTATTATGTCCTTTTATAATATCATGTGATTAGTATAGTGGGGAAGTGGTTATAGTGGGTAAGTGGGGAGGTATTGTGAAAGGAGATGTGCATGAGAGGTTTGTAAATATGGAGAAGTGGTTAGTTTTTATTTTTGTCTAACCAATTGTGTGGAGGAAATGGTTGGGATGTTATGAGGTTTTGAAAGGTTATTTTTGCAGAATATTTTTGTTTGCGTAATATTGTTTGACTCTTCTTTGTTGTTTATTATTCTCTAATTGTTTCTTGTATTAACACCTCCCTTATTATGTCCTTTTATAATATCGTGTGATTAGTATATTGGGGAAGTGGTTATAGTGGAAGGAGATGTGCATGAGAGGTTTGAAAATATAGAGAAGTGGTTAGTTTTTATTTTGTCTAACCAACTGTGTGGAGGAAATGGTTGGGATGTTATGAGGTTTTGAAAGGTTTTGATTTTTATTTTATTTCACCTTTCAAGAAATTAAAAAATTAAATTAACAAACTATGTATAATACAGAACGATTTGAAATGTCGCGGTTATGAAGGCAGTTGACGCGTTTTTATTTAAAAAAAATATAATCTTCATATCCTAATCAAAATAAAATTATAATCCCTTTTTTAAACGTAATGTTAATTATAAGTAATAGTAATAAAATAATAATAATAATAATAATAATAATAAGTTAAACCAATTATGAATATATACTTTAATAACGTATTAAAACTTTATGTTTTTCAAATTCTCCGATCCGTACTTGTTTATTTTTGAAATATTCATTTTGTATTTTTAAAATATTTTATACATAATATTTATGAAATCTTTAGCTTCTTTAGTTACATCTATAACAAAAAATAAATATGATGTTAATTGTAAAGCACAACAATACAATAATCATAAAACAAAAATTTCAAAAACAAAATAAGTGACGACAACTTCAAACTAAAACTAATATAAGTAGATAAGATCAAAAGGAGTTCTTTTAAATTTATTAACGTAACTTATGAGTAAGTAACATATGCTGGATTAAGAATATATATATATATATATCAAACATATATATAACATTAGACTGATCACAACTAATAAATTGAACATACGAATTTTCTCATACCACCCCTTAACAATGGCAGACCACATAAGGTCATCGCAAATTGCGTGGCTTGACAAACAAATATTACTTGTGCTATTTGCTAGCACAAAACTATAAAAATATAGTATTTGTTATTCTAACAAAAAAAAAGCTTTTCAAATACGGAATTAGTTTGAAAAAAGTAGGGGACACATATCACATTTTGGAGGTGGGAGTTAATTCGTGGGATGTGTTGCTTGATTTTAGGTTCTTACGAAATCATGGGAAATTTTATTTCTAATAGTAACTTCCTGATTATTAATTACTTATTCGAATTGAGTAAATAACTACCCCTTCTTCAAATATAAAATATTTAAATATTTTAATTTAAAATTTAAAACTAATAACTAATTAACTAAGTTTTATCCTAAAAACTAACACATGACATTCTCTTACGTTGTCACTTGTCATAATCTTAGGCTAGACTTTCTTCCTTTTAATAATATATATATATATATATATATATATATAGATTTTTGAGTATTAAATAATAGTTGAAAAATGGCATGAAACACGTTTTTTTAGGAAGACAGAAAAGCACGGTTATATTTTTACTTTTTAATACTTTTTAATTTTTTGATTATTATAATAGTAAAAATTTCCCACAACAGAGGCACTTTTTAGGAAGACAGAAATACACGGTTATGTTTTAATTTTTTAATACTTTTTTATTAGAGATTTCCCAAAACAGAGGCACTAATTTTGGAAGGATTGACTGTTTGACCCATTTTTTTTAAGAAGGCAGAGATACACAATTCTCTGTTTACTTTTTAATATTTTTTAATTATTAAATAATAAAAGAAATTTCCCAAAACAGAGGCACTAATTTTTGGAGGATTGACTGTTTTTATTGTCGAAAATCAGGCAATAAATTTGGGAGGCTGATTGACCGAAAAAATCTGGCAATTACAACTGGGATTTTTATTAAATTAGTTTGCCATATTTCTAATAATTTGTCAATTGGCATTCTAATATTTTACCACTTGTCTAAATGAGAAGGCAAACTTCTTTGCTTTAATATATATATATATAGATTTATCTATTTGTTATAAACATCAATTATCATATTCTTGGTCGATGCACTTTCGTTAATATCTCTTGCTTGACCATATCGTGTATGAAGGCAATAACAAATTCAAGATTTAAAATTTATGTATTCCATTTCAAGTTAATAAACAAAAATAATTAGATTTTTAGTCAAATATTTAATAAATTTTTAATAAATACAAGAGATCTCTACAAAAATATCTACGTTCCCCTAACCCCTCCCTATCTCCACTCAAGATCCCGCACTGTCTGAAGGCACGAAGGGCGAGATTGCAGCCGAAAAAAAAAGAGATTCACTTATATATGAACCACAGAATGCCCAAGGATTAATTAATTAATTAATCAATGCAGAAATGTGACAGAATGAACTCCTCCCCTCTTAAGTCGTATCCACTCTCTCCAAAAGGGGCATTGATGGCTGTATGTTTCATCTTTCTGAGACCACATTCATGTAGTATATGACATGCATGCCCACACTACCTTACTCATATCTAACTTGAATTTTGTCAATTTGTCCAAGGTTATGAACACTTCTGATGAGCGGCTAGCATTCTTTACCAAATCTCCTGCGCTCAAAAGTTAAATATTACTTTACAAGCTAAAATAATTAAAAAAATAAAAAGGATAAATCGTAGTCAAATATAATAAGTCTAGAGATATGAAATCAATATAGTTATGATTGATTGGATATTGCAAAATAGAGAACTTAAAACAGTTACTTGTCAAAGTTAAGAAGTAGAGAGAGAAACAGGAGAGAAAGAGAGAATTGTATTATAAGATAATAATACCGATGCTCTTTATAATGCGAAGGGTCCCTTTATATAAGAAGGGGTCTCCTTTAAAATAATAATAAAAACATTGGGACGTAGGCGACGTCCTCTTAGCGAGGATACCCAGCCATGAATGACATCGTCCACGCCCTCACATCTGAACTGTACCCCTGTTATATGAGATATACAAAAGATGTCGTACCCTCTTGACATAAAGACGTGTAGGATCAAAGTTGACCTCATACATCCTACTTAGTTAATTTCCCACCCCTTGCTAAGGATTGTCAAAACTTGGTATATATATATTTCATTAAGGTATCAACAACATTTATCTTTATCTCTACTATTCACACTATTGTTAATATGAATCTATTGGTTATACTACTTATGTTTATTTTAAAATTATAGCTTGATCCCCTATATATATATATATATATATATATATATATATATATATATATATATATATATATATATATATATATAATAGGAGTCCTTAATACAAATATTTAATAAATTTATTATTGCTGAGTTGAATTATATGGATATTCATAACTAAGTAAATTCTTTGAAGTAAACTAAACAAAAAGGCTAGTTGAAATTAAAACTAAAATTCTTCAAAATCGATTTTAATTAATGAAATTTTGAAATAAAACAAATAAAAATAGAATTACCCAAGAGTAATAAATTTGTTATTTACAAAAATCAAATGTGAAGGTAGGTTCGCGAATAATACTTAGCCAAACAGTTACAAAGTTACATTGAAAAAGGAATAGATACGTATATATTTTCCAATTAAATTTTAGATGTTTATACCAAAATAGATTAACTACCATCATTAAGTAATTTAATAAAGTAAAAATACCCTATATTTATAGTGATAAAAATAGTATATTGTAAACAAATATCATACATCCTTCCGAATTCATATTTGAAAATGTTGGTTTATGTTTTAGTCAACAATGGCATGCTGAAAATGTTGGTTTAGATTTAGTCAACAATGGCATGCAAATGGAAGAGTTGGTGGAAAGAGTTGGCATGAATGCTAGGAGGAAGCTTCCTCCTTTGATGTCACCCATGACATCAAGAAGAGGTAGTTTGATGTCACCAATGACATCAAGAGGAGGTCCTTACCCCTATAAATAGATGCACTCTTTCATTTGTAGAAACCATCCAAAAAACAATACAATATATTGTTGTGAGTAGAGAGTTAAGAGAGAAATTCTCTTAAGTGTAATTGGGAAATCTCCCCTTCCTTTGTAAATAATAGAAAGGCAATTGTTCTCTGGTGGACATAGGATTATTTTGATCGAAATCATGTTAAATCTTGTGTTCTTTCTTTTACGTTTCCGCTAACAATTGGTATCGGAGCGACAAGATTCTATAACGATCCAAGGAGGAAGAACAAGCAAAGATGGGTTCCATGAAGTTTGAAATTGATAGATTCAATGGACGCAACAACTTCAACATCTGGAAGATCCAGATGATGGCGTTACTGCGGAGGAAGGTTCAATCCATGCTATTGACGGAAAGTATCCTAAGGATACATCAGCTCCCGACATGGAGAAGATTGAAGGGGATGCATTGAGTGCAATCCAACTATCCCTTGCACCTAACGTGCTTTGTGAAGTGAGTACGGGTACCGAAGAGACGGCCAAACAGTTATGGGAAAAGCTAGAAGGGCTATACCAAGACCGATCAGTGACAACAAGGATGTTGTTACAACGGCGTCTTCACACATTTAAGATGGGGTCAGGTACTTCGTTACAAGATCATTTAGATGCGTTCAATAAACTTGTCATGGACTTACAGATTGCAGGAATTAAAAGGGAGGAGGAGACGCTTGCATGTGCTTTGCTATTTTCATTGACTTCAGGATATCGTGATATTGAGAATTCAATGATGTATAGCAAGGATCCTATCAAGCTTGAGCAAGTGCGGCAAGCACTTAACTCTAGTGATGTGCGGAGACACATCGAAGGAGACGGAGATGACCAGGCAAGTGGGCTCTTTGTGAGAGGCCGGACTAGCCAATAGGGAAAGAGCAAATCAAAGTACAGATCAAAGTCTCGTGTGAACAAGAAGAATACAGAGTGTTGGGGTTGTGGCAAGAAAGGGCACTTCGAACGAGATTGCCCAATGTCAAAGTCCAAAGAAAAAGCGAGTGCATCTACAGTTGAACAGGTACATGATTTTGATAATGATTATGTACTAACAACATCGTGTAATAATAGTAATTATGGAAACAAATGGGTGTTAGACTCTGCTTGTACTCTGCATATGACGTTCCGAAAAGACTGGTTTAGCAGCTGTGAGAAAAGTGGAGGAACTGTAGTAATGGGCAATAATGCAACTTGTGCAATAGTTGGCATTGGCTCAGTTCGAGTTCGTTGCCATGATGGAGTCGTGAGGACTATTACACAAGTCCGTCATGTTCCTGATCTGAAGAAGAATTTGATCTCCTTGGGTACTCTGGATGAACAAGTCCGCAAGTACATGAGCGAAACAGGAACTATAAAAGTGACTAAAGGTTCGTTAGTCATGCTGAAAAGCAAGCTGGAGAACGGCCTTTACACATTGGCGGAAGCACCATTGTTGGCTCTGCAAATGCATCTACAATGTGGTTATCTAATGATAACAAGGTAAGACTATGGCACATGAGACTGGTCTATATGAGCGCACGTAGACCGGAGATGTTGAGCAATCGTAACCTTTTGGAAGGTGACAAGATTAGCACACTTGACTTCTATGAGCACTACGTTCTAGGGAAGCAGAAGAAGGTCAGCTTCAGCACTGGCACACACAAGACAAGAGGAGTGCTAGACTACATCCATTCAGATTTATGGGGTCCCTCTAAACTTCCATCGAAGGGCGGAAAGAGGTATCTTCTCACTTTTATTGATGATTTCTCACGAAAGGTTTGGGTGTATTTTTGAAGGCAAAAAGTGATGCTTTTGAAGCATTTAAAGAGTGGAAGGTTTTGGTTGAAAATCAAATGGAGCGGAAAATCAAGTATCTTCGCACAGACAATGGCTTGGAGTTTTGCAATGAAGAGTTTAATGAATTATGCAAGGTTCATGGGATCTCAAAACATAGGACTGTCAGGCATACCCCACGGCAGAATGGAGTTGCCGAGAGAATGAACAAAACTCTTCTTGAAAAGGCTCATTGTATACTCATACAAGCCAAAATGTCCAAAGTATTTTGGGCTGAAGCAGTTCACACTGCTGCTCATATTGTCAATCGATCTCCAGCATCGGCGATTGACTTTAAGACTCCGAATGAGGTATGGTCGGGTGAACCCTCTAACTATTCATACTTACGAGTATTTGGGTGTCCAACTTATTATCACGTTAATGAAGGAAAGCTTGAACCAAGGGCTAAGAAGGCCATATTCGTAGGGTATGTAGATGGAGTAAAAGGGTACAAACTTTGGTGTTTATCTTTACTCAAATTTATAGTTAGTAGAGATGTCACCTTTGATGAATCCTCTATACTTGATCCCAGTAAAGTTTCCGTGGAGTTTTCAGGAAACAAGAACAACGAGCAGGTGGAGCCTCCGGTGGTGCTTGCCAAGGAAAAGGATCAAGAGACTCGGGTTAAAGATGAGTCGGAAGATGTAGATCTTGAAGAACTTGCTGTCAATGAACCATACACAATTGCGAAGGGGAGGGAGAAGAGGCAGACACGAGAACCGGAACGCCTAATAAATCAAGCAAACTTGATTGCATATGCGTTCGTAGTTGCACAAGAAGAGATTAAGGATCTGGAGCCCTCCTCGTATATTGAAGCAACTTCTTGCAAGGATGCTGCACAATGGCGGTTAGCCATGACAGAAGAGATGGAGTCACTTCACAAGAATCGGACATGGGTCTTAGTGAAAAGACAAAAGGGGAAGAGGACAGTTGGATGCAAGTGGATCTACGGAAAGAAAGAGGGAATTCCTGAAGTGGAAGATGCTAGGTTTAAGGCGAGATTGGTTGCAAAAGGTTTCAGTCAGAAGGAGGGAATTGACTACAATGAAATTTTCTCTCCAGTCGTGAAGCATAGCTCAATTCGCGTGCTACTAGCATTGGTTGCACAATTTGACTTGGAGCTTCAACAGCTTGATGTCAAAACTGCTTTCTTACGCGGTGATCTAGAAGAGACAATCTATATGGATCAGCCTGAAGGTTTCCTAGCTGAAGGAAAAGAAAATCATGTATGCCAACTAAAGAAGTCTTTGTATGGTTTGAAGCAATCCCCTAGACGGTGGTACAAAAGGTTTGATGCATTCATGACTACACATGAATTCTCAAGGAGTGCATTTGATAGCTTGTGTGTATCACAAGAAGATGTCTGGTAACTCAATGATTTATTTATTGTTGTATGTTGATGATATGCTTATTGCTGCTAACGACATTACAGAGATAAATGATTTGAAGAAACTATTGAGTAAGGAATTTGACATGAAGGATTTAGGAGCTGCAAAGAAAATCCTTGGTATGGAGATTTCAAGAGAAGACGGTGTTGTACATCTTTCTCGGAAGAGGTATATTGAAAGGATTCTCGAGAGATTCAATATGCATACGTGCAAGCCTGTAAGTACACCATTAGCTCCTCATTTTAAACTTTCAGAGTTACAAATGCCTCAGTCCAGGGATGAGGTGGAGCATATGTCAAAGATTCCTTATGCAACGCAGTTGGTAGCATTATGTATGCTATGGTATGCACACATCCAGATATTGTTCAATCTGTAAGTGTGGTAAGTAGATACATGTCTAGCCCAGGAAAGAGGCATTGGAAAGCTGTCAAGTGGATATTGAGATATCTCAAAGGAGCTTCTAGTGTTGGTCTGACTTTTCGAAAAAGTGGTGGAGGTATTTCAATTCTTGGTTATGTGGATTCTGACTATGCAGGAGATCTTGATAGAAGAAGGTCCACAACTAGATACATCTTTCCCTCGTTGGCAGCGCTGTTAGTTGGAAGTCGACTCTGCAATCGATTGTCACTTTGTCTATGACAGAAGCAGAATACATAGTAGCAACGGAGGCGGTGAAGGAAGCTATCTGGTTAAAATGTTTAGTAACGGAATTGAGTTTGGATCAGCTGGAATCAACTCTTAGATGTGATAGTCGGAGTGTTATTCATCTAATGAAAAATCAAAGATTTCATGAGCGCACTAAACACATTGATGTCAGATTTCATTTCCTTCGAGATGTTGTTGAAGAGGGAACTATCAAGGTCGTGAAGGTTATCACAGACGATAATGCTGCAGATATGTTGACCAAGATAGTCCCGCTCGCTAAGTTTGCATACTGCAAAGACTTGGCGGGGGTGTGCATCAACTAGATGCAACTCCGAAGAGAACAGGTTGTTAGGTGGAAGTGGTATGTTCAACCATGGTTTGATTATTCTTGTTTCTTACAACGGGATTGCCCAGTAAGCTTAGAAGTTTTGGCCAGAGTTGTTCACACGCACACTCGAAACGCAAACCAAGGTGGAGATTGAAAATGTTGGTTTATGTTTTAGTCAACAATGGCATGTTGAAAATGTTGGTTTAGATTTAGTCAACAATGGCATGCAATTGGAAGAGTTGGTGGAAAGAGTTGGCATGAATGCTAGGAGGAAGCTTCCTCCTTTGATGTCACCCATGACATCAAGAGGAGGTAGTTTGATGTCACCAATGACATCAAGAGGAGGTCCTTACCCCTATAAATAGATGCACTCTTTCATTTGTAGAAACCATCCAAAAAACAATACAATATATTGTTGTGAGTAGAGAGTTAAGAGAGAAATTCTCTTAAGTGTAATTGGGAAATCTCCCCTTCCTTTGTAAATAATAGTAAGGCAATTGTTCTCTGGTGGACGTAGGATTATTTTGATCCGAACCACGTTAAATCTTGTGTTCTTTCTTTTACGTTTCCGCTAACAATATTGCATATGATCAACTAACAAGTGGCCAGCTATATAAAGTCAATTATCTTCCTTATATTTTGTCAGTTTATCTCAAACCAATTTAGCTGGTTTTCCACTTCTTCCTTTGATGACGAGTCGCATTCGAATCACATCAAATTTTTCAACATATATATATATATATATATATACTGGCTAGCTCTGCTTGAATTCACCATCACCACTACTTTTTAGTTCATACCATTTCACTAAACTTGGATATTCCAAACCTATTGAATTAGTAGTATTTATTAAATATCTGGCATGTTTGTTGGGGCTATAATGACAAGAAAACCAAGTGTTACCCAACCTACAACTTTCAACTCATAATGTTTCCTAAAAAAACTAGTGAGGATTAGCCCGGGCTAAGTCCGAACCCAATAACTATTTAGAGTTGTCATTAATATTTTTTAAATGTCATTCACTTTTAAATTTAAATTTGGTCTGTTAGTTTTGTATATAGTGATAGATTTACCCCTTTGAAGCTACTTGCAAAAGGTTGGTCAATCGTATATTTTGGGGTTTCTGTCTATTCTCTATGGTAATACGCTTGGTATTATTCAGAAACTTTTGAAGTTTATATCCATTCAATTGTATTTGTAGGAGGCAACTTAAGTGATTAAAATAAACGTGGGCAAAATAACAACAACAACCCAGTATATTCCTACAAGGTGGGGTCTGGGAGGGTAATATGTAGACAGTGCACTTGATTAAAGTGGGTTCAAATTTATATTTCTACAAGTATTTTTGCTGTTTCAAATGTAATTTACGAAAACAAAAACAAAAATAAAAACAAAAACAAGGGCAAAATGTGACATGAAAAAAAAGAGAGATAGGGACAGTTATATGTAATATATTACAAAAGAGGTTTGGAACTTGGAAGTTAACAGATTTATTAACAACGCATTTGAGTAGCTGTAGGAACAAAGTAGAATATAGGGAAAGCATGCTAACGGAACGTTTTAGATTGATATTTCAAATATTTTAGGGAATTAACGCTTATGCTCAAGCTTGTTGTTTGACAAGTAAAAGTACTGTATTATCATATCTAATACATGTTTACTAATCTTTTTTACTCCATTTTGCCAAGAATTTAACGAAGTTCCTTACATTTTTTTTGATAAGATAATGAAGTTCCGTACATATAGAGATAAAATTTAATAATATGACAAATTATTTAATACTTCAAAATAATGTTTATATATGTTCATTCAAATTAAACATACAAATTATATTGAAAAATATGAAGAATTAACTTTTCCAACTGAAAATTTCGTTGTTCCTTCCTAAATGCATGTTAGAAAATTACATTTATTTTTAGTTTGCGTAGTTTAATTGGAACTTTACTTTTCAAAATTCACACTACAAGAACTTTTTTAAACACTAATAAATCTTTAATAACTGAATAAACATCGCCTAATCTTTTTTTTGAGAAAGAACAAGTTCAAGTAAATAATGTTTTTAATATTTAATTAGCCTCAAATTCAAAAATTGAGTTGCCCAATAAATATTAAGCAAGTAAAGAGTAAGCAAAAACAGTCAAATAAAACAATGAAACCTGTAAAGCTCGGAAGACGGCAATAAAGGATTGTCGATTTTATCAAATAGGACCCACCATTGCAGAGAATAACACCTATGTTCAGGGGTAAAAATAATAAACCGGAAATTCCCAAGACACCCCTGACGACCCTAAGCTGCTCTCCTTATCCCCTTCTATAATAGTAGTAATATATTTTTATAATTTTTTTCAGTGTTTGTTTAATGAGGTGGTTCTTTTAAGAAAAACTAGATATTAAAATTAATATTATTAGCAAAATGGGCTACTTGTCCATATCTTCGTAAAAATAGCATGGTCTAATCAGTTTTCGGGCTGGTCATTCAAAAATAGTAAGCGTTTATCAAGTCAATAAAAAATAGCCACTATTTTGCTGCAGTAGAGACCGGTCCAATATAATATACTGGAGTTCAGTGCACTTGTGTATGAACTTCTAACATATTATGCTGGAACTCCAACACACGAAAAGTTCCGGCATAATATACCGGAGATTCGAGCACTTGTGTATGAACTTATAGCATATTATATTGAACCGGTATATTTTGTTGGAACTCAATATATTATGCTGAAGTTCTAGTGTACTTATGCTGGAATTCCATCATATTATGTTGGAGTTCCAGCATATTTATCCTGGAACTCCAGTATAATATGCTGGAGTTCAAGTATACTTATGATGGAACTCTGGCATAATATACTGCGTATTTTTTGGATTTTGAATAGTGTTTTCGCTCGAATTTATCTTTACATGAAAAATGGCTAAATTTTTATTACCTTTAAAACGTATTTTTAAATGGCCACTTGGAAATCTGGGTATTTTTGAATTTCTCGCCATATCTTCGGAAGAACTAGAGACTCAAATGTGGGAGAAATTCAAAAATAGTCAGATTTAGCACTGGTCGTTAAAAAATAACCAAGTTTCAAAGTCATCGAAATTTAGCCATTTTAAATCTGAGCGAAAATACTATTCAAAATCCGAAATAATACGCCCGCAAATTTTACGGGAGTTCCAGCATAAGTATTCTTGAACTCCCATAAATTTTACTGGAGTTCCAGGATAACTATGCTGGAACTCCCGCAAATTTTATGGGAGTTCAAGCATAATTGTGCTGGAACTCCCGCAAATTTTACGGGAGTTCCAGCAAGTATAATTGTCCTGTACAATATACTCGAGTTTGGAGCACTGGTGCTCCAGTCTCCCGCAAATTTTATAAGAGTTAACAAAGTATATCGGTCCAGCATAATATGCTGGAGTTTTTACACAAATGCACCAGAATTCCCGTATATTATACTAGATTGGTCCTTATTGCAGCAAAATAGTGGCTATTTTTTATTGACTTGGTAAACGCTGGATATTTTTTATTAACCAGTATGAAAACTGGCTATACCATGATATTTTAACCTCAAATGTCGAGCTTTAGTTTGGGCTCAACTTTTGACACCCCTTCCTCAAGTAATTGGAAGGAGAATGTTTTCTTGTTTTGGCTGTCTTAAAATAGTTTCAACTAGTAGTATATTTTTTCTAACTTCTGAAAAACCTCATATGTACAATACAGCTGTAATCAAAATAACCAAATTTAGTTTTGATGAGTGTTTGGCTCAAAAGTTAGTTGTTACTTTATAAGCTTAAAACAATCAAAATATAGAAAAGGAATAAATCGTAATCAAATATTGTGAACCTAGATGTGTGATCAATGTAGTTGTGATATAGAAGATATTGCAAAAATGAAGAACATTAAAAATAATTGTTTATTGAAGTCAAGAAAATAGAGAGAGAATGAGAGAGTTGTATTATTAGATAATAACACTTGGTCTTTTACAATGGGGAGGCCCCCTTTATATAGAAATGGGCCTCCTTTTAAAATAATAATAAAAAATATTGGAGCGCAGTTGGCGTCCTCTTAATGGGGACGCCCAAGCATGAGTGATGTTGTTCGCATCCTTACGTCCGAACCATATCCCTGTTATAAGGAGTGTATGAGAGGGGTCGTACCCTCTTGCCGTAGAGATGTGAAAGGTCATATTTGGCCCTATATAGTTAGTACCTCCGCTCGTTGGAGGAGTATGCGGCATACTTCTTCAATGGGAGGAAATGTCAATCCCATCCTTCGAAGAGTTTTACCTTATTATTAGGGTGGCGACGTAATCAAAGAAAAGGGGAAGTACATGGCGTTGTCGATTCGTTGATACGTGGTGTACTTTTTAAACTAACATCACAACCGGCATGCGTCATGATTATATCTGCTCCCGAGATAGTTTAGGGGGCTATTTGACGTTTTGGTTTTCCGCCCCCTTTTCGACTCATGCCTCTTCGATTTCTATGTTTTTGAACTCTATAAATAGAGGGAAGGTTTAATCTTTGCTATCTTTTCAACTTTTCTGATTTTTCTTACTCCCTCTTTTCATCTTCTTTGAAGAAAATCAATATCCCTTGCTTTAAACCCTTCGGATTCTATTGAAATTAGTCTCTTTAGCTGTCAAAATTCTATTCATATAAAAAATCAACATGAAAAAACGTGGACAACACAATAGGAGGGGCCAAGACAATGTTACTTCTAGGGTTCCATCATCTTCGGGTGGTGGGAGAAAGTCCCAACAACCCTTTGTCCCTCTCAGTGTGGACAATGTTCTCCCTAGAGAGATTCACGCTCGAAGGGATTTCCCAACTAGGGGCTGGACTCCCCTGTAGGATCATACTGAGCTTCTTCAATCACATTTAGACAGCCTACGAAGGGCATGCCAAATCTCTGATATGGTGGTTATGGAGCCGGCTGGGACCGACTATATTAACGTACACCGGTTGGGATTTTGCACTTTTTATGAGTACCTATTTCTGATATGGTACGATCTCCCGATTTATCCCTTGGTGGGGGAGCTTTGCCATTTCTATAATGTATGTCCGGCTCAGCTTACTCCCTACACTTGGAAAGTGTGTCGCATTTTGACCACCTATGCGACTAGGGCCGGACACGACGTCTCGGTCCATCATCTATTGTAGTTATTTAGCCCCGGCTATATGAGGGGTTCTATGCTACAGTTAAAGAGCCAAGGCATGAGGGGCATGGTTGTCAGGGCTGACGACAAGCCCAATCTTCGCTTCTGGTGCAATTTTTTCTACATTAGGACGGAGTACATAGTGTCTAACCCTGAGGGATTCCCAGAGAGGTGGAATCCGGAACGTGAGTACTCTTTACCCTTATTTAGTATATTCGCTACCTTTGGCCGTTCAGTCCTTATAACTTCTTTTTCTGCTCTCTCCTCTTTTCTGCAGCTAGGGCTTCTCCACCCCGACCTGTTGAAGACATAAGGTCATGGGTGGAAAGGGTGATTCTTTTTGCGGAGGAATGTCATACGTTGTATGCGTTCCTCAATCGATACGACCTATCAGGTAACATTTCGACCATAATTTGGAGATTTCGTTTTAAGTGTTGTTGCTTGACCTATCTTATTTTGGCAAGTCAGGGTGCTCCCAGAAGGAGGAAAAGGCAGAATGTTGCAGCCCCATCGACAGCGGGGGTCGACTCCAGGGATGAGTACATGCCCGGAGATTCTTTAAGCGAGAGCATCCCTGAGGTCACCCAACCTGTGGTCGTGCCTGTGGCTTAGTCCACGAGAGAAACAACTCATTCGCCTCCGTCCCCTCAACCTGTAGAGGAGACTTTCGAAGGCGAGGAGCCTCGGGGACGAAAGAGGAGTCGACTGATGCTTGGCAAAGGAATTTCTACAAAGGACGAGAGGGCATAGTGAGCCCCGTCTAGAGTCAAGGCCAGTCTCAATGGCTGATGCCATTCGTTCGGGGAGGTCAGCTCTCCTAGGGAGGGCAGTTCCTGATATCGCCCCCGCACGTGTCCCATAGAGTGGCACGTTGGATGTTACCGATGAGACATGCAAGGAGGAAAGGGTAGGTCCCTAAAAGTCTCCCACTATTGAGGAAGCACCGCGGAGGGATCATACCCAAGCTTCAATTCTAGTCTCTTTACGGCAGCCTCAATCACAAAGTTGTGAGTTGCTCCGGTATCCACCATTGCACGAGCGTGCTTGTTGTTGATGGTGAGATCCATGTACTGATTGCCACTCTCGGTAGGTTTGATAGCTTGCTTTGTGACGGCACCACATAATCCGATCATACCCAATTGTGCAGTTCCTAAATTCTCTCATTGCGGATGCTCCTTTCGTTCACGGACTATGGTGCTGAGGCTCTTTAGGTGGGGACAATTCCTAAAGCCATGTGGCCCACTGCATATGTAGCATTTCTTCTCGGCCTGTGCCTTCTTCTCGGCGTAGCCTTGACGACCTGTGACGACCCAAAGGGTCATCACTTATTTAATTAATCATTTCGAGCTTCTGAGGCCTTGAAAACCTCATTCTATGTTGCCTCGATTTACGTGCACGATCCGAGCATGTAGCCGGAAAGATTTTGTGATAGAAAATATGAATTCTATGAGAAATTTGGATAAAAATGATATTAATATTGATATGGTTGACTTCGGTCAACATTTTTGGTAAACGGATCCGGACCGAGATTGGATGGTCCCGAGAGGTCCGTAGGAAAATATGGGACTTGGACATGCGTCCGGAGTCGAATTCCGAGGCCTAGAGCCCAAGTTATGAATTTTTATGTGAAATTGTTTTTGATGTAATTATTAAAGGAAATAAATTAATTGACCTTGGTATCGGGCTCGTATTTTGGTTCCGACGCCCGGTACAAGTTTTAAATATTATATATGTGATTTCTGTAAAGTTTGGCGACATTTGGATGTCGTTTGAGATGTTTTGGACCTTGAGTTCCAAGTTAAGAAGTTTTGAAAATAAAAAGTATGAAAATCATGAGTTTGAGGCTTGATTTGATTAAAACGAAGTGATATTGGCGATATGATCGCACGAACAAGTCCATAATGTGTTTTTGAGGTTGTGTACATGTTTGGTTTGGAGCCGGGGGGCTCGGGTAAGGATTTGATAGGCCGTTGGATGAAATTCTGAATTTTGAACTGCTGGTTTTTTCACCCAGCTGTTGGCCTCGCAATTGCGAAGAATTTCTCGCAATTGCGAAGGGGACAGTGTAAGGCAAGGCTCGCAAATGCGAACCTTGATCGCAAATGCGAAGCCAGCCTTGTTCGCAAATGCGAACAATTGATCGCATTTGCGAGGGTCCCCAATGCTGCCTATATTCGCAAATGCGAACAATAGTTCGCAAATGCGAACACTCCCCATACTGCCTTGGTTCGCAAATGCGAGCCATTGTTCGCAAATGCGAACACTGCCTTATACAGCATGTGTTCGCAAATGCGAACACCCTTTGACTGCGAACAGTTCGCAAATGCGAACAAATGTTCGCAAATGCGAACTTCCCACCCTTAGCTTATTTTTCAAACTCCAGAAATTGGTCGGGGTTCGAAATTGCGAACCCATGTTCGCAAATGCGAACACAGAGACCTGAAAAACACGAATTTCAATCATTTCTTCACATTTTACAAAACCAAAACACCCTTTTGCGATTCTTCAAGGATTTCTTCTTCATCAAAACGATTGTAAGTCACTTTTTACTTAATTCTTTCAATTCCTAACATCATTAAACATGTTTTTCATAAGAAATCAATGATTTTCATGGTAAAATTCTTGTTTTTGTTAGAAAATAGGTTTTTTCATAAATTGGGGAATTGGACCTCGAATTGAGGTCCGATTTTGAAACAAATTATATACATGAACTCGTGGGGGATGGGTAACCGGATTTTGGTCCTAACCCCGAGTTCCGACCATGTGGGCCCGGGGTTGAAATTCACTATTCCGGGCAGAATGTTGTAAAAGTTGTATTTGGTCTTAAGAATTAGTTTATTGAGTAGAATTGATGATATTAAATCAATTGTGTATAGATACGGTTGGATTGGAGCCAAGTTGAAAGAAAAAGACATTTCCACGGATTGAATTGTTCATAAGCATTCGAGGTAAGTGTTTGTTCTATCCTAGCTTGAGGGAATAGGATTATGTGTTATGTGTTATGTGATCGAGTGCGGTGTATGGGCTGTGGTGACGAGCATCCATACATTGGCGTCTAGCATGATCGTGAGTCGTTGGAAAATGATTAGTTGAGATATATTACAGATGAATTGTTATTGTTTTCCCTTGTGGGGACTTGTTGTGAAGGTAATTATCGATTGCCCTTGATGGGACAGTTTATGAATTACTGTTTCTTTCTTTGCCCTTAACTGTGATTGTTATTTGGGTGAGGAAGAGTGATAATGCACGAAGGGTGATGCCGTGTCATGTTTATTGATTATGCACGAAGGATCATGCCGTGCCTGTTATTGAACCATGTACGAAGGATCATGCCGTACTATGGATGTGAGGATGAGAGTAAAAGCACGAAGGGTGATCCCGTGTACTTTATTTGTTTATTTGGTGAGGATGAGAGTAAAAGCACGAAGGGTGATGCAGTGTACTTTATTTGTTTATTTGGTGAGGATGAGAGTAAAAGCACGAAGGGTGATGCCGTGTACTTTATTTGTTTATTTGGTGAGGATGAGAGTAAAAGCACGAAGGGTGATGCTGTGCAACTGCTTGCTATTTCTTGAATTGATATTACTTGTGTTTACATTATACTTTGTTTTTCCTTGTGAATTTATTAACTGTGATTAATTGTTGAATTCTTAGAGATATTCTTTATTGTGTTAATACTTGGTTATTTCTTGTTATTTTGTGGTATACACATATATATATTGAATTGTACAGGTTTATGTGGGTGTCTGGTCCTAGGCTTGTCACTACTTCGCCGGGATAGGCCAGGCACTTACCAGCACATGGGGTCGGTTGTGCTGATATTACACTTCTGTGCGTTTTTGCACAGGTCCAGGTTACGATCAGGAGCAGCAGCAGCAGTAAATAGATTGCGTGGGAGTTGATCATATTTGAGACCGAGGTAGCTTGCAGACGTCCGCAGGCCCGGCGTCTCTCTCTTTATTTATGTTATTAGTTGGAGTCTCTTTGTTCCGAGACAAACAGAATTGTGTTATATTTCTTTCAGACTTTTATGTGTAGTATTCCATAGTAGTTTGTGAGTTGGTGACTCCACGTCTTGGGTAGAGGATTTCAGTATGATTTTCACTTTGTAATTAGTTATTTCCATTTCGATAAAGTATTCCGCATTTATTTAATTAAAATTGTGTTAAAAATAGGATAGTATGAATACGGTGGCTTGCCTAGCTACCACGAGTAGGCGCCATCACGATCCCGATATTGGGGGAAAATCCGGGTCGTGACACGACCACTCGACTTTTGGGAATCTTGAGTCTTGGAGTATTGTTGATGTATCTCCTTGCCTTTGCCATGATCTCCCCCACCTTTGACATTGTTAACTTTTGACTCCTTGCCATTGCCTTTGTCGTGCTTGTCATGCATGAAATCCATCAATGATTTGGCCTCTACTATGGCTTGGTCTATATCGATGACTTTCCGGCGTTGTAACTCCTTCTTAGCCCAATTTTGCAACCCGTCCATGAAGTGGAACAACAAGTCATCGTTGGTCAGGTTGGGGATTTGAAGCATAAGGGTAGTGAATTCCTTGACATATTTACGTATGCTCCATGTTTGCTTCAATTCCCTAAGCTTGTGCCTTGCCTCGTTCAAGGCATTGTTTGGAAAGAATTGTCGCTTGAACTCGGCTTTGAACTGATCCCATGTGCTAATAGTACAAAGACCTTTATCCACGTCCGACATCTTCCTTCTCCACCAAAGCATGGCAGTCTCTGAGAGGTAGAATACCGTAGTGTTGATCTTTGCCTCGTCATCCCTCACTTTGCCGTGCCTGAAGTAGTTCTCCAAGTGCCAAAGGAAATTTTCCACTTCTTGTGCATCACGAACACCTTTGAACACCGGTGGTTTGGGAGCATCGATCTTGGTCTCTCTCGTTACCACTACATTGCTGGTTACCTCGGTCACGCCAGCATTGACATGCTCCTCGAGTGAATCTATCTTTGCCTTCATAGCATCGATAGTACTCAAAGCCTCCATGAGTCTACACTCTAAGGCAGTGATGGTTTGCCTTAGTTCCATCTCAGTCTGTGTACGTCCCTCCAAGTCATTTCGGATACTCTCAATCTCTTCAAGAGTGTGCCCCTCAAGAACGCTAAGGGTGCCTTCCACCTTCCCCAAGCGTTGGCCAAAGATTCTCAAGACTATGGGGATCGTGGAGACAAACAGAGTTGACTTCTGTACCTTCAGACTTGCAGGATCCGCCAAGACTTGGTGGAGAGATTATTGCTTGACTCGACCAGCAGGTTCCCTAGCTTTATCATGGGATCAGTTTGCGGAACTATTTATGGAGAAGTTTCTCCTGCTACTTAGCGGGATGTACTTCGGAGGCAATTTGAGCGCCTCCATCAGGGCACTATGACGGTCACACAGTACGAGACGAGATTTGTCGATTTGGCTCGTCATGCAGTGGTGATACTTCCCACAGAGCGGGAGAGGGTCCGCGGTTTATAGATGGGCTTAATCAGCCGATTAGACTCCGGATGGCTATGGGCGTGGGGAGTGACATATCATTTCGGGAGGCGGCCAATGCGACGCGCGAGTTGAGATGGCTCTTGCTAGGGAGGCGGTTGTTCTTCGGATAAGAGGCCTCGTCATTCGAGCGAGTTTGGTGGTTCTTCCTACGGTAGGAGAGAATCCTTTGATAGAGGCCGGTCCTCCAGGCCTTTTCATTCCGCCCTTCAGGCTCACAGGGTGGACCGGGTGATCGCGGTTTTCGTGGGCATTATTCGGACCAGCCCTCCTATTAATGCTCGACCTCTTCGAGTGTTCGCGGAGGCCATTCGGGCGTCGGGGCCGGCAACCCTATCGATCTAAGAGTTGCTATGCGGTTGTGGTGACCTAGGTCATTTTATTAGGAATGCCCTCTAGCGGCGGGCAACTCTCAGCGACGAGGTCCTCGTCCTATGATTTAGGCCCCGGTCGACCCTCGGCCTGCCCGGCCAGCCGGAGGCGGGGGTAGAGGTTATAGAGGTGGAGGTCGAGACCGTAGAGGTGGAGACCGTCCGGCCAGAGGTAGAGGTCAACCGGTTGATGGTCGTCCTAGAGACGCGACTCAGAGGGGGTGCAGATCCCAGATTCTATGCTTTACCGACCGAGCCGAGAGGCGAGGCATCGGATGCGTGATTACGGTACTATTCTTGTGTGTGGCGGAGGTGCTTCAGTATTTGACCCTGGATCTACATATTCCTATGTGTCTTCCTACTTCGCACCGTATTTGGCCGTGCCCGGCTATGCTCTGGATATTCCAGTTTATGTGGCTACACCAGTGGGTGACTCCGTTGTAGTCGATCGGGTGCATCGTTCGTGCGTAGTTATATTTGGGGGTCTTGAGACACGTGTTGATCTGTTGCTTTTGGATATGGTAGATTTTGATGTCATATTGGGGATGGACTGGTTGTCCCCATACCATGCTTTTCTTGATTGTCATGCTAAGACTGTCACCTTAGCCTTGCCAGAATCACCCCGATTAGAGTGGAAGGGTACCTCAAGCCACTCCGTTCGCATTGTTATTTCTTATGTTAAGGCTCGACGCATGGTCGAGAAGGGGTGTCTAGCTTATCGGGCTTATGTTCGTGATTCCAGTGCAGAATTTCCTTCCATTGATTCAGTCCCTATTGCACGGGAGTTTCCGAGGTTTTCCTTCAGACCTGCGGGCATGCCACCCGACATGGATATTGATTTCTGTATTGATATGCACCGGGCACTCGGCCCATCTCTATTCCACCCTATCGTATGGCCCGCCGAAGTTAAAAGAGTTGAAAGATCGGTTGCGGGACCTTCGAGAAGAGGCTTTATCGAGCCCGATGTTTCCCACTGAGGAGCTCTGTATTATTTGTAAAGAAGAAGGATGGCTCGATGCGGATGTGTATTGATTACGGGCAGTTAAACAAGGTGACTATCAAAAATAAATATCCACTTGCCGAGGATTGATGATTTGTTTGACCGACTCCGAGGAGCGAGGGTATTCTCTAAGATAGACTTGAGGTCAGGCTACCATCGGTTGAAGATGGGCGGCTGACATTCCTAAGACGACCTTTCGCTACTAGATATGGGCATTATGAGTTCTTGGTCGTATCCTTCGGGTTGACCGATGCCCACGACATTCATGGAGTTGATGAATCGAGTATTCGGGCCTTACTTAGATCTATTCGTGATAGTCTTCATAGATGACATCCTGGTGTACTCCCGCAACCAGGAAGAGCACGAGCAACACCTCAAAGTGGTTCTTCAGACTCTGAAAGATAACCGACTATATGCCAAATTTTCTAAATGTGAGTTCTGGCTGAGTTCGGTAGCATTTCTGGGTCATGTCGTATCGGTAGAGGGTATTCAGGTAGACCCAAACAAGATTGAGGCAGTCAAGATTGGCCTCGACCGGCTTCAGTGATTGAGATTTGGAGTTTCTTGAGGTTAGCAGGTTATTACCATCGGTTCGTGGAGGGATTTTCATCTATTGTAGCCCCGATGATCAGATTGACCCACAAGGGTGCCCAATTAAGATGGTCAGACGAGTGTGAGGCGAGCTTTCAGAAGCTCAGGACGGCTCTAACTACGACACCGATATTGGTTTTACCTACAAGATCAGGGCCTTATACAGTTTACTGTGATGCTTCACGCATGGGGCTTGGTGCAGTGTTGATGCAGGATGGTAAGGTTATCGCTTATGCTTCGAGGCAATTAAAGATACATGAGAAGAATTATCCGGTTCATGATCTTGAGTTAGCAGCAGTGGTTCATGCCTTAAAGATCTGGAGGCATTATCTATATGGTGTGACATGTGAGGTGTACACTGATCACAAAAGCCTACAGTACTTGTTCAAACAGAAGGAGTTGAATCTACGACAGCGGAGATGGTTAGAGTTGCTAAAAGACTATGATGTTACTATATTATATCACCCAGGTAAGACCAATGTGGTGGCCGATGCATTGAGTAGAAAGTATGCCAGCATGGGTAGTCTTGCATATATTCCGGTCAATCAGAGACCATTAGCTCTAGATGTCCAGGCCTTAGCCAACCGGTTCGTGAGATTAGACATTTCTGAGCCTAGCAGGGTGTTAGCCTGCACGGTCGCTCGTTCTTCATTATTAGAGCGTGTCCGTGAGAGGCAATTTGATGATCCTTATTTGCGTGAGTTGAGAGATACAGTACAGCGGGGAGGTGCCACACAAGTAAACCTAGATGATGATGGGGTATTGAAATTGCAGGTTCGAGTTTGTGTGCCCAATGTCGAAGGGATTCGAGAGTTGATCTTAGCGGAGGCCCACGGTTCGCGGTATTCTATTCACCCAGGCGCCGCGAAGATGTACCAGGACTTACGGCAGCACTATTGGTGGCGCAGAATGAAGAAAGATATCGTTGCGTATGTCGCTCGGTGTCTAAATTGTCAGCAGGTGAAATATGAGCACCAGAGACCTGGTGGTGTATTCCGGAGGATTGAAATTCCCGAGTGGAAATGGGAGCGGATCACTATGGACTTCGTTACTGGACTTCCTTTGACTCGGAGGAAATTTGATGCTATTTGGGTCATTGTTGATAGGTTGACCAAGTCAGCACACTTTATTCCAGTATCTGTCTCCTACTCGTCGGAGAGGTTAGCGGAGGTTTACATTAGGGAGATTGTTCGTCTCCATGGAGTGCCAATATCTATTATCTCTGATCGGGGTACGCAGTTTACCTCGCGGTTCTGGAGAGCGGTCCAGCAGGAGTTAGGCACCCAGGTTCAGTTGAGTACAGCATTTCATCCTCGGACGGATGGCCAGTCCGAGAGGACTATTCAGATTCTTGAGGACATGCTTCGAGCCTGTGTTATTGATTTCGGAGGCTCGTGGGATCAGTTTCTACCATTAGCAGAGTTCGCCTACAATAACAGTTACCAATCTAGCATCCAGATGGCTCCGTATGAGGCGTTTTATGGTAGGCGATGTCGATCACCGGTCGGATGGTTTGAACCGGGAGAGGCTCGGTTGTTGGGTACAGACTTAGTTTAGGAGGCCTTGGATAAGGTCAAGACTATTCAGGAGAGATTGCGTTCAGCTCAGTCCAGGCGAAAGACTTATGCGGATCGTAAGGTTCGAGATGTAGATTTCATGGTTGGTGAACGAGTATTGCTCCGGGTGTCGCCTATGAAGAGCGTGATGAGGTTTGGGAAGAAGGGCAAGCTCAGCCCTAGGTATATTGGTCCATTTGAGATTTTAGATAGAGTGGGAGGAGTGGCTTACAAATTAGCTTTGCCGCCTAGCTTATCAGCCGTGCATCCAGTTTTTCACGTATCTATGCTTCGGAGATACCACGGCGATCCCACACATGTGTTAGACTTCAGTACTGTCCAATTGGACAAGGATCTATCTTACGAGGAGGAGCCGGTGGCTATTCTAGACCGGCAGGTTCGACAGTTGAGGTCGAAGAGTTATCCTTCTGTGCGTGTTCAGTGGAGAGGTCAGCCTCCTGAGGCATCGACCTGGGAGTCCGAGTCTGATATGCGGAGCCGTTACCCACACTTGTTTCCTGACTCGGTACTTCTTTCTTTTGTCCGTTCGAGGACGAACGGTTGTTTTAGAGGTGGAGATTGTGACGACCCAAAGGGTCATCACTTATTTTAATTAATCATTTCGAGCTTCTGAGGCCTTGAAAACCTCATTCTATGTTGCCTCGATTTACGTGCACGATCCGAGCATGTAGCAGGAAAGATTTTGTGATAGAAAATATGAATTCTATGAGAAATTTGGATAAAAATGATATTAATATTGATATGGTTGACTTCGGTCAACATTTTTGGTAAACGGATCCGGACCGAGATTGGATGGTCCCGAGAGGTCCGTAGGAAAATATGGGACTTGGACATGCGTCCGGAGTCGAATTCTGAGGCCTAGAGCCCAAGTTATGAATTTTTATGTGAAATTGTTTTGATGTAATTATTAAAGGAAATAAATTAATTGACCTTGGTATCGGGCTCGTATTTTGGTTCCGACGCCCGGTACAAGTCTTAAATATTATATATGTGATTTCGGTAAAGTTTGGTGACATTTGGATGTCGTTTGAGATGTTTTGGACCTTGAGTTCCAAGTTAAGAAGTTTTGAAAATCAAAAGTATGAAAATCATGAGTTTGAGGCTTGATTTGATTAAAACGGAGTGATATTGGCGATATGATCGCACGAACAAGTCCATAATGTGTTTTTGAGGTTGTGTACATGTTTGGTTTGGAGCCCGGGGGCTCGGGTAAAGATTTGATAGGCCGTTGGATGAAATTCTGAATTTTGAACTGCTGGTTTTTTTCGCGAAGAATTTCTCGCAATTGCGAAGGGGACAGTGTAAGGCAAGGCTCGCAAATGCAAACCTCTATCGCAAATGCGAAGCCCCCTTTGACCCAGCCTTGTTCGCAAATGCGAACAATTGTTCGCATTTGCGAAGGTCCCAGTGCCTGCCTATGTTCGCAAATGCGAACAAAAGTTCGCAAATGCGAACATTCCCCATACTGCCTTGGTTCGCAAATGCGAACCATTGTTCGCAAATGCGAACACTGCCTTATACAGCATGTGTTCGCAAATGCGAACATTGGTTCGCAAATGCGAACAGTTCGCAAATGCGAACAAATGTTCGCAAATGCGAACTTCCCACCCTTAGCTTATTTTTCAAACTCCAGAAATTGGTCGGGGTTCGAAATTGCGAACCCATGTTCGCAAATGCGAACACAGAGACCTGAAAAACACGAATTTCAATCATTTCTTCACATTTTACAAAACCAAAACACCCTTTTGCGATTCTTCAAGGATTTCTTCTTCATCAAAACGATTGTAAGTCACTTTTACTTAATTCTTTCAATTCCTAACATCATTAAACATGTTTTTCATAAGAAATCAATGATTTTCATGGTAAAATTCTTGTTTTTGTTAGAAAATAGGGTTTTTCATAAATTGGGGAATTGGACCTCGAATTGAGGTCCGATTTTGAAACAAATTATATACATGAACTCGTGGGGGATGGGTAACCGGATTTTGGTCCTAACCCCGAGTTCCGACCATGTGGGCCCGGGGTTGAAATTCACTATTCCGGGCAGAATGTTGTAAAAGTTGTATTTGGTCTTAAGAATTAGTTTGTTGAGTAGAATTGATGATATTAAATCAATTGTGTATAGATACGGTTGGATTGGAGCCAAGTTGAAAGAAAAAGACATTTCCACGGATTGAATTGTTCATAAGCATTCGAGGTAAGTGTTTGTTCTATCCTAGCTTGAGGGAATATGATTATGTGTTATGTGTTATGTGATCGAGTGCGGTGTATGGGGGCTGTGGTGACGAGCATCCATACATTGGCGTCTAGCATGATCGTGAGTCGTTGGAAAATGATTAGTTGAGATATATTACAGATGAATTGTTATTGTTTTCCCTTGTGGGGACTTGTTGTGATGGTAATTATCGATTGCCCTTGATGGGACAGTTTATGAATTACTGTTTCTTTCTTTGCCCTTAACTGTGATTGTTATTCGTGCCATGTTTTATTATTTATGCACGAAGGTTAATGCCGTGCCATGTTTTATTGATTATGCATGAAGGATCATGCCGTGCCCTGTTATTGAACCATATACGAAGGATCATGCCGTACTATGGATGTGAGGATGAGAGTAAAAGCACGAAGGGTGATGCAGTGTACTTTATTTGTTTATTTGGTGAGGATGAGAGTAAAAGCACGAAGGGTGATGCCGTACTATGGATGTGAGGATGAGAGTAAAAGCACGAAGGGTGATGCCGTGTACTTTATTTGTTTATTTGGTGAGGATGAGAGTAAAAGCACGAAGGGTGATGCCGTGCAATTGCTTGCTATTTCTTGAATTGATATTACTTGTGTTTACATTATACTTTGTTTTTCCTTGTGAATTTATTAACTGTGATTAATTGTTGAATTCTTAGAGATATTCTTTATTGTGTTAATACTTGGTTATTTCTTGTTATTTTGTGGTATACACATATATATATTGAATTGTACAGGTTTATGTGGGTGTCTGGTCCTAGGCTTGTCACTACTTCGCCGGGATAGGCCAGGCACTTACCAGCACATGGGGTCGGTTGTGCTGATATTACACTTATGTGCGTTTTTGCACAGGTCCAGGTTACGATCAGGAGCAGCAGCAGCAGTAAATAGATTGCGTGGGAGTTGATCATATTTGAGACCGAGGTAGCTTGCGGACGTCCGCAGGCCCGGCGTCTCTCTCTTTATTTATGTTATTAGCTGGAGTCTCTTTGTTCCGAGACAAACAGAATTGTGTTATATTTCTTTCAGACTTTTATGTGTAGTATTCCATAGTAGTTCGTGAGTTGGTGACTCAACGTCTTGGGTAGAGGATTTCAGTATGATTTTCACTTTGTAATTAGTTATTTCTATTTGATAAAGTATTCCGCATTTATTTAATTAAAAATTGTGTTAAAAATAGGATAGTATGAATACAGTGGCTTGCCTAGCTACCACGAGTAGGCGCCATCACGATCCCGATGTTGGGGGAAAATCCGGGTCGTGACACGACCACTCGACTTTTGGGAATCTTGAGTCTTGGAGTATTGTTGATGTATCTCCTTGCCTTTGCCACGATCTCCCCCACCTTTGACATTGTTAACTTTTGACTCCTTGCCATTGCCTTTGTCGTGCTTGTCATGCATGAAATCCATCAATGATTTGGCCTCTACTATGGCTTGGTCTATATCGATGACTTTCCGGCGTTGTAACTCCTTCTTAGCCCAATTTTGCAACCCGTCCATGAAGTGGAACAACAAGTCATCGTTGGTCAGGTTGGGGATTTGAAGCATAAGGGTAGTGAATTCCTTGACATATTTACGTATGCTCCATGTTTGCTTCAATTCCCTAAGCTTGCGCCTTGCCTCGTTCAAGGCATTGTTTGGAAAGAATTGTCGCTTGAACTCGGCTTTGAACTGATCCCATGTGCTAATAGTACAAAGACCTTTATCCACACCCGACATCTTCCTTCTCCACCAAAGCATGGTAGTCTCTGAGAGGTACAATACCGCAGTGTTGATCTTTGCCTCGTCGTGCCTCACTTTGCCATGCCTGAAGTAGTTCTCCAAGTGCCAAAGGAAATTTTCCACTTCATGTGCATCACGAACACCTTTGAACACTGGTGGTTTGGGAGCATTGATCTTGGTCTCTCTCGTTACCACAACATTGCTGGCCACCTCAGTCACGCCAGCATTGACATGCTCATCGAGTGAATCTATCTTTGCCTTCATAGCATCGATAGTACTCAAAGCCTCCATGAGTCTGCATTCTAAGGCAGTGATGGTTTGCCTTAGTTCCATCTAAGTCTGTGCACGTCCCTCCAAGTCATTTCGGATACTCTCAATATCTTCAAGAGTGTGCCCCTCAAGAACGCTAAGGGTGCCTTCCACCTTCCCCAAGCGTTGGCCAAAGATCTCCACGGCGTCTATCCCCGCATTCATCTTCATCACCCACTCTTTACCAAGCGAGACGCCCTCGGGAAGGACCTCTACTTCATGCTCGCTCGCCTCAGTGGCAGATGATTCTTGGGATGTAAGCCCTTTGTTTGACACAACCTCGGGTGGTACCTCCTGGCTCTTGTTGGTGGCATTCCTCTTTTTTCCACGGCCGCTCTTGCCATCAGCATCCTGGATGACGTTGGCTTGGGTGTTGGCAGCGTTAATTTCTCCGTCGTTCATCATTCCCTTAGTTGAAACCTTCGCTCTAATACCACGTTGTCACATCCTTAGTTATTAACTAAGTACACGTGTGGCACTTGACAACTCGCTCACGATCTTTCACAACTTGCTCACGTTCTTGCTATGCCAAGTCAGCCTTACTACACTCAAGATCGCTAAGAGAATGGAAGAAAGAACACAAGAGAATTTTTAAAGGAAGTTTTGTATTAGATAGAACTTGAATTGTCTTCTTGGTCGATGAATTGCAAATGAATGCCCCCTATTTATACTAATCACCTAGGGGCTAGTATGTAAATAATGATTGTTCTATACGTCCTTCCATATTTACAAATAAGTTCATTCTCTAGAATACTCTACAAGCGTAGAAGATTCCAAGGACTTTCCTAGCAAATTCATAAAGATCTAGGTTCTTCCTAAGGAAATGTCCATACTTCTCTAGAATCTTCTCACAAATGCTAGCCTTCTTCTTATGTAAGCTTCCACATGGCATTAATATATGCCAAATGGCGCTTATGTGGCATGATGATGTGGCGGATCATCACACAACACTCAAAAGTACCTTAATTCTATTTGGATCCTCCCTCTCTTTCTCTGTTATGTGTGGCATATTTCAAATATATATATATATATATATATATATATATATATATATACGGCACTTCTTTTGGACCTTGTGAAATAAGGATGGGTACTTTCTTTTGATTTAGCAACGGGTTGCTGAACTTTTCCTTTGGACCTCGCGAAGTATGAATGTGAGGCTAGAGTACCACAAAATCAACCACCCTTTTCTAAAACCCGGAGTTTGGCAAACAAACGGTTAGTCTGAGACAACATAACAGATAAGTAATCTCACGTTGGGTGTGATGCACTTATACAGTTGATCGTGTTGCTACTTGTAATCGATTGTAATGCGTTATTCCGGCTTATACTTTCCTTTGCTTTCATCTTCTTCCTCTCTTTATCAATTTTCTTTTACACTTTTTTTTTCGTTTTTTTTTTCTTTTAGTGAGGGTCGAATCTTATGTGGATTACCTACGTATCATGTCCCCGCATGAATCAGACCGGGCGTAGTTCGAAAATCGAGAATTGAGTAAATCAACTAATTCTTGAAAGAAATGCTTTAAGAGAAAAAAGGAAAATATATTCATATTTTTGTTTATTTCTTTTTTTATAATTTTGTTTTGCTTTTTGTTTTGCTTTTTGATAGAAAGACTTCTAAAAATAAAAATTTATTTGCTTTGGAGTAAAATCCATATTTTTAAATTTTGATTTTTATTGATTTTTCTTTTTATTTCATGAAAAGCAATAGAAAGAACGAAACCATTTTTTTTTAGTTTTTTTTTGAACTACTTTTACTCTTTTTTTTTAATTTTCTAAAGAAATATTTTAATGAAGGAACTAAACGAGAGTATTTTTTTTATTTTTTTATTTTTTTGATTTTTTTTTTAAAAAAAATTGGGGTCGGAACCGATGAGGTTTTCCTACGTATCTTACATCCGCTGAGAATCAGACCCGCGTAGTTCGGAAACAAATGAACTAAATCATTTTAACAAAAACAAAAAAGAAAACACACTATTTTTAACAAAATTTATTTGGAAATTTTTTTTTCTTTAGCATTTTCAAAAAAATTATTTTCAAAGAAAACAAACTATTTTACATAAAATTATTTCGACTCTATATCCGGACATTTTCTACTTCTTCTCCTCTCCTCTTTTTTTCTTTTTTTTTTAAAATAACAAACCAGCCAGCATGTAAGATCGAAATGAATAAATGCACAAACAAAGATGCATCAAGTCGGTCATCTATTTCAGGTACACCTGTCCTAGACAGGCCCAACCCCTGTGTCGAGCCTCCTAAGTCAAATATGCACATGACGCAAATAGGCGTTCCTATTGGGGATCCAGCATAAGGTTTTGTTATTCTAAGCCATCATCCTGTTAGAAAAAGTGTCTAGACCGGCTTTAACTCGAGCGGACAACTCGAGCCGAAGAGTGTCAGTGCACCGGTAGCATGACTTTCCGGCTTAATTGACAAAACTCTCCGCCTAAACATGTGTGACTACAAATCCTTCATCGGGTGCCAAGCACCACAACTATCTTGAGAAAAATGGGCTATGTCCAGCAAATGCCCGTTATTATATTTCAACGAGACCCAGAAGGGGAAAATGGGCATCGGCACAATTTATATACAGTTCACAAAATATCAAAGCGGTAAACCAATAGTTAGCATATTAAATATAAACATGTAATAAAATCAGATAATAAATAAGCAAAATAAAATAATTATTCAAAGCTCGAATTCTTAAACCCTGAACCGGTAGTCCTGAGTTTGTTTCCCCAGTGGAGTCGCCAGAGCCGTCACACCTCCTTGGCGCGCCCCCTACCCCGGAGGGTAGATGCGCGAAGGAGTTTTTTCAATTTAAGTGACAATATTCGAAACGGAATTATTCTATTTATTTCAGAGCCGCCACTTGGAATAAATTAAGGTGTCCCAAGTCACCGTTTTATTTAAATCCCGAATCGAGGAAATTTTCGACTTTCCAAATGAAGTATGCGAACCAGAAATTCTAAGTAAGGAATTCTGTTGACCCGAGGGAAGGTGTTAGGCACCCCCGGATCCCGTGGTTCTAGCATGGTCGCTTCAATTATCATAAATGGCTAAAAATATCTGATTTTTAAATATGTATCATAAATCATGTGCTTTTAGTCAATTCTAGGCCGCTTTTATTATTATTTTTAATAGTAACGTAACGTCATGAAGACATGTCTCGGACCGCGTTGCGATCAACGCACCCGTGATTGTTGACATATTTCAAACCCGTTGAGATTCGATTGAGTCACATAAATGTGCACCCGAGCTTAGGAAGGCAAATAGTAATTAAGGCGTGTCCTAAAGAGATATCCTAAAGTGACTACGTTTTTGCCTCGTCGTATCTGTAAAAAATAAAAGAAAGAAATAACATCCTATATTATCTTTATTTTTAGAGTTCTAGAGCTAAATTGTGAACATGACTTGTTAGAATTAGAATGAACAAGATGACCTCCATTTAACATCTACGGGCCCAAACTCAACGTGAATGATGCAAATTGGGCCTGGGCCAACTTATTCTAATTCGAGCCCAACTACATGGTACTACCCACACCCTAAATTTAACATGTGGAAAAATGAGATTGATATTAAGGAAAACTATTTTTATGAGACTAAACATAACAAATGGTTAACTAAAGGGGCATGAGCTACTGATTACTCAACCTTTAAACTTGATAGGCATTTAAATAGGCTATAAATAAAAGGAAACTAGTCATAGCAGTACATGGATACTACATCGTCGGTTTTTGTCTAAACTAGCATACATGGGAATGAATCCGCAATTTGAAACTAATAAGCAATCAATATTTATTTATACATTAATAAAACTACTCAACATGATTCTAATAAGCTAAATAACTAACACATATACAACTTAACATATGGAAATATGACTAAAGTGACTTCCAACTTTAAAGCTCCATTCTTATTCATGCTTCGGACTTCGGCTACATCGTATACCAATATAGAATGTGTACCTGGATTTTGACAGCAAAATGCAGAGACAGAATGATCAACAGGCAGTTTAGTAGCCAACAACAACAGCAAACAACAGCAAACAACAACAGCAAAAACCCGAGCCACTCAAATAACAACCAAAGTGAAATCCCAGGACAGACTACACCAATAGGGGATTCAAACAATTTTCAACAGACCAAAACAACAGAGACCATCTTCAGATTAATCCCTAGGAACTTTCAGTTGACTTGAGAAGAGGCACATGAAACTATAGCCTTTCGACTCCCAAAAACTCTCTATAACTTACTGATTTTCTCCTGGTCTGTGTGTGTGTCAATCTATAAGTGTTATCACTATTTTCCTATCTCTGGACAAACTCCCCTCCTCGACTATGTGTCTCCTAACAGCTCCTTAAAATGTATGCTTTTTCCAGTGTGTTCAACTCTCCTTAAACTCTCAATTTCAGACCTCTTTCTTTTCTATTTTATTCTCTCTAGCTTAATAAAACTCTCTTTTTTCCCTAAGAAAATCACAGGATCTCCAATCTATATCCTCTGCCTCTCTATGTTCTTTCCAGTAAGTATTTCTCCCTGTGTTTCTGTTTTTTCCAATGAGTGTTTCTCTCTGTTTATGTTCTTCAGAATCTCTCCCCAAAATGTCTATCTCAATCCCCTCTTCAATGTATTCAACCCCTTTTATAGACCAAGAAAAACTAACCTTACAACCCCTTTTCATTATTTTAAAACAACCAGCTATGTTATTCCCTTCCCTTTTTCTTTACACCTCTGTATTTCAGCTTTTCTGAATTGTCCCCCATGTGAGCTAACTTTCCAACTCAAAAAATCACTCAAACAGCCATACCAATCCCCTTTTATTAATTTAATCTGTATGTTTGATAGTGCACTGACATTTCTGTTTCATAAGTGATTTCCTCCTGTTCTTTGATCTAACACTGCATTACCACCTTTAAATTAAACACCAACTAACAACTACTCAGCTATAACCAATTCATTCTAATTCAACAAACAAAATCAAACAAACAGCCTAATTCAACTCAAGTAGTGAATTCGGATCAGATGAGCCAATGCCAAGCTTGTGCCCTAATGTTCTAACAAACGAACCTACGAATCTAATCGACGACATTCGTATAGTCGATTACAACGCGCATAATCGATAAACAATAGTCGACGAAAAAATAATCCAAGAACCTCTCAGCCACAATAGTTCAAAATGTAGAATTAGCTATTCGACGAATTTAAACGAATCGAATTCGTATCTTATAACGCGACATTTACAACAATGAATCAGAAAGCAAACAGATCGACCAAATAAATGGTCCCAAAAGAAGAGGAAAAACAGAAAATGAAGATATCCGAGGAAAACTAATCAACAAACGAAAGACTACAAAATAACTAAACTAAACCGTCGGATACAATTAAACAAGAAACGAAAAGGAAAAGAAAATACCTTGAAACAAAAAATGGAGAACTCGGCCAGATTGGGCTTTGGTATTCGAGGTCGAAAGGACCTTAATTAAAATGTTTTCCAAGTGAAAACACATCAATTAAGGTCTATTAGACCTCAATCTCCGTAAAATCCGATGAAGAAACCCCAATTCGAGTTTTAGGGTTCTTAGAGCTCGGTTTTTGGGGCTTAATGGTTTCCAGCCAGATTCGAATAGAAATAATGGTGGTTAGGGTGTGAGGGAGATGAGGTGAAGGTTGGGTGCGAGTTTGGGGTCAATTGGAGGCGGCGCCGCCACTAGGGTTCATGACTAAAAGTGGAGATTCGAGGAGTTCCGGGGGTGTTTGAAACTAACTGATAGGGGGGATCGAGACGGGGAGGTTTAGGCGAGCTTGGGGTGAAAAGATGGGGTGGTTTGGAGCGCTGCCGCCGGTGGAAACGATTTCCGGCCGGCGGTTCATGGTGGTAGGAGGCGGCGGCTTCTCTGAAGAATGGGGGATAAAAAATGATAGGGTTTTGGTTAATTTGGTATATTGAAATTGAGTCTTTTAATCCTGATCGTTGGATAATAACACCCAACGGTTGAGATTAAATCAATCAAAAACGGGTCATTTGGAAGTGTGAGGGGAATGGGTCGATCCGGTTCAGGAGATGTTTTGGGCTGGTTTCGTTTGGGCTCCAGATTCAAAGGCCCTATTCGAATTTTTTTTCTCTTAATTTTCAGCAATTTTCTTTTCCTTCTTTATAATCAAACAAAAAAAATTAATTTGTAAAAAGTAAGAACTACATAGATATTAATACTTAACAACAATTGACATGCAAATTAAATATCTATTAAATAAAAATCACACAACTAGGCATTTAAACGTAAAAGATGCATTATTATTATTTTTCGACTTTATTTTTATATATTTTGAAAAGAATAAACTTATTTACTCTAAATAAGACTCAAATGCAAATGCAACATTATTTTTGTATTTTTTTTATTAGTTTAACTAATAAACATGCACCGATAAAAGATGCAGATAATAATTAAGAAAATCAAACAAAAATTCAGAAAATCACGCACAACACAAAAATTATTCTATTTTTTTGGATTTTGGGAGTAATTATCATGTAGGGCAAAAATCACGTGCTCACATACAGTACCCTCCCCAGAGCCTATTAGTGAAATTTTCCTTTTGTTCTATTGAGTCGAGGATCTCTCGGAAACAACATCTCTATCTTTTGGAATACGAGTAAGATCTGCGTATACAGTACCCTCCCCAGAGCCTATTAGTGAAATTTTATCCGGTTATTATTGTTATTGTTAGTTAATCCGTTCCACAAAATCTATCTTTTAATTCGTAAAGCTGATAGCCATTTTGAGAGATGGACTTTGACTAAAATGGTGCCTTGGGTAGATTAAGAGGGATAGAAGTTTCTTGGAGACACTTTAAAAAGATCAATTGCGTAAAAAGTTGTCCGTGTTGAAAACGTGTGTAATAGGAATTTGGCATGAAGGTCGGGATAAATGATGATCTATGAAATATTAAAAATACTATTTTGGATGTGTATTTCACTTTCACGCATATTTCTTCAAGTTTGAACTTTCAAGTAAAATTTTATTCAGATACAAATTTTCACAATTTCTTTAATCTCAATTGTAAGGGAGTTTGGTAATAATGGATAAGAAAAATAATTTTAAAACAAAAGTTTAATACCTCCTTATTTCTTATTTGATTATTAATCCTAGGATAAGTTATCTTGTGATAAAAAAATAATACCGATATAATTTATACCTATAAGATATTGAATAATAATCCAAAGATAAATAACCGTAAGTATAAAACAGGCGAGCTCAGGATTATTGTAATATACCAAAAATTATTAAAAAATACGTAGTACTCAACCTAGCCGAACTTGTACCGCTAAATATTTTTATAACCTCAACTCAAAAAATAGTGGAAGTGATATATTTTCTTAAATCTTTTTTTTTTTCAAAGAGGGATGCTAACACGAAAGTGCTAAGAAATAAAATTCTAGGATCGATGCATTAAGCTTTATTTGGTTATGAGTTTTGTTAAAATAAATTTAGAATTTATTTTAAAATTTTATGTCAGATTATAAATTTTGCCTATATTTTGATCAAATTTCAAATCTCAAATCTAAAAAATTAGCTATTGAGCTGTTTTGGACCAAAATCCTAAAACTTAGATAGTATTATATATATATTATTCCAAAATAAAGTTAAAAAATATATTTTAAAAATATACTCCTATATCCAAATATATTTTCATCTTCGAATAAAATTTCACTCATATCAAATTTTTTAAAATAAATTCAGTATTTATGACCTAACGCTAGCTAAAACATTAAATAAGTTATTTGGGCCCGAACCGCGCCATACGGCCCAAACCCTGGCCGCACTCAATAAACACAATCTGACGTTCCTGCTTTTCCTCCACATTTTTCCAAAATAAATCTTGACCGTCAGTCCCATTATGAGTCTCTCTCCACAGGAGCACATGGGCAGCTGAGCTTTGTCCAATTCTTGTCCCCCCAAATATATCCCATCACTTACCTCAATGCTGCAACTCTTCCAGCCGACAACTTTAGCTTGTCTTGTCCCCATTTTTATGCACTCTTTCATTATTTCCTTTTTTTTTAATTCTCCCAGTACCTATATACAAATCTCTCATTTTCCTTTCTCTTTTATATAAAAGCCAGCTATCCACCACTACTTCCATCAAAATCTCAACCATTCTTGAATATATCTTCAAACACACATATATATATCTTGCAATCCTAATAAAAGGAAGAAAAAAATGGAGTGCGTTATGGGTCATGAGAAAGATCTGAATCTGAAAGCAACAGAGCTGAGATTGGGTTTACCAGGGACGACAGAAGATGAGTGTAAGAATAAGAAGAGGGGTTTTGGTGAATCAGGTGAAGATGAAGATTGTGAATCAAAGAAGAAGGCACAAATAGTGGGATGGCCACCAGTGAGATGTTACAGGAAGAACAACATCCAACAAAAAAAGACAGAAAGTGAGTGTGGAATGTATGTGAAAGTTAGTATGGATGGAGGTCCTTATTTAAGAAAAATTGATCTGAAAATGTATAAGGGATATTCAGAACTAGTTATGGCGTTGGAAAACATGTTTAAACTGAAGATAGGTGAATATTCAGAAAGGGAAGGGTATAAAGGGTCAGAATTTGAACCTGTTTATGAAGATAAAGATGGTGACTTAATGCTTGTTGGTGATGTTCCTTGGGATATGTTCTTATCTTCTTGTAAAAGGCTAAGGATAATGAAAGGATCAGAAGCAAGAGGCTTAGGATGTGGAGTTTGAATACACAAGAATTTCATAGCCCAACTTAATGTGAAAATGTCTTTGTCTTTTTCAGCTTGGGCTCTCGAGTTACAAATCCCTTTTGTAATCACAACAGTTTTTTTTTCTCTTTGAAAAAATAGCATCAAACATACAAATGAACGCTGTATTTGCTGTTGAAGCAATTGTATAGACACAGTATTTCTGCAGCTCAAATGAAAATCTTGAATGTGAGCTGTTTCCTTGGTTTTTTTTATACTATCTAGTACTATATGTTTCTTTGTTCTATTTTCATTTGCAGATCTCTTACTATTTTCAAATTACAACCAAAAGCGCACTAACTTGCTTAGAATTGAGACCTGTAGTAACAACCGAAAGGTTGCATCAGCACCTTCACTTAATTGTAATTACTATTTTGGTTCACACTAACGGATCAATTTCCTACTTTATTTTGGTCTAAAATAAATATTCATTTATATAATTAATAAAGAAAATTATTTCCTCTCAATTTATATGAACCCATTAGATTAGGCACAAAATTTAAGAAAAGAGAAAATATTTTTAAATTTATAATGTATAATGAAACAATTATTTGGTGTAATTATAAATTATTATATAAAGGAAAATTATTAAAGTTATTTTTTTTTGTACGGATTAAAAACATATAAATCTGAAACAGAGAGAATATTTATTTTTTTTAAAATTATTCGTATATACCTATTTGTAAAGAGTCATTTTATTTCTCACATTTGAAAAAAAAAAAGTAAGTTCTACTATAATTATAGTGTAATATTTTATTATAATTATAGTGTAATATTTAATGAATGGTAATTTAATCACACTAATTATTTTCATCTAAAATTTAATATTTTTTTAATAGGTGTGTCCAAAACAAATTGATCACTTAGGGGTCGTTTGGTATGAGGTACAAGGGTAGTTTAAAAATTTAATACCACCTTAATACTTTGTTTGGTTAGTAAACCAGGTATAAGTTATCCCGGTTTTAATTTTATATTGGGATAACTTATACCTTATAAAAGGTAATGTAATTAATACCGGTATAATTTATACTTTCTTCTTAGAAATTATGCGATTATCATTCTTAACACAACATACCAAACAATGAATAAACAACAATCTCGACATGATTAATTTCAGTATAATTTATCTCAATATAAATTATACCGATATAATTTACACGGGTATAAATCATATTCCAACCAAACAAGACATATTATTGTGAATTGGAGAGAGTATTATTCCGTCTCTGTTTCAATATACAAGTCTCTGTTTCAATATGTTAGATTGGAAAGAAATCATTTGAAGGAGGTGGTTAAATTCAAAGCATGTTTTGAGGAATGTATAGGAGGAGATTGAACACATCAAGAAGCTAGTATCAATTAGGCATCAATGGTGGTGAGCGTCCAATTTGTGATATCAACCACTGAAATAATAAACCATATACAGTCAGTCCATTCCTTTAATCAGATATAGCAATTCCATGAAGAATAAGAAATGATGATCCAAAACCTAGAGAAAGAGAATTATACTTCTACAAAATCTGAAAAACTTGTAATTACTCCCAAGGTCCCAATTTTTGCGCCCGAGCTCCAATTTTGATTAGGGGTGTGCATTCGATTTGTCGATTCGATTTTGATTCTTATCGATAATTACTTATCGATTATCGATTTGTACATATGCTTATCGTTATTGTTTCAATAAGGTTCCGATTTTTTCGATTTCGATTTATTAATTTTTGGGGCTTATCGATTCGGTTATCGATTACACCAATAAGAAAATTTGCTGGATTTCACGGAAAGTATATCACGCTATATATACGCCTAACTAATATGGACAAAAAGAAGCTAACATAAGATGAACACTGTTTATAACATAAAAATTGTGTCAATAGACATGCAACGAAACAAAAACAAGAGATCAAATATATGCCACCAACACTCCAACGATATTTAAAAAAATACATCATCACTGCTAATTTTATTTTCTATTAATTTGAACTTCATTCCCTTCAGCTTTAAATATGATCATTCCTTAAATGTGGTAGATGAAATAATTAGGGGTGTGCATTCGATTTATCGATTCGATTTTGACCGTTCTCGATAATTACTTATCGATTATCGATTTGTATATATGCTTATCGTTATCGTTTCAATAAGGCTTCGATTTTTTCGATTTCATTTATCACTGAACCGATAACAAATAATCGATTCGATTTATCGATAAACCGATTCGAATGCACACCCTTAATTTTGACATAGAATCATTTATATATTAAGAAATTACTTATAAAAAGCATTATAAGTCACACTAATTAACAATCAAAATATCTAAAAGGCATATAATAGATTTCGAAAAAAAAAAAAGAGTTTTAGATATTTCGAATTGTTAAAAAAAAAATCTTCAGGGATTTGGCCTGGTGGCAATAGATTGAGTCTTGAGGTTTGCTCCCGTTCAAGGTCTCAAGTTCGAAATCCACTGGGTGCGAATAATTTCCGAAGATTATCGGACAAGTCTCAAATTTAAAACTCACTGAGTGCAAATAATTTCATCAAACTAAGTAAAACCTTAATTAACACTTGCTAAATTGCACAATCTTATTAAGATTGTATAAGCTACAATTCGACCTTATAGTAATCTGAATAAATTAATCACTCTCCTTGGCCCAAATGCGCATAGAAAGCGTCGAGGCCTCCCTCGGATAGGTGCAGACGCCGTAAATAGCAAAGCCGTCCTCGACCACAGGTTATTGTTCGTATCCGCCTAAAGCTTTTTGTCAAGGTCGACGCCTTGCGGGTACGCCCACAATCGTCTCACGGCACGGACTCAATCTCCAAAGAAAAGTCAACTAACATAACTAAGACCTATAAATACCAAGGTAATCATCAAAAAAGAGGTTCCACTCTTTCCCATTGGGGCTCTAAGAAATATAGAGTACAACATAGAGTGAGAACCAAGACAAAATAATGCAGAATAACAGTAGATCTATAAAAATATGATTGTAAGGATCTGAACCTCTCCATGGAGAGGCAGATTAATCCATTGTCATGAATAAAAGATCACTATATATCTGCTGCTATCTTTACACATGTTCCCTTTTTCTTTTCCTTTAATCAATCTCGGATGTGTTACGACCTGCTATGATTGACCCTCCATTTTAATAATTGTTTGAGTTCATAAATGTTCATAAATATTCTGGGTCAAACAATTTGGTGCTGTCTGTGGGTATTTCATAGCAAGATCACGTAGCTGTCACTAAAGTCAGAGACAAAGGGAAAACAACAATGGGGGCAAGCCCGATTCATCTCACCCCTACTCAGGTTATGAGCCCTCGACAAAAAGGAATCAACAAAAGTTCAACTATGGTTGAACTGTGACTCAAGCCACGAGCCTTCACCAATATAAATTCAACGACAGTTGAAGTAAAATTCGGGCTATGAGCCCTCGACCCAAAGGAATCAACAAAAGTTCAACTACAGTTGAACTGGGACTCAAGCCACGAGCCTTTGCCAATATAAATTCAACGACAGTTGAGGTAAAATTCGGGCTATGAGCCATCGACCCAAAGGAATCAACAAAAGTTCAACTACGGTTGAACTGGGACTCAGGCCACGAGCCTTCGCCAATATAAATTCAACGACAGTTGAAGTAAGATTCGGGCTATGAGCCCTCGACCCAAAGGAATCAACAAAATTTCAACTACTGTTGAACTGAGACTCAGGCCACGAGCCTTCGCTAATATAAATTCAACGACAATTGAAGTAAAATTCGGGCTATGAGCCCTCGACCCAAAGGAATCAACAAAAGGTCAACTACGGTTGGACTGGGACTTAGGCCACGAGCCTTCGCCAATATAAATTCAACGACAGTTGAAGTAAAATTTGGGCAATGAGCCCTCGACCCAAAGGAATTAACAAAAGTTCAACTATGGTTGAACTGGAACTCAAGCCAGGAGCCTTCACCGATATAAATTCAACGACAGTTGAAGTAAAATTCGGGCTATGAGCCCTCAACCGAAAGGAATCAATAAAAGTTCAACTACAGTTGAACTGGGACTCAGGCCACGAGCCTTCGCCAATATAAATTCAACGACAGTTGAAGTAAAATTCGGGCTATGAGCCCTCGACCCAAAGGAACCAACAAAAGTTCAACTTCGGTTGAACTGGGACTCAGGCCACGAGCCTTCTCCAATATAAATTCAATGACAGTTGAAGTAAAATTCGGGCTATGAGCCATCGACTCAAAAAAGAATCAACAAAAGTTCAACTACTGTTGAATTGGGACTCAGGCCACGAGCCTTCGCCAATATAAATTCAACGATAGTTGAAATAAAACTCAGGCCACGAGCCTTCGCCAATATAAAATTCAACAACGGTTGAAGTAAAACCCGGGCCATGAGCCCTCGATCCAAAACAACTAATGACCATGTGAATGAAAAATGCACAGCATAACAAGCAGTAAGCGAACAGAAGAAAAAAGGGGAAATTCCCCCCCTCTTTAAATTAAGACAGGCGAATACGGGTCATGCTCGTCCGCCCCGAAGCAAGAATTGTCTGAAGTCAGCCACAACAATCAATCAAATAAAAAAAAAGAGAAAGAAGAAGAGAAATAGCCACACCCGGCAACAAGTAAAAGAAGATATAATCGACTAATCATCAATTAACTGGAGATTGCCAACAACGCCATCCGCTCCAATTCCATCATCACCGACCTGCGCTGCTCCATCGCCAGCTCCGCTCCCGCCGGCATTCGCTGCACCTCCTTCATTCCCGGCTTCGGCTGTGCTCCCAACAGGGATGTTATCTTTACCAGGTGTCGCGGCGTCAAAGCCACATTCCTCACGGGCCTCTCGCGCTCTCTGACGCACCTGCTCGTAATCAGGCCGGCCTCAAACAGGTGCTTATATATGTCTCGTTGCGCTTCGGCATAAACCGAAGCTTCGTGGGAACTAACCAAGCACGCGGACTATTCCTGGATGCGCTGATTCTCCTGTTTAAGGAGCGCTATTTGCCCCGCGACGTCCTGAGTATTCCTCTCTAGCATCCTGATCCGCTCCTCGAGGCTGCCCTCCCTGGAGGCGGCGGCATCTCTTATCGCCGACAGCTAGGAATCATTGGCACAGATGATCCCCTCAAGCTCGATCGTCCTGGCAGAAGCCTTGACTAGCCTACGCTTCAAGTCGGCCAACTCCCCCTCCACAGCGGCAACTTTCCTGCTCCACTCCGAGGTAACCGCCGTCACCTTGGCCAAGCATTGACGCTCGCTCTCTAAAGATGCCCTCCTCCCAGCCTCCAGCTCATCATTCGCCTGGCGCAACCGCTCCTCCAAGGTCTCAACGCGGCCAATCGCCTGGTCCCTCTGCAACTCCGCCCGCGCTAACTCCCCGACCAACTCTTGGTTGCGAGGGTCATCCCTCAGGCGCTCCTCAAGCTCCCTGCATTGGAGCTATAACCGGTGACACCTCTCGAGAACGCGGAGAAGTACCCCGGTTCAAACATTGGTCCGGCGCAGGCACTCTACCTGCAGCAAAAACGCCTGCGAGATAAAAGATATATAGAGGAGTTAGAGGTGGAAATCCTGGGAAACGGAAAGGTTAGGAGAGAGTAGTCAATCTGGAACGCATACCTTCATACCCAGCGACGCTACCTCATTCATTATACTGACATCCGTCACCTCTCTCAGCGACTAATTCTCCACGGAAGAACATAGCTGGCCCAACAACGGCAACATGGAAGACTCCCTCAGCAACAAATTCTCATCTGCGGGAATTTCGATCACCCGCGGCCTCCCGTCTGGATGAACAGTCGCGTTCATGATCCCATCACGAAACATACGGACATCCTCGGAATCCAAGTCGAAACCAAACGGAGATACCTCTCCCGTCGGTGCCGCCCCTGTCGACGGGGTGCTGGAATCTCCAAGATGCACTACCACCCGAGAAGGCTCACCCGCCTCAAATCTATGAGTAGAAGACTGAGCGATAGGGACAGCGCTCCCTTCCCGCTCATCTCGGGCTCGAAGATCATTTGGCCCGCCCGCTGAAGTGTGCGCCGTTTCGACAATCTCCCTCGCCCCGGAGAGAGGCGGAGGGTTCACAGTTACCGTCTCATCAGCGACTGACCGCGCCACCGAAGGGGCCGGAGGTAGAAGCATCCGCCGCCTGACTAAGGGTATTTCCTCTTTGTCTCGAAAATGCGATGACTCTCAAGAGCAGATAACTCCCGACATGCTCCTGCCATCAAACAAAGGGTGAACGGGAGATGGCGCGGCTACGGAGTCAACGGAAGCAGCCCTGGGAACCTGAGCGGCCGCCGCCGGAGTAAAAAACCTGCCAATCTCCCCAGGACGCCGGAATACAGGCTGAGGAGCCCTGCCGTGGCTTACCCGCCCTACAAATATAGAAAACGGGTCAGCATTAAGTCCTGGCGACGACCAAAAGGCGAACACGTGCCAGTAAAGCAAAACGACTTACCTACGACCAAACTTTGGCTGTACCTCCTCAAGAAGGACGCCCACGAGCGAATCCCCTCGGTATACGGGAGGATACATTCTAACCACCCGCGCAGACCAGTGAATAAAGGCGGGGGCAACCTGTCAGCTGCAGAAACGACAAAACAACAACTAGTCAAAAGACAAAATAAAAGATGAAGCGCAAGTTCAATCCTCCCCGAAACAAAAAAAAGAAACCAGGAAAGACCTACGGCCGTGATTCCAGGTCTCCGGAAAACCTGAGGAAGACGCCACCAGATGACTGGTCCTGACGTAGAAGAATTTTTCGTATTGACGAGGCTCGACCTCATCGTCCAAAGCCGTCACCAGTCCCTGCCACCCGCGCGGGACCATCCGAATCATGCTCCCCTGAATCAGCTGAGGAGCAAAGAGAGCAAGGACATGTTGTAGGGTGACAAACCTGCCGGCCAGCTCCGGGAACTTTAGCAGCATAGCCAAGATCTTGTACACGGACGGGGTAAGCTACCCCGGGCAAACACCGTAATACCTGCAAAAGTCGACTACCAGATTGGGAAGGGGCATTCTAAGCCCCAGCCTGAGGGGGTAGGAGTAGAACACACAATACCCGGCGCGGTTGGTGTGTACCCTATCCCGGGCAGAGCCAACACAATATCGGCGTGAGAGAGGATGAGCCCTTGCGCGCGTAGCTGGGCCATGCTTACCTCCCCCATCAGTAGGGCCTCATCGACGGGCTCAACCCCACCATCTCCGGTGAAATCCACCGCCAAGCTACCCGCCCTCGGGAGTATATCATCTACTGAGGGCATCCTCTCAGTATCGTTCCGATCAACGACCGGAAGCACGGGGGACAGCCCCTCAATCACCGGAGAATCTGCTGGCAGCACCACTGGAAGACCGTCGCGAGGAGGAAGGCCAGCCATTGATTTAGGTCACCGGGAAGGCTAGATGAAGAACAGAGAAGATGACTAAGAACGGGCAACGATTATGCCACAGAAAAAGCAGAATTATTTGGGAATTTGCTAGAGAGAGAAGCAATCAGTAAATCAAAGAGTGTTGAATGTCTGACATGCCAGGCTCTCTTATAGGAAAAATCGAATCAAATCTCGGGAAACTGACAGGCGCAATTTAATGCGAATCCCAACCATTAGAAACGATTCGATTCTCATCGAAATTGTCGCTGCCACGATCGAAATCAGAAAGTGTGCGCCGGAATTTAAGCAGTCAATTCGAATACCCTAAATACGCTAACGCCTTAACGAGACCCTGCGTCCTGAAGTTTGCGTGAGCAAGAACGTATCCGGACTCACGCCCGATCAAGAGGCGTCCTGAGAGGCCGTCGTCTCCTCGACCGAGAAGAGACGCCGTTCGAACTATCATATCCGCTTATCCCGGCCCGTCTCGACGTGACCACGATAAGCGGAGGGACTATCTCTATGAGCTACAATTCGACCTTATAGTAATCTGAATAAATTAATTACTCCCCTCGGCCCAAATGCGCATAGCAAGCGTCGAGCCTCCCTTGGATAGGCGCAGACGCCGTAAATAGCAAAGCCGTCATCGACCGCAGGTTATTATTCGTATCCGCCTAAAGCTTTTTGTCAAGGTCGACGCCTTGCGGGTACGCCCACAATCGTCTCACGGCACAGACTCAATCTCCAAAGAAAAGTCAACTAACATAACTAAGACCTATAAATACCAAGGCAATAATCAGAAAAGGGGTTCCACTCTTTCCCATAAGGGCTCTAAGAAATATAGAGTACAACACAGAGTGAGAACCAAGACAAAATAATGCAGAATAACAGTAGATCTATGAAAACATGATTGTAAGGATCTGAACCTCTTCATTGAGAGGCAGATTAATCCATTATCATGAATAAAAGATCACTATATATCTGCTGCTATCTTTACACATGTTCCCTTTTTCTTTTCCTTTACTGAATCTCAGATGTGTTACGACCTGCTATAATTGGCATCCATTTTAATAATTGTTTTGAGGTCATAAATATTCATAAACATTTTGGGTCAAACAAAGACGATCTTTTCATTTTCATCAAGTTAATTTTAATAAAAAGGACTAACCCAACTCTTTAAATAGAAGAAGAAAAAAATGAAGCAAGAATTTTAAATTTTCACTCACTCATTTTGTATACATAAAAATACAATAATGTTACTTCTTAATCAAATAAATTGAAAGCAAGCGCACATTTTTAGTTCACATGCGCATAGCGGTTGCTTAAAATGAACACCAAATATCTGGAACCAAAAGTTTTATTCACTCGAGAAAAAGTCAAAGTTCAGTTCATTTGGCAATTAAACCAAAATAGATAAACATTTAAAGTAGACGCAAGCAGTTCGATTCTATAAAAAGATGACCGACTCAAAATAAACAAGGTCAAAGGGCCTGAATTAGTGAAGTACAGGTGCAGCTAATGCGAATCCGGAACCAAAGTATTGTGTTTATTAAAATTAATAATATTTTTATGTTTTTTTTTAAAAAAAATAATATAATTATATACAACGCCACTTAAAGTGGCGTTGTATACTAATGGTAACGCCTCCGTTAGTGTACAACGCCATTTTAAGTAGCGTTGTATGTGACAGTACATGTACAACGCATCTTTACCTGGCGTTGTACACTTTTCAATTATTGAATAGTACAACACCAACTATTTTGGCGTTGTATCACAACCCCGACTCTTGATTTTCTATATAAAGAGGTGTTATGCTCGTATCATATACATCCAAACAATTTATAACACTTTTCTTGCTCTATTGCTCTTCTTGCTCTATTATTCCTATATTCTACGGTATTTCTTCATTATGCCTGAAGAGCGAAGGATAAGAACTTCTTTATATTGGGGTGGTGAGATTATGATGGAGAATAACTCTGTCAGCTACAGTTTACCCGCCAAATGTCATGTTAAATTGCCATTGACAATGGAGTACGATACATTGATATCGTTGTTATGCAAAAAAATGAGTGTGAGGAAACGTTCCGTCATACTTAAAGTTACCGGAAGATATCCGTATTCCGTCACTCCACAAGGGGTTATTTTTTACTCGGAGTTTAACATCGACGATGATGAAACTTTGCGTGATTTTTGAGGACTCCGGACGAATGTCGTGATTTTCTTGTAATCACAATGCTGGAGATGTACGTGAAGGTGGAAGACGTCCCTAAAAATGAGCTTGTGCGTAGTATAGATAACCCCCAATCATCGAGCGGTTATTATGGAACAGCTTTTGCTGGACAAGTTCCGGATGAAAGAGTTATCTTCGATTTAAACTTATCACCGCCTGCTTTCCATAACTCACAAGACGACTGGTAAATTTATTTATTATTTGTGATAATTAAGTATATATTTATTAAATTGATTTAATAGTAACACTCGCATATTTAATAGGGGGTACCGGCCAGATATGAATTTAACAAGTGGCCCATCCGGTAGTTACGTCCAGCTTGGAATTTCATCACATTATGACTTGTAAGTTAAGTGACTGAACACAATGACATAAAGTAGACATATCAATGACATAAAGTAGACATATCAATAACATAAAGTAGACCGATCAATGACATAAATTAGACCTATCAATGACATAAAGTAGACCTATTAATGACATAAAGTGACTGTAAAAGCTGGCCGTGTACCATACAACGCCATTAAAATTGGCGTTGTGCATACAACGCCATAAGAAGTGGCGTTGTATGTTCATTCACTCATCTATAAATACCGAACTCATTTCGTTCATCACATACGCTCAAAAAAATTACTAAACCAGAATATTTCTTCAAAACTTTGATTTATCCGAAGTAAAACTAAATGGCTCAATATGGTACACCAGTATGTTATTGTGGAAAAAAATGTGTGCAACAAACATGTTCGGAAGGTGATGATGTTGGACGTAACTACTGGATGTGCATGCACCAGATGGATTGCTACAAAAATCCGAATGAACCAATGTGTGAGTTCAATGAATGGGCGGAGGAACAATGTCTCCAATCAAACTACAGAGAACGAATGCTTAATCTGCATAATATGTGGTTAGCCCAAGCAGAAAGCAGCTACAATAGCAATATAAGAAGGATAGAACTCAGGGACGAGGTGAGGGAAGAAAAGAATAAAAAACTGAGAGCAGAATGGAAATTGGCAGCAGTTACGGAAGAAAGCCAAAAAAATAAACAGGAAATTGCGGAGCTTAAGGCGAGAGTAAAAGAGTTAGAAGACGAAAAAGAACGATTGCTTGATCGATTTAAGTGGTTAGAATGTAGAATAAATGGAAGTAGAGACTAAATAATTCCTACTATATATTTAGTTCATTTGTATGTTTGTCTTTCTTATTATGTTTAGTTCATTTGTATGTTTGTCTTTCTTATTAATTTATGTTTGTGTTTGTGTTCTAGTAATTTAAGTTTAAGTTAAATATTATGTTTTTGTTCGTGTTTAAATATTTGGAGTTTTTGTCGCATACGAATCAAATAAAATAAATGAAGAACTTAAAAAATTAACATTATTGGTACAACGCCACAATAAGTGGCGTTGAACTGGGAATATTTTTGAAGGCACGTTCAACGCCACAATAAGTGGCGTTGTAATATAACGTCCGTTATATACAACGCCACTTTACGTTTTTTTTAACATACTTCTGTTACTAATTTTAAAAAATAAAATACTTTGGTTCCGGATTCAAAGCTAATGCTAGTTTAAAGAATTCCACCATTAATGAACATGTCATTTTTGCAGAATTGCCTTATTACACACAGAAATAAGATACCTGTAGTTAGCTTTTCATTATATTTTTTATGAGTCCTTTAATAATATTTGTAGCAAAGGGGGAGTGGGTTGAGACTTTTGAGATTAAAGTATCTGAGGTTTTATTATTAACTAAGTATCATGTCCGCTAGTGGTGGTTAGTAGACATTTATCGAATAATTAAAACTTTTTCTTGAGAATCTTATCGAGCAATTAAGAATATTTCTTGTGCTTTGCTAATCTTTGAATTTTCTGGCCAACTTTAAGGCTTAAAATATTAAGTTAGCTTGGAGCCTTGTGCTACCTACATTAAGCAAAAAAGAAAAATTATAAAGGCGAGATAAGTTCATCAAGATTCTGAGTTGGCAAAGATTCTCCAGAAGAGGAGGGTCAACATAGCATGTGTGCAGGAAACTAGGTGGAAAGGGACGAAGGCGAGGGACGCAGATGAGTTTAAGTTGTGGTACTCCGGGGTTGAGAGGGGTAAGAATGGAGTAGGTATCTTGGTAGATAGGAATCTTAGGGAGTCCGTGGTTGAGGTTAGGCGAGTGGATGATAGGTTAATGTCTATTAAACTGGTTATTGGCGGTAGTGTTCTCAATGTCATTAGCGCTTACGCGCCGCATGCAGGCCTAGCTGAGGAGGTTAAAAGGCGTTTTTGGGAGGGCTTGGATGAGTTGGTGAGTAGTATTCCCCAATATGAGAAGTTAGTTATTGGAGGGGACTTTAATGGTCATATTGGGGCGGAGGCTGGTGGTTACGGTGAGGTGCATGGCGGCTTTGGCTTTGGGGTTAGGAACGGAGGGGGCACTTCGCTGCTTGATTTCGCTAGGGCTTCGGAGCTTTTGATCGCGAACTCGTCATTTCAGAAGAGGGAGGAGCATTTGGTTACTTTCAAAAGTTCCACGGCAAGGACTCAGATTGATTACCTCCTCCTCAGAAGGAGCGATAGAGGGTTGTGCAAGGATTGCAAGGTTATTCCGGGAGAGTCACTTTCAACTCTTCATAGACTCCTAGTGATGGATGTAGGTCTCTGGGTGAAGAGGAAGAGGAGGGGTTCTCGGGGCCGACCGCGGATTAGATGGGGAACTTTGACTAAGGAGAAAGCCCGGGAGCTGGAGAGGAAGCTAGTTGATGGGGGAGCTTGGAGTAGCTCTGGGGAAGCGGACGCAATGTGGTCAGTGACGACGAACTTGGTTAGGGAGGCTGCGCGAGATGTGCTTGGGGTAGCCAAGGGCTATTCAGGCAGGCACCAAGGTGACTGGTGGTGGAATGAGGTAGTCCAAGGAAAAGTGGAGGCGAAGAAGGCGGCGTTTGCTAAGTTGTCAGGGAGCTCAAGCGAAGAAGAAAGGAGAGCGAACACGGAGAACTACAAGGTGGCGAGGAAGGAAGCCAAACTAGCGGTCACGGAAGCTAAAAATGCAGCGTTTGGGCGCATGTACGAGGAATTGGGGGAGAAAGGCGGGGACAGAAAGTTATTCCGGTTGGCTAAGGTGAGGGAGAGGAAGGCGCGGGATCTAGACCAAGTTAGGTGCATCAAGGACGAGGATGGTAGGGTTCTGACGGGGGAGTCGCAAGTCAAGCGGAGATGGCAGGAATACTTTCGAGACCTGCTTAACGAAGAGGGGGATCGAGTCTTAGAGCTAGGGGAGCTGGGGCATTCGGAGTGTCCTAGAGACCTCGGGCACTGCAGGCGCATTAAGGAGGAGGAGGTCTTGAGGGCGTTGCGTAGGATGAGTAGGGGTCGAGCGACTGGGCCAGACGAAATTCCGGTGGAGTTTTGGAAATGCATGGGTAGGTCGGGAGTGGAGTGGTTGTCCAGGTTGTTCAATGTGATCTTTAGGACCAAGAGGATGCCGGAGGAGTGGAGATGGAGTACAGTGGTTCCCTTGTACAAAAACAAAGGGGATATCCAGTGTTGCAACAACTATAGGGGTATCAAATTAATAAGTCACACCATGAAGGTCTGGGAGAGGGTGATCGAGGCGAGGGTGAGGGAGATGTCATCTATATCTGTGAACCAGTTTGGTTTCATGCCGGGTCGCTCTACTACAGAAGCTATCCACCTTGTGAGGAGGATGGTGGAACTGTTCAGGGATAAGAGGAAGGACCTGCATATGGTGTTTATCGACTTGGAGAAGGCGTACGATAAGGTCCCTAGAGAGGTTCTGTGGAGATGCTTGGAGGCGAAGAGCGTGCCAGAAGCCTACATCGGAGTGATCAAAGACATGTATGATGGAGCCAAGACTAGGGTTAGGACGGTGGGTGGCGACTCGGACCATTTTCCGGTGGTTATGGGGCTACATCAAGGATCTGCGCTAAGCCCTCTCTTATTTGCCTTGGTAATGGATGCTCTAACTCGCCATATTCAAGGGGATGTGCCATGGTGTATGCTCTTTGCTGACGACATAGTCTTGATAGACGAGACGAGGGCTGGTGTTAACGCGAGGTTGGAGGTCTGGAGACAGACCCTCGAGTCTAAGGGTTTTAAACTAAGCAGGTCTAAGACAGAATATCTAGAGTGCAAGTTTAGCGACGAGTCGAGCGAAGTAGGCTGGGACGTGAAGCTGGGATCTCAGGTCATAGCCAAGAGGGACAGTTTCAGATATCTTGGATCAGTGATTCAAGGGGACGGAGAGATTGACGGGGATGTCACTCGCCGTATAGGAGCGGGGTGGTTGAAGTGGAGGCTCGCATCAGGAGTCTTGTGTGACAAGAAAGTTCCACAGAAACTCAAGGGGAAGTTTTATAGAGCGGTGGTTAGACCTGCCATGTTGTATGGGGTGGAGTGCTGGCCTGTGAAGAACTCTCATGTCCAGAGAATGAGAGTTGCGGAGATGAGGATGCTCGGGTGGATGTGCGGGCTCACCAGATTAGATAAGATTAAGAATGAAGTTATTCGGGAGAAGGTGGGGGTGGCCCCAGTGGATGAGAAGATGCGAGAAGCGAGACTCAGGTGGTTTGGGCATGTGCGGAGGAGAAGCCCTGATGCACCGGTGAGGAGTTGTGAGCGACTGGCGGTGGTTGGCGCGAGTCGAGGGAGAGGGAGGCCTAAGAGGTATTGGGGTGAGGTGATTAGGCAGGATATGGCTAGAATGGGGATTTCCGAGGACATGACCCTTGATAGGAAAGTTTGGAGGTCTAGTATTAGGGTTGTAGGGTAGGACCTTCTAGAATTCTTAGTACTTCTGTTAGGGGCTAAGTGGGGTTTGGTAGCGATCTCTATAGTTAATTAATGTATTGTGTTGTGCCTCTTATGGTAGTAACCGATTGGTATTATTGCATGTCATTCTACTTTTGGTTTTATGTTTAGATAATTATTTATTTGATTTATCCCGGATTTACTAACATTGTTTTGTTTTGTTTTGTTTGTTGATTTTCTCTCTCTTTTTCTGGAGCCGAGGGTCGGCCGGAAACAGCCTCTCTACCCTTTCGGGTAGGGGTAAGGCCTGTGTACGCATTACCCTCCCCAGACCCCACTTTGTGGGAACATACTGGGTAGTTGTTGTTGTTGTTGTTGTTGTAAGTTCATCAAGATTCCTATAATATTGATTTTTATATCTGATCTTATTGTTTGGTTACTGTCTAAATACACTGCTATCTCCGTCACCAATTATCAGTTTATCATATTTGAATTTGTTTATTGGACGTTAAAAATTAAAAAAGAGTCATTCATTGTTTTCTTCTTCTTCATTTACCCTTATTGTTTCAATTTGTGGAATGTTAATTGATTGAAATGTTCAATGAGATATAAAACTTAGTTTAAACAAAATACAGAAACTTACACAAATGTCCCAAATAAATATTAACTTATCAATCTCTAGTTATTAGTCATACACTTACCAAAACTAGCCAACAAAAATTAAAACCAAATAATAAGATTCTTTCAAAGAATCTCATGCAGCTTCCATATTTTTAAGCATGATTAGCAACATTAGATACTGTCACACCTCCTTTTTCCGCACCCGCGAGGGAGCGAGGGAGTTTTTCCAATTAAAGGACAATCGAAACGGGATTTATTTAATTAATTCAGAGTCGCCACTTGGAAAAATAATGGTGTCCCAAGTCACCGATTTAATCCCGAACCGAGGAAATTTTATGACTCTATAATGTAGTCTGCGAAACTAGAAACCTGGATAAGGAATTCTGTTAACCCGGGAGAAGGTGTTAGGCACTCCCGGATTCCGTGGTTTTAGCACGGTCGCTCAACTGCACTTTTTGCTTTTATCTGATTTCTTTATATATTTTAACTATGTATTTTTAATGTTCCGCTTTTATTTTTAGAAGAATTGCGACGTCACGAAAACACGTTTCGAGTCACACCGCAACCAGTACGCCTGTGACTTTAATGTATTTCAGTTTCGCCGAGAGTAAGATTTGGGTCACATAAATGCGCACCCGTATTTAGGAAAATAATTTACTTACAAATCGTGCCTAAAGAGTCTACCGTCTTTATTAACTTTGGGAAAGGACCGTGACATTCACCAAAACGGTCCTTCCAAGTCTAAGTTTTTTATAACCACTAATTTGAGGGCCCCGCAATTATATATTCTGTGCGGCGAGGCTCGTCTCATTTTTATTTAAGGTCAAACTAACGTGACTATGATTTTTTCTACTTAATTGGTCTCTAATAATAAACAAAGGTCCTAATTTATTATTATTAAGAAATGTTATAGCCTATCAATTAAACATTAACGGGCCAAGTGTCATTTTATCCTTAGGTCCGAGGAACTCAATTTATGCATGCTAGGTTAATTTTTTCCAACATGCTGGGCCCGAGATAGGCCCCAAAAGAAGGGCAGAACCGGCCATACATTAATTCGCTTGAGTAACACAGTATACTTATTTTTATTTTGAACGAATTAAACTTATTACAAATTAAATTTTCATGAGCTAGCTGTTGTATTTTATGAGGACTAGTGGTGAATTAATCTAGTTAATGAGAGTCGAGGTGCAGTTGATTTGCAAATGTTTCCTATAGCCCATATTTTATTATCCATTTAGAGTCTATAATCCTAAGAGAAGTATGTATGACTCTACAATCGAACATTGGTTATAGTAACATATTTTGTGTGAGTCATTATCTAGACATTTGATGCTCTCTTTAACAATCCGCGACAAAGTAATCACCTTTAACCGCTCAAGATGCACTTGCTTCAAATCTATTCTTTATTACTACAAAATTACACTAGAACCTTTAACTGGTAATATAAGTTCCAGAAATGCGGCCACACAAGCATACTATTTTGATACCTCTAACAGTCAACACTTGGAACAATATTGTTCATAGTCCAATATTAAAAAGAGTTGTGTTTGAACTATCTTATCTAATATCAAATATAAGTTCATTCATGATGAGTCTGTCTCTTTAACATTACAAATATTAAATGAAAACTAAGGCATTCTATAGTAAAATATCATCACTTGATTCTGCAAAGTAATACATATGCGATTATCGAACTTCCTATTGCCAGGGGGTAGAGTATACCTGGAAATTGGAAAAATGAAGGAGTAAGAGATCAGCTATAGCAGTGATGGCAATAGTAGCGGTGAATAGCAATAGTAGCAGTGAATAGCAATAGCCAAACACAACAGCAAACGACCAATGGACAACCAGCAAACCAGTAATAGCCCAACCCCAACACACTCAAGTGAACCAGATACAACACTCAGCAACAAAGAACCAGCCAGCAAACACACAACAACCCCAGGCAGCAACAAACTCAATCACAGCAGTAGCAACAACTAATGGTAGCAATCGAATGAACCAGCAGCCTATACCAAGACTAATCACAACACTCAACCCAGGCAGTAACAAAAGAGCAGCAACAAATGGACCAAGAGCAACAACGATGCTGACCAACAGCCTCGAATGAGTACCTCAGCAACAACAATGGCCAAATGACTCAAACACTGAAGCAAACAATCGGAGCAATGACCACAAATCCTATCAAACGGTAGCCTTTTCTCTTCAGCTATTACTCTCCAGTGGGACTGTTTTCTTTTCTCTCCAGATACTCTCAAGTCTGTATATCTAATGTGTATCTATGAATATGCTGCTGTTTTGCTTCTCCAGGATGCTCTCAAGTCTGTCTCTATAATCTGTGTCCGTGTGTGCCTATCAAATGTATCCTATTTATAACCAAAAACAAACCTAGGACATCCAGATTTTGCAGAGACAGTCCCTTGCCCATCCCCTTCTGACAGAGCCCATCCTCCTATCATATGTCTAAGTATGGTCCTATTATTTAAACAATGGCTTTTGTCCAGACATGGCTAAGTGTCCTGCTGTAACAGCAGGTTCCACTAACTTAACTCATGGGCAAGGTATTTTTAAATCCTAAGAAATGCCAATTCCGTTAATCTCTAATTAACAAACCCTAGATTCTGATCCAATTACAGTCCTCATATGCACTACACTTCATTAGTTACCCCCTTCAATCCTTAACTAACAACAACTAATTCAATTCATCACTTAGTTAATCAACAGTTCAAAAGAAAGAAAAATCTCGATCCAAACAGTGATTCACAATGTGATTTACAGTGTCAAGTTCTGCCACAAAACTCCAATAAACAGACCTACGAGACTAATCAACAACATTCGTATAATTCACATAAGGAACAACAATCAATCATCGACTTAGTGATTCGAAGTGCTCAGGCAAACGAAGCATGAAAAATGCAGAATTCACTACTTGACAGTATCGTTTACAGCCAATTCGTGTTTCTATATCGCAATCTACTCCGACATATAAGCAAAACAAGAATGACCAAATAAAAGGTCTTACGGTGTAGAAGCAGGAAAGATTAAAATCAAACACCCAACAGATAGAAACGAACAACTATAATGAACACAACAACAAAACAAAAGGAAGAGAATGAGAAATGGGATACCTCAAGAAATTGGACGGACTCGGCTCAAAAGACTTCGAGTTTGCACTCTTTTGAAGTAAACAGACTTTAATTGAAGTGTTTTTCAAATGAAAAACACTCCAATTAAGGTCTATTGCCTTCAAACACCATTGACTCGACGCAATCCCTAATTTTTGGGTTCTAGGGTTCTTGAGGCGCGGATTTAGGGCTTTGACATTTCTGGTAAGATTCGAACCAAACCAAGGGTGGTTTGGGTGTGAGGGTGGTGTGAGGAGTCACCGGTGTGAATTCGGGGTGGTTTGGCGTAAGTTCGAGTTGACTCGAATCTTCAAATGAAGATTCGAGGAGTTCTGGAGTGATTCGAGGTAAAGGGGGGCTGGGATCGTGATGGGGGAGGTGAGGGGAAGGTTTTGGCGTTGGTTTGGGTTTGATTGGCCTACCGGAACCGCCGTGAGGCGATTTCCGGCAGGCGGAGCAAGGCGGCGTTACGCCGGGCGTTTGAGAGCTCTGAGGGAGATGAAGGGAGAGGGGGGGTCTGGCTTGGGGGGCGGGGTAAGGAAAGGAGTTTATATATGTTTTGAGTAGTTAAATCCTGATCGTTGGATCAAACTTGATCAACGATCAGGATTCTCTCATTTAAACCAAACGGTGCCGTTTGGTTAAGTCCTAGGCTGAATGAATTTTGGAATTAACGGATTAATCTGGGCCGTTGGATAATAAAATCCAACGGTCCAGATCAAGCGTTACATAGGCTGAAACTGGACTGGTATGGGATTCGTTTGGGCCTGGTTTTCCTGGACTGAACTATGGCCCAATTCGATCTCATTGCTACACATATATATATGTACATGTATATATATATATATATATATATATATATATATATGCATACAATTATCCCACACAATTATATATCACCTAAAAATGTAAATCACATGACTTCGATATCAAACACTAAAAATGCAAAACTTAGCATATATTTTTTGTATTTTTTAATTTAAATAAATAAACGTGCACACAAAAGATAAAATAACACAAAAATCACAAAAATCATACCCAACACGAAACTATTTTTATTTTTGAATTTTCTGGGAGTACTTCTCAAGTAAGGCAAAAATCACGTGCTCACAGCTGCCCCTCTTTGCGCGTAAACACGCAGAGTTTTCGTGCAAAGATAAATGAGCGGATATAAGCGATTTTTGCCCATTCGAACACTCCGTATGAAGCATTTTGGAAAAGTTTTTTTTTTTTGACCGAACCTTGCTTCAAAGGTCTCCTACATATCCCTGGCTAAAAGGGAATCAGGTCAATGTAGTTCGGGAAGTTCTGGTAGCTGGGACTACCATGCCTGTTGCGATCTCGCTGTTACTGCTGTTGCCGCCGTTATTGCTGTTACCATTGCTTAACTGATTTCCTTGTTACACCGCGCTAAGCAACAAAACAAGAAGCTAGACTAGGTTACAGTACTACAAGTTCTTATCTATCCTTTTTAACTTGATCTTGTCGCGCTCCTTGCCATCTTGTCCGACTTTGGCGTTCCTTCTGATGCTTCGTCTCTTCTTACGAACTTGGATTCATGCCGAAGATTTCTGTTACATTCTACCGCTTTCCTCTAACAAATTAAAACAGATCGCCACTCCATTCTCCAGGCGGGCTCCCCGACTTCAACTACTACTTCAAAATTAAATCGCCACTCCATTCTCCGGGCGGGCTCCCCGACTTCAACTACTACTTCAAAATTAAATCGCCACTCCATTCTCCGGGCGGGCTCCCCGACTTCAACTACTACTTCAAAATTAAATCGCCACTCCATTCTCCGGGCGGGCTCCCTGACTTCAACTACAACTTCAAAATTAAATCGCCACTCCGTTCTCCGGGCGGGCTTCCGACTTCAACTACAACTTCAAAATTAAATCGCCACTCCATTCTCCGGGCGGGCTTCCGACTTTCAACTACAACTTCGAAATTAAATTGCCACTCCATTCTCCAGGCGGGCTTCCGACTTTCAACTACAACTTCGAAATTAAATTGCCACTCCATTCTCCAGGCGGGCTTCCCGACTTCAACTACAACTTCAAAATCAAATCGCCACTCCATTCTCCAGGCGGGCTCCCTGACTTCAACTACAACTTCAAAATTAAATCGCCACTCCATTCTCCGGGCGGGCTTCCTGACTTCAATTACGACTTCAAAATTAAATCGCCACTCCATTCTCCAGGCGGGCTTCCTGACTTTCAACTACAACTTCGAAATTAAATTGCCACTCCATTCTCCAGGCGGGCTTCCTGACTTCAACTACAACTTCAAAATCAAATCGCCACTCCATTCTCCAGGCGGGCTTCCTGACTTTCAACTACAACTTCAAAATTAAATCGCCACTCCATTCTCCAGGCGGGCTTCCTGACTTTCAACTACAACTTCAAAATTAAATCGCCACTCCATTCTCCAGGCGGGCTCCCTGATTTCAACTACAACTTCAAAATTAAATCGCCACTCCATTCTCCAGGCGGGCTTCCTGACTTCAACTACAACTTCAAAATTAAATCGCCACTCCATTCTCCAGGCGGGCTTCCTGACTTCAACTACAACTTCAAAATTAAATCGCCACTCCATTCTCCAGGCGGGCTTCCTGACTTCAACTACAACTTCAAAATTAAATCGCCACTCCATTCTCCAGGCGGGCTTCCTGACTTCAACTACAACTTCAAAATTAAATCGCCACTCCATTCTCCAGGCGGGCTTCCTGACTTCAACTACAACTTCAAAATCAAATCGCCACTCCATTCTCCAGGCGGGCTTCCTGACTTTCAACTACAACTTCAAAATCAAATCGCCACTCCATTCTCCAGGCGGGCTTCCTGACTTTCAACTACAACTTCAAAATTAAATCGCCACTCCATTCTCCAGGCGGGCTCCCTGACTTCAACTACAACTTCAAAATTAAATCGCCACTCCATTCTCCAGGCGGGCTTCCTGACTTCAACTACAACTTCACCGATTTCATCCTATCTTGATTACCTTCCTTGCCTCTTGTACCATTTCCTTCTTCCTGCATTGCCTCTCGGACCGCCTTTTCTCCTGAATTATCCTGTCTCGGAATTGCTTTCCCCCGGTCGTATTACTTTTCTTCTGGCTGCTGGGGATATTTTTGGAACTGTTTACCCGCCTGCTGGGGGTGATGCTGCTGAGGAAGTATTCTTTGTTTCCTTCACCCCTCATTCTCTTCCTTCTTCCCCTACCTCTTCCGGGACTCACGCTTTTGTTTCCTTGATCAAATTATAGGATGTAATACTGCTGGGGGAATCTCGAAGCCATTTTTCTTTTTCCAATAACTGCTGGCGATGATACCCGGCTCAAGGATCGCCCCATCTTGTGTTGCTTTCTACACTTATCCTCCGAGTCTTGCTTTCCAGAAAATTTTCGCAACCGGAGAAAATTTTCTGCCCCAGTGTGATAAACTTCTGGACGGTACGCTTTTCTGCCGTCGGACCCTCTTTTCCTGCTTTAAATCAAAGAAAAATTGTTAGTTTCAAAACGCCGCGAGTGGTCGTGCCACTCTTGTTGAGGCCATTCTCTTTCCGCTGCTTGGCCTCTCTCGAACTTTGAGGACGACGTTGACGCTTGCTTGGGAAGATGCTTTTTCCACGAACGACCTCTCATCTTTCCTTTTATTCCACTCTTTGGTTTGGTCCGACTCTTCTAGCCGGTGATCTGTCGCGTGAAATCATCTTTCGGACATGCCACGTGTGTCCATCATACTCCATAATTCTTGCGAACCTTCCACTCAGCCTGTCATCCCAATCTCACTGTCGTAACGACTTTGTCTCATTGCCTTGTTCCATGCCTATTCACTTTCAATATACTGCTTTGGGAGACTTGGTAGTAAGCTTTGAAACATCAATTTTCGAAAATGAAAGAAAAGAAAAGAATACTGACCGCAAATGACAAAAGGAGAGAAAAACTTTTCTGAACTCAAAAAATAGGGAAAACTTATCTGAATGTGTGCCTGATCCAACGTTATGCCGCGCCTTTGAGATTAAACTACCCAGTCTATTCATGTCAATCACTTTCTGATACCGCGTCCTGCTAGAGGTAAACGGATGTCCAAACCCTGTCTCATGCAGACATCTTGTAACCATCTCGTCTTGTCACCTCACAGTGCCCTTCAAGGGTTTTCACTAATGAGATTCTCTCATTTCTCTCTATCTCCCGTCGCCTTAAGGTGCCCGTAAAGGTTTTCACCGTAAGACTCTCTCATTTTATTTCTCTCGACTTCCTTCGCCTTAAGGTGCCCGCGAGGGTTTTCACCGTTAAGACTCTCTCATTTATGCTTTCTTTCCTTGCGGCGGGGTATCACCCCTGAGATTCCCTCTAGAGCGTTATCCCCTTTCGGCTTGTGCATTCTGGATTCAATCGAGGGTCGGGATGTCACTCTTGGCTTTCATTCGCATGACTTGGCACTTCTCAAATACTGATCGAGAGGTCTTTCTGGTTTTTGACATGGTTTCTGCGCGTGAGGCTGAAGAAAAGGGTTTAGCCTCAACGGTTAGCTTATTACAACTTTCGGAATCCACACTATCTTTCAAACGAAACAATGACTTCTGCCCCAGTTTTGTTGCTTGGGGGATTTTTGATTTTTATTTTATTATGACCGAGCCGTGTGGCGCCTACGTATCCTTCTTGAGGAATCAGGGTCGAACGTAGTTCACTTTTTCTTGTATTACTTCTTTGTTTCTTTTCTATTCTGTTACACATCTTCCTTGATGATTCCGAAAGAGGGTATATGAAAGAACAATTAAGGCTCAAATGGGGAAACAAAGGTTAAAGTGTTTGGGTAGTAGAAAAATTGCCTCTGTCATTTCATTCTCCGAAAAATGCCAAGTACACACAAACGAAACCAAACGTTGACAAATGCATTAAAGAATTACACATAATATCTCTTAACTGCATCAGAATTAATAGCCATATCGGTGCATCTTCCCTCGACATCCGTCAGACATAGAGCGCCGTTGGATAATACTCTAGTCACCACAAAAGGTCCCTGCCAATTTGGAGCGAACTTGCCTTTCGCTTCGGCCTGATGGGGTAGAACTCTCTTCAGCACATGCTGTCCCACTTCAAATCTCCTGGGACGTACCTTCTTGTTATATGCTCTCGCCATTCTCTTTTGATACAATTGGCCGTGACATACTGCTGTCAATCTCTTTTCATCAATCAAGCTCAGTTGCTCTAATCGGGTTTTGACCCACTCGTCGTCATCAATCTCAGCTTCAGCGACGATTCGGAGGGATGGAATCTCAACTTCTGCGGGTATTACTGCTTCAGTCCCGTATACCAACAAGTAAGGAGTTGCACCTACCGAAGTCCGGACGGTAGCGCGATAACCCAACAACGCAAATGGTAACTTTTCATGCCACTGCCTAGACCCTTCTATCATCTTCCTCAATATCTTCTTTATGTTCTTGTTTGCTGCCTCGACCGCACCGTTTGCTTTTGGGCGATACGGTGTGGAATTTCGGTGTGTAATCTTGAACTGTTGACATACCTCTTTCATCAATCCACTGTTAAGATTTGCACCGTTATCTGTAATGATCATCTTTGGAATTCCAAATCTACAAATGATGTGGGAGTGTACGAAGTCCACCACCGCCTTCTTGGTCACTGATTTGAATGTTTTGGCCTCCACCCGCTTGGTAAAATAATCAATCGTTACCAGAATGAACCTGTGACCATTGGAAGCCGCAGGCTCAATAGGTCCAATAACATCCATACCCCATGCGACAAACGGCCATGGTGCGGACATTGTATGCAATTCAGTCGGCGGAGAATGAATCAAATCTCCGTGTATCTGACACTGATGGCATCTTCGCACGAAACTTATACAATCCCGCTCCATAGTGAGCCAATAGTATCCTGCTCGAAGAATCTTCTTTGCCAATACGTATCCGCTCATGTGTGGTCCGCAAACTCCCGAGTGTATATCCGTCATAACTGTTGTGGCTTGACTTGCATCTACACATCTCAACAATCCCAAATCTGGGGTTCTTTTATACAGCACCCCTCCACTAAGGAAAAATCCGTTCGCCAACCGCCGAATAGCTCGCTTTTGATCTCCGGTTGCTTGCTCTGGGTATACTCCTAACTTGAGGTATTCCTTGACATCATGAAACCACGGCTCACCATCCACCTCTTCCTCTATCACATTACAATAAGCATGTTGATCCCGGATCTGGATATGTAACGGATCGACACGAACCTTGTCCGGGTGATGTAGCATTGACGCTAAAGTAGCCAACGCGTCGGCAACCTCATTATGCATCCTTGGGATGTGCCTGAATTCTACCGATCGAAAGCGTTTGGTCAAATCATGCAAACACTGACGATATGGGATAAGCTTTAAATCTATGGTTTCCCATTCTCCCTGAATCTGATGTACCAGAAGGTCCGAGTCTCCCAAGACCAAGACGTCCTGTACATCCATGTCCACCGCTAATCGCAGCCCCAAGATACATGCCTCGTACTCAGCCATGTTATTGGTACAGTGAAAACGCAGTTGAGCAGTAACAGGATAATGATGTCCTGTTTCAGATATGAGCACAACCCCTACTCCGACTCCTTTTGCGTTTGCCGCTCCATCGAAGAAGAGCTTCCATCCTGGATCCTTGGTTGGTTCTAACCCCTCAATCTGCAATACTTCCTCATCTGGAAAATACGTCCTCAAAGGTTCGTATTCGTCATCAACGGGATTTTCAGCTAAGTGATCGGCCAGGGCTTGAGCTTTCATAGCCGTCCTTGTCACGTATATGATGTCGAATTCCGTAAGTAATATTTGCCATTTTGCCAACCTCCCTGTAGGCATAGGTTTCTGGAAAATGTACTTCAACGGATCCAAACGCGAAATGAGGTAAGTGGTGTAAGAAGACAAATAATGTTTCAACTTTTGGGCTACCCAAGTCAAAGCGCAACATGTCTTTTCTAGATGGGTGTACTTGACCTCGTGGACCGTGAATTTCTTACTGAGGTAGTAAATGGCCCGTTCCTTCCTGCCAGTAAGATCATGCTGCCCAGTACGCAGCCGAACAAATTCTCCAAAACCGTTAGATAAAGAATCAGGGGTCTACCCGGCTCGGGCGGAACCAATACGGGTGGGTTTGACAGATACCCTTTGATTTGGTCGAACGCTTCCTGACATTCTGCCGTCCATTCTATCGCGGCGTCTTTCTTCAATAGGCGGAATATGGGTTCACGAGTTGCCGTAAGCTGGGCAATAAACCTACTGATGTAATTCAACCTTCCCAACAGACTCATTACCTCTGTTTTATTCTTTGGCGGGGGTAGCTCTTGAATGGACTTGATTTTGGATGGGTCCAACTCAATGCCCCGTCGGCTGACGATGAATCCTAGCAACTTTCCTGATGGAACTCCGAATGCGCATTTGGCTGGATTGAGCTTGATGTCGTATCTTCGAAGTCTTTGAAAGAACTTCCTGAGGTCAGCAACATGGTCCTCTTGACGTCTGGATTTCACGATCACATCATCCACGTACACCTCAATTTCCTTGTGTATCATGTCATGGAATACCGTAGTCATTGCCCTCATATATGTTGCTCCTGCATTCTTCAAACCAAACGGCATCACTCGGTAGCAATAAGTCCCCCACGGCGTGATAAAAGCCGTCTTTTCTGCGTCCTCTTCGTCCATCAAAATCTGATGATATCCCGCATAACAATCCACAAAGGATCCAATTTCGCGTCCGGCACAATTATCAATCAGGATATGGATATTGGGAAGTGGGAAATTATCCTTAGGACTTGCCTTGTTGAGATTGCGATAGTCCACGCATACCCTGATCTTTCCGTCTTTCTTTGGCACCGGTACTACGTTAGCCAACCATTCGGGGTATCGAGTGACACGAATGACTTTCGCCTGCAACTGCTTGGTTACCTCCTCCTTAATCTTCACACTCATCTCCGTCTTGAATTTCCGCAGCTTTTGCTTGACGGGAGGATATGCCGGATCGGTGGGTAATCTATGAACCACTAGATCAGTGCTGAGTCCTGGCATGTCGTCGTACGACCACGCGAAAATATCTTTAAACTCCATGAGCGTTTTGATCAGTTCTTCTCTCAGATTGGGTTCAATATGGACACTTATCCGGGTTTCTTTGACGTCATCCGCATTCCCTAGATTAACGGCCTCGGTATCATTTAAATTCGGTTTGGGCTTTTCCTCGAAGTGACTTAATTCTTCACCGATTTCTTCCACGGCTTCATCATCGCCGTACTCTGACTTACTCTCGTCACTTCTTATTTCATGTGTTATTATTTCCAAACCCGATTGACTTTCTAGACTGGGTTGATTAATCTTTAAGTGCGCCATATCATTAAGATCAGTTGCAAGAAGGCTGTTCAGAAAAGTAAAAAGAATAAAAGATAAACAAAATTAGACACGAAGGAACCAAATTTCATTGATGGGAATTGTACAAAGGGAAAACAAACTGCAAACTTAAATCAAAAATAAACAAAACAAACGGGATTTTACTCCGGGGACAAACCCCCAATACAAAACTTCGAAAGAAAAACAATCCAAGACAAACTACCAAGACTCCTTCCGGACAGGGAGAGGAGTAGCCTTCCAGTTATTCAGTTTTGCCCTTGGTCCCACAAATTGTATCTCGGCGTGACTAGATCCTTCACCGTCCTCGAGCATACATACATCCGTGAATAGGTCTTCGAACTTCCTGAAGAACTCTTCATCTGGCCTGATCGTAGGACCGGGAATCTTTGTCGCTGGATGTCCTCTTGCTCCGGACCTGACAAAAGATTGGGAAAGGCGTGGAACAGGCTTTGGGAGCACCCATGTTTTCTGCTTGCTCCTCTTTGCTCGCCGGATGTCCTCTGAGGTTGGCTGGAATCCCAAGCCGAAGGTTCCCAAGTTTTCGACCACTGATACCGGTTGTATAATTCCTTGCAGAGATGCACCTAGCCCTTTACCGGGTATGAAACCATGTCGCAACATTTCATGCGCCACCATGACATCCACAGTAATTGTTCTGTCGCCGGGAATACATTCCCCTTCCGGAACTCGGTGGGCGGACACCACATCGCAGACCTGATACACCCACGGCCCAACGTCGTCTTCTGTTTCAACAAAGGGAATGATGGTGCCTGATTGTGGATCGTTCTCTCCGTGGACGACGATCTCCTGCTGGTCCCATTCAAACTTGACGAGCTGGTGTAAGCTGGACGGAACTGCTCTTGCAGCATGAATCCATGGTCGCCCTATTAGGAGGTTATATGACACCACCATGTCCAGCACCTGGAATTCCATGGTGAACTCCACTGGCCCGATTGTCAAGACTAGCACTATGTCACCAACCGACGCTTTGCCTCCTCCGTCGAACCCTCGGACACATACCCTGTTCTCGCGTACCCTGCCGATGTCTACCTTCAATTTGCCCAGTGTAGAGAGAGGACAAATGTTAGCACTGGACCCATTATCGACCAAGACTTTGGTAACCACCGCCTCTTCACACTTCACCGTAAGATATAAAGCCCTGTTGTGCTCAGTGCCTTCCTCGGGCAACTCGTCATCGGTGAAGGTGATCCGATTTGCTTCGAAGATCCTATTGGTGATCTTCTCCAAATGGCTCACTGAGATTTTATCCGGTACATGTGCCTCATTCGGGACTTTCATCAATGCTTGCCGATGTTCTTCAGAATGTATCAGCAAGGATAGCAATGATATTTGCGCCGGAGTCTTCTTCAACTGCTCTAAGACGGAGTAGTCGTGCAGCTTCATCTTTTTCAAGAATTCTTCCGCTTCTTCATCGGTGACCGGCTTTTTCAATACTGCCGGAGTGGTCTTCCTCAATTCCGCAGGGGCAAAACATCTCCCCGAGCGGGTCAACCCTTGGGCTTCACAAACTTCCTCTTTCACCTCCTTTCCTCTGTAGGTCGTTGTAATCCGAGCATAATTCCATGGGACAGCCCGGCTATCAGTTACTGGCAACTGCGTTGCTGGCTGGATGATGAAAGGATCCATTCGAACGCCTGCTACTGTAAAAATGGGCTTGATTGCTGCCCCTGGTACAACTATCTTGGCCGGCTTCACCGGTACTTCGTTCACATTTTCCTTTCCTGCTTCCGACTCTCCTGGTATGTCTTTCTTGCAACTGGGCGACTCATCACAGCTTGGCCCTTTTCTCGTTCCTGCCCCGCTAGACTTAATCATCATTACGGTCTGAGAGGCTTTCTCCTTTCCTTCCTCCGTCCGTACCAACTCGATCATATTGGTCTCATGATGAGTTGGAAGCGGGTTTTGGTTGATGTTGGGCTCTGTTGGAGTCCGGACCTCAATCCTGCGAGTGTCAATGAGCTCCTGGATGGCCGTCTTTAGCCTCCAACACTTTTCCGTATCGTGCCCCGGACATCCCGAGCAGTAGGCACAATTTACTGAATGGTCCAGGTTCTTCGGAAGAGGGTTTGGCAGCTTAGCTTCAACCGGATTCAGCAACCCTACCTGCTTTAACCGGTGGAACAGACTAGTGTAAGACTCTCCTAAGGGAGTGAAAGTCTTTGGCCTCGGCGCCCTGTCGCCCCTGAATGCCTGGTTCGGACGGAAACTCGCGCCCGAGGGGTTTCGGTAAGCTCTTGGGGGTGGATGATTGTTCTGGGGGTTTGGTGCACGCCACGGTGCATGAGCGGGAGGTGCAGAATATGACTGTGCATGGTGGACGGTAAAATGAGGATCAGGTGCGGGATAGTAATGTTGCGGGTAGCTATATGGGTTGTGGGGGTAATTTTGGTGGTGAGGCTGGGGTGGGCTATATTGGGGTGCGGGGCCTCTATTTTTGAACCATGCCCCGGACTCGACGGCCGCAACTTCCTCTCTCCTCTTTTTCCCCAGTACTCCTCCAGTACCGCTTTGGATAGCCTGGGTGGTGGCTTTCAGTGTTGAGTAGCTCATGATCTTGTTGGCCTTCAAACCCTCCTCGATCATACCCCCCATTTTTATCACCTCAGTGAATGATTTGCCTACGGATGTTACCAGATGTCCGAAGTAGGTGGGTTCTAATGTTTGCAAGAAGTAGTCCACCATCTCGCTTTCTCTCATCGGCGGATCTACCCTGGCCGCCTGTTCCCTCCATCGGAAACCAAATTCCCTGAAGCTTTCAGCAGGCTTCTTCTCTATTTTTAGCAATGATAGGCGGTCGGGGATTATCTCAAGATTGTATTGGAACTGGCCGATAAAAGCTTGAGCCAGATCATCCCACGTAAACCATCTACTGGGATCCTGTCTAGTGTACCACTCCAACGCCGATCCTCCCGGACTCTGGCCGAAGTAGGCTATCAGAAGCTCGTCCCGTCCTCCGGCCCCTCTCATTTTACTGCAAAACCCCCGCAGGTGGGCCACCGGGTCACCATGCCCCTCGTATAGGTCGAATTTGGGCATTTTAAATCCTGCTGGCAACTGGACGTCCGGAAATGGACACAGATCCTTATAGGCGACGCTGACCTGGTTGCCTAAACCGTGCATGTTCTTGAAGGACTGCTCCAGGCTTTTAACTTTTCTGGCAACTTCCTCGTGTTCCGAACTTTGGAAGTGTTTTTCCGGTTCTGCCGGATTATCCCAGTGAGGTGTATGTGATTGTGGTTCAGGAGCCCTGAAAGTAGGCTCTGGAGGATAGTAAGAGTTGTCATGGATCCGAACATATGGCTCGCTGGCCGGCCTTTGCAGAGGAGCAGGTGGAGGTGCTACAAAAACAGGGGTGACTGGAGGAGGATTTGGTTTGGGTGGTGGAATGTGGGTGGCATATGGATTTTCCCCCTGAAAGTATGGATAGCTCGGGGCGCTTGTTGAAGGATCAATGGGCGGATGTTCCGGAGCTGAGGCGAGAGTAGGGCGGTTTGGTGAAGACTGTTCCCTGGCCCGGGCCAAGTGCATCTCTGTTATCTGTTGTTTTAACCGGTCTACTTCTTCCTTCATGATTTGTAGCTCGGACTTTTCTTCTTCGAGACTCTTGCCAGAACTCGACATGCTTACTGTAACTGGTCCTTTGGATCTAGTACGGTAGTGATGGCTGGCCAGTATATTCTGTCAAACCAACTGCTAAACTTTCCGGAATACGCAACAAACTTGTTAGTTCACCGAGTTTGACAGATATGTTATAGCACGTTGGATGCAATGCACCTAACCAAATAACCCTTTCTACGTGTACTCTTTAACATGCGTCATTCCGGCCCTTTTCTTTTTCTTTTTCTTTTTCTTTTTCTTTTTTTTCTTTTTTTTTCTTTTTCGACTATCTTTGCAAGCCTTATTGTTATTTAGCCTTTGGATTCTTTTTCTTTCCTTTTAGTGGTGGTCGAATCTTATGTGGATTGCCTACGTATCACGACCCCGCGTGAATCAGACCGAGCGTAGTTCTGGTAGCAAGATTGTGGCAAAATTCAGTAACTTTTATATCAAATAAACCGTGTAGTTACAAAACACGTCTTACAACAATCAGCAAAACAAAAGAAAATGCTTGACTTGGGAAAGTAAAAAAAAATGCCAGCTAGCTTGACTCAACATTTCAAAATACATTTTCAATCAAAAATCTAATGCCCTAAAATCCCTGGGGGCCTGCGAGGCATCATTCGGCCTTGCCGCAGGCCTTGGTGTGAGGTCCTTGTGCAGTTCCCTTAACTCTTCCATGATCCGATGAACATAACCCATAATTGAAGCGAAAAGGTCGGCGCGGGGCATTCGTTCACAAGCTAGGCACTTCATGGTGACATAGTGCCCGATTTCTCCAATTCTATCCTTGATCATGTCCCTTTCTCCGAGTAGCCGCTCTATTTGCTGGTTTTTCGCCCCCAACCTTCGAGCATTGTTGGTGACTTGGTCTAGGAGCCTATCCACTTGTCCTTGCAGTCGGGCCATCAAATTGTGGCAGCGGTCGAGGTCTGCTCCGGCATCTTGGGCTTGCTTAAAAACCCGCTCTCTGAGGACAACATTTGCTTCCCTTAAACTGGTGACGATATCAGTGTAATCCTCTTCTACCCGTTGTAGGTGAAGTGCATGTTGATGTGCCTCCTTTCTCCAGCCAGCTCGGATCCTCACTATTTGGGCCTTAGACTCTTCCAATTCTCTTTGGACATCGGCAACCTGGCTTTTCAAACCCTTTATCAATTTTTCGTCTGCCCGACTCCTCAACTGTCTATCAGCATCCCTTTTCATTTGCTGGATTTGAGCTCTCAGAAAGTCATTTTCTTGCGCCAACTTCTTTTATCTCCTTCGTTGGCGGCGGCTTGCACATCCCTTTCAAATTGAAGATCTTGGACCCGTTGCTCTATCTTGCCGATCCTGGTTTTGTAAACCTCTTCCTTAGCCAACCAGTCCCATTGGTCTTGGGACGCTTCAGCAAATTCCCTGAGGTGAGGTCTTTTGGCTGGTCTTTCCCCCGACGTTTCTCCTTTGTACCAAGTAAGATATCTAGGTGCAACCTCTCCTCTAGCTCGATCATGCACACAAGTGTTTGCTTCTAGATATTGGCATTTGCTCCAGATCTGGCGGACCCTCGCTTCCGGGAATTGACCGTCGGGACCGATTTCAATAGCATGGGTACTCAGGTCTTCTTCTTTGGGTACTATCTGGCACCTCCCGAGCTGTCTCAACACCCGATGGGGCGCATAAGGTTGAATGCTTTTAAGTCCCATTAAGAGAAAGGGGGACTTAGCTGCTGGCATGTACACGATTCTGTCTATCCGCAACCAACCCAACGTCCATTGTATTTGGCTTGCGTTGAGAGCCTGAAAGTATGCCCTCCATGCCAATGTTCCTTCAGGCAAGACGACCCTATCAATCCTTGTATAGAATTCGCTTATGCAAGTTTTCTCAACTAGACCATATCTCAAGAATTGAGTGCGACGACACAGGTGCTCGATCATCCACATTTGCAGCAGTAAATTACAGCCTTCGAAAAAATCTCCCCCGGCTTTGCAGATTGTGAGGGCTCGGTATATGTCTGACAGGATCATAGGAGCAAGAGTACTCTCGCTTTGGTCAAGCAAAGTACTGACGACTCCGGCTAACTTTATATCAATGTTCCCGTCTTTCCTCGGGAATACCACGAGTCCTAAAAAGGCTATCATGAAAGCAACTCGTCTGTGCTCCTCCCATTTCGGGCGATTACCCTTGCTGCATAATTTGTTTTCTGGGTCGTCGAAACCTCCCGCATGACCGTACCTTTGATAGATGAAGTCCAAAGTACAAAACCCTCGTGCTAGATCCGGGTTACGTACCGTCCTGGCCGTCTTTAGTGAGTCTAAAAACCGGTGTATGGCGACAACCCTGGGGGCGATTAGATATTGCTGCCCCAATGGTATATCAGTGTTTCCAATGTATCCGGTCACTTCCTCAACAGTTGGGGTGAGCTCGAAGTCCGAGAAGTGAAAGACATTGTGCGCGGAGTCCCAATATGTGACCAAGGCTCTTATGATGTCTCCCCGGGGTTTTATTCCAAGCAGACCCGGGAGACCTTTCAAATACTTTTTAACCTCATCCTGTCCCCCTTGGCCTAGATCATTCCACCATAGCCGTATTTGTACCGGGATTTTAGTCATGAGTGAAAAGGGTTCATTTTGAATCGTGCTCATCCTGCACATTTATTTAAAGAAATCGATCATTTTGGCTGGCAATGGTTTTTTTTTTCAAAATTTACAGATTTTGGTATATATTTCTGAAAAATGGCAAGTTGGACCCGACGGGGGTTGCCTACGTATCTCACTTCCGGTGAGAATCAAACTCGCGTAGTTCGGTCCGTCAAGACAAACTATTTCTTTTATTGACCGACAAAACACACTTTGTTAAGAAATACATTTTCCTTTATTGACCGACAAAGAAAACACATTTTGTCAAAAAACACATTTTCTTTTATTGACCGACAACAAAAAAAAAACACATTTTGTTAAGAAACCCATTGTCGTCAAAGTCAACCTTCCGTTGTCTCTTGTTAACAAACTATTGGTTTTGTTGGTAAGACCCATTTTTGTATTTTCTGAAAATATCTATTTACCCACACTGTTTCCTTTTTTTTTTCATTTCTCCTCAGTATTTAAAAGCCGGTCAGCATGCAAGTTCGAATAAATGCTTGAAACAAACATGGCATGGCAAGATGGTCTTTCATTTCAGGTTGCCTGTCCTAGACGGACCCAACCCCTGTGTTGAGTCCCCTAAGTCAAACGCAACATGATGCAAATAAGCGTTCCTACTAGGGATCCGGCATGAAGTTACGTTATTCTAAGTTTAAAAACCTGGGTATGTGTTCTAGACCGTGTACCCGAGCGGACAACTCGAGTTGAGGAAGGAGCTCCTTTCCGGGAACCAAAAGGCCAACCGGCTTAGAAACTTTCCGAGCCTCTTCATTATTTCGGGTATGACACTAACAGAATAGGGAGTCTCAACCAGTGAGCACATCCCCGGGGCGAGAAGTGAAGGGTTTGCGGCACAGTTTTATATACGGTTCACGTAATATCAAAGCGGTAAACATATAACAGTTTGTATGTACAGTGCAGCTAGTATCAAAGCGGTAGACATGTAGCACGTTAATTAAACATGTAATAGAATCAGATATAGACAAAATAACAATTTAAATGAGCTCGAGTTCTTAAACCCTGAACCGAAGTTCTGGGTTCCGTCCCCAGCAGAGTCGCCAGAGCTGTCACACCTCCTTTTTCCGCACCCGCGAGGGAGCGAGGGAGTTTTTCCAATTAAAGGACAATCGAAACGGGATTTATTTAATTAATTCAGAGTCGCCACTTGGAAAAATAATGGTGTCCCAAGTCACCGATTTAATCCCGAACCGAGGAAATTTTATGACTCTATAATGTAGTCTGCGAAACTAGAAACCTGGATAAGGAATTCTGTTAACCCGGGAGAAGGTGTTAGGCACTCCCGGATTCCGTGGTTTTAGCACGGTCGCTCAATTGCGATTTTTGTTTCTATCTGATTCTTTTATATATTTTAACTATGTGCTTTTAATGTTCCGCTTTTATTTTTTAGAAGAATTGCGACGTCACGAAAACACATTTCGAGTCACACCGCAACCAATACGCCTGTGGCTTTAATGTATTTCAGTTTCGCCGAGAGTAAGATTTGGGTCACATAAATGCGCACCCGTATTTAGGAAAATAATTTACTTACAAATCGTGCCTAAAGAGTCTACCGTCTTTATTAACTTTGGGAAAGGACCGTGACATTCACCAAAACGGTCCTTCCAAGTCTAAGTTTTTTATAACCACTAATTTGAGGGCCCCGCAATTATATATTCTGTGCGGCGAGGCTCGTCTCATTTTTATTTAAGGTCAAACTAACGTGACTATGATTTTTTCTACTTAATTGGTCTCTAATAATAAACAAAGGTCCTAATTTATTATTATTAAGAAATGTTATAGCCTATCAATTAAACATTAACGGGCCAAGTGTCATTTTATCCTTAGGTCCGAGGAACTCAATTTATGCATGCTAGGTTAATTTTTTCCAACATGCTGGGCCCGAGATAGGCCCCAAAAGAAGGGCAGAACCGGCCATACATTAATTCGCTTGAGTAACACAGTATACTTATTTTTATTTTGAACGAATTAAACTTATTACAAATTAAATTTTCATGAGCTAGCTGTTGTATTTTATGAGGACTAGTGGTGAATTAATCTAGTTAATGAGAGTCGAGGTGCAGTTGATTTGCAAATGTTTCCTATAGCCCATATTTTATTATCCATTTAGAGTCTATAATCCTAAGAGAAGTATGTATGACTCTACAATCGAACATTGGTTATAGTAACATATTTTGTGTGAGTCATTATCTAGACATTTGATGCTCTCTTTAACAATCCGCGACAAAGTAATCACCTTTAACCGCTCAAGATGCACTTGCTTCAAATCTATTCTTTATTACTACAAAATTACACTAGAACCTTTAACTGGTAATATAAGTTCCAGAAATGCGGCCACACAAGCATACTATTTTGATACCTCTAACAGTCAACACTTGGAACAATATTGTTCATAGTCCAATATTAAAAAGAGTTGTGTTTGAACTATCTTATCTAATATCAAATATAAGTTCATTCATGATGAGTCTGTCTCTTTAACATTACAAATATTAAATGAAAACTAAGGCATTCTATAGTAAAATATCATCACTTGATTCTGCAAAGTAATACATATGCGATTATCGAACTTCCTATTGCCAGGGGGTAGAGTATACCTGGAAATTGGAAAAATGAAGGAGTAAGAGATCAGCTATAGCAGTGATGGCAATAGTAGCGGTGAATAGCAATAGTAGCAGTGAATAGCAATAGCCAAACACAACAGCAAACGACCAATGGACAACCAGCAAACCAGTAATAGCCCAACCCCAACACACTCAAGTGAACCAGATACAACACTCAGCAACAAAGAACCAACCAGCAAACACACAACAACCCCAGGCAGCAACAAACTCAATCACAGCAGTAGCAACAACTAATGGTAGCAATCGAATGAACCAGCAGCCTATACCAAGACTAATCACAACACTCAACCCAGGCAGTAACAAAAGAGCAGCAACAAATGGACCAAGAGCAACAACGATGCTGACCAACAGCCTCGAATGAGTACCTCAGCAACAACAATGGCCAAATGACTCAAACACTGAAGCAAACAATCGGAGCAATGACCACAAATCCTATCAAACGGTAGCCTTTTCTCTTCAGCTATTACTCTCCAGTGGGACTGTTTTCTTTTCTCTCCAGATACTCTCAAGTCTGTATATCTAATGTGTATCTATGAATATGCTGTTGTTTTTGCTTCTCCAGGATGCTCTCAAGTCTGTCTCTATAATCTGTGTCCGTGTGTGCCTATCAAATGTATCCTATTTATAACCAAAAACAAACCTAGGACATCCAGATTTTGCAGAGACAGTCCCTTGCCCATCCCCTTCTGACAGAGCCCATCCTCCTATCATATGTCTAAGTATGGTCCTATTATTTAAACAATGGCTTTTGTCCAGACATGGCTAAGTGTCCTGCTGTAACAGCAGGTTCCACTAACTTAACTCATGGGCAAGGTATTTTTAAATCCTAAGAAATGCCAATTCCGTTAATCTCTAATTAACAAACCCCAGATTCTGATCCAATTACAGTCCTCATATGCACTACACTTCATTAGTTACCCCCTTCAATCCTTAACTAACAACAACTAATTCAATTCATCACTTAGTTAATCAACAGTTCAAAAGAAAGAAAAATCTCGATCCAAACAGTGATTCACAATGTGATTTACAGTGTCAAGTTCTGCCACAAAACTCCAATAAACAGACCTACGAGACTAATCAACAACATTCGTATAATTCACATAAGGAACAACAATCAATCATCGACTTAGTGATTCGAAGTGCTCAGGCAAACGAAGCATGAAAAATGCAGAATTCACTACTTGACAGTATCGTTTACAGCCAATTCGTGTTTCTATATCGCAATCTACTCCGACATATAAGCAAAACAAGAATGACCAAATAAAAGGTCTTACGGTGTAGAAGCAGGAAAGATTAAAATCAAACACCCAACAGATAGAAACGAACAACTATAATGAACACAACAACAAAACAAAAGGAAGAGAATGAGAAATGGGATACCTCAAGAAATTGGACGGACTCGGCTCAAAAGACTTCGAGTTTGCACTCTTTTGAAGTAAACAGACTTTAATTGAAGTGTTTTTCAAATGAAAAACACTCCAATTAAGGTCTATTGCCTTCAAACACCATTGACTCGACGCAATCCCTAATTTTTGGGTTCTAGGGTTCTTGAGGCGCGGATTTAGGGCTTTGACATTTCTGGTAAGATTCGAACCAAACCAAGGGTGGTTTGGGTGTGAGGGTGGTGTGAGGAGTCACCGGTGTGAATTCGGGGTGGTTTGGCGTAAGTTCGAGTTGACTCGAATCTTCAAATGAAGATTCGAGGAGTTCTGGAGTGATTCGAGGTAAAGGGAGGCTGGGATCGTGATGGGGGAGGTGAGGGGAAGGTTTTGGCGTTGGTTTGGGTTTGATTGGCCTACCGGAACCGCCGTGAGGCGATTTCCGGCAGGCGGAGCAAGGCGGCGTTACGCCGGGCGTTTGAGAGCTCTGAGGGAGATGAAGGGAGAGGGGGGGTCTGGCTTGGGGGGCGGGGTAAGGAAAGGAGTTTATATATGTTTTGAGTAGTTAAATCCTGATCGTTGGATCAAACTTGATCAACGATCAGGATTCTCTCATTTAAACCAAACGGTGCCGTTTGGTTAAGTCCTAGGCTGAATGAATTTTGGAATTAACGGATTAATCTGGGCCGTTGGATAATAAAATCCAACGGTCCAGATCAAGCGTTACATAGGCTGAAACTGGACTGGTATGGGATTCGTTTGGGCCTGGTTTTCCTGGACTGAACTATGGCCCAATTCGATCTCATTGCTACACATATATATATATGTATATATATATATATATATATATATATATATATATATATATATATATATATATATATATGCATACAATTATCCCACACAATTATATATCACCTAAAAATGTAAATCACATGACTTCGATATCAAACACTAAAAATGCAAAACTTAGCATATATTTTTTGTATTTTTTAATTTAAATAAATAAACGTGCACACAAAAGATAAAATAACACAAAAATCACAAAAATCATACCCAACACGAAACTATTTTTATTTTTGAATTTTCTGGGAGTACTTCTCAAGTAAGGCAAAAATCACGTGCTCACAGATACAAGACGGAAAGAAAATTCCATGAACGGGGTAGCAAATAAGGTGACGAAATACGAAAATTTATACAATTTTCAAAAATCTAAACAAAAAAGGAATTTTTCAATGGGTATAGTTAAAACGTTGAAAATATATAGATAAATCAATCTACAAAATATGAGGAAGATTGGAGGTGATTCGGACTGGTTTTGTATCAAAATTCGTAATTAAATCGAGTTCAAAAAGTCTTCTGCAACACATGTATCAAACATGTATCACGCATGTATCTCACACACAGGCATACATGAATATACAAGTGATAAACAATTGATACAAATATGATACATATGTGATACACAAATGATACATAGTATAATACACATACCATTTTTTTTCATGTTCAGCTTTTACTTCGAATTTTCAAATCAAACCAACTCAAAACTTCACCAAATAATCCCAATACTAAGATTCAAGCTCCTTAATATGTGCCCAATCTATTCTAATAACACTCACTCAAAACAAAGTAAAAATTTGATATTTTTTTGCTACAAATAGCTAATTGGGTAATTTGGCTAATATTAATAATATTTTATCAATTGACCAATTTTTATAATGAGTTACTTATAAATTGAGGTAATTTCCCAATAAAATACTCTTACAATTAAAAGTAAGATTGTAAAAAGTTTTAAAAGACAGGTAATATGTGCCTGATCAGATAAAAGTTACTTTAGCTTAACAAACACAATCGGACAATAGCACTAGTAAGGGTAAACTTTCTGATTTTTACCTTTTTAATTCACATCAATTTTTATTTTTATTAGAAGATTTTATTGTGTATGTTATTGTTGTAGAAGATAGGTCTTTAATGCTTTTATTAACGTAGGATGTTTACGTTATTGCTTCGGGAGTCCTGTGTGACAAGAAAGTGCCACAGAAATTCAAGGGGATGTTTTATAGAGCTGTGGTAAGACCAGCCATGCTGTACGGGGCAGAGTGCTGGCCGGTGAAGAACTCCCATGTTCGGAGAATGAAGGTCGCAGAGATGAGGATGCTCAGGTGGATGTGCGGGCTCACCAGGTAGGATAGGGTTAGGAATGAAGTTATTTCGGAGAAGGTGGAGGGGGCCCCAGTGGATGAGAAGCTGCGAGAAGCGAGACTCAGATGGTTCGGGCATGTGCGGAGGAGAAGCCCCGATGCCCCGGTGAGGAGTTGTGAGCGGCTGACGGTGGTTGGCGCGTGTCGCGGTAGAGGGAGGCCCAAGAGGTATTGGGGAGAGGTGATTAGGCAGGATATGGCTATCATGCGGATTTCCGAGGACATGACCCTTGATAGGAACGCTTGGAGGTCTAGTATCAGGATTGTAGGATAGGGACTTCTAGTATTACACGCTCTCCTTCCGCGAGGTAGGACCGGGGTGTGGGGTTCACCCATATAGGCTTGATATATTGTATGGCATACCCTTTTCTTATTGTAAGATTTTACTAATGCCCTATGTTTTGTTCCTGTCCTTCTATATGTCAGGTTATTTTTTGTCTCTGTTTACTCATATATTTATGTGATTTATGCTAACAACACTAATGCTTGTTCTTTTTCTTTTGTTTTTGTTTTGTTTTTTTCTTTTCTTTCCTCTTCTTGTCTTTGCGCCGAGGGTCGATTGGAAACAACCTCCCTGCTCTATCGGGTAGAGGTAAGGCCTGCGTACATATTACCCTCCCCAGACCCCACCCTGTGGGACTATACTGGGTAGTTGTTGTTGATGTTGTTGTAGGATGTTTACGTTACACTCCAAAGTTGCAGCGTGAATGCGAGATACTTTATGCACCTGACAACCTTTTTTAAAAGATATGTCCTTCGTAACATGCTTTTATAGAAGGAGACGAAACATGTCTTTAGTCTGCAATGTGCAACCATTTCCAAATTTAGCATAATCATGTCCAATTATCTCACCAAACGAATGAATTTCCTTTCTTCACTCTCCATATGATCTGTAACTCAAGCTGATTTTGAATGTCCATCCCTGTGCTCCATATATGAGGTTGACCACAGTACACTTTAGGCTCGTGATGAATTCTAGTACTCCCTCCGTTTCAATTAGTGTGTTTTATTTTAATTGAGCATATAAAGTTCAAGAATGTACGAAAAACCTTTAAATCTTGATCAATTTGAATGATATATCTAGTGCTTCCAAATGATGATGATATGATAAGTCATGAGAGATTGTCTGATAGATTTCAGGTCCCTTGGATTTCATATGAAAACCAGTAAACTTAGGTTTAACGTTAAGCCTATTCAACAACAGAGAGAACATCAGTAGCAATCAAGAAAAAAAAAAAAAGGAATTTAGAGGATAAATACTCTGATTGTTTTTTTTTACTTGTAGACTTAAAATCTTTGTCTATAACCGTTTGACAACGGAGTAACAAACCCTGGAATCGATCTTCATAATAACGAGAAAAGCAACTGAACGAATATACAGTATTCCACAGAAGCAATAAGCTTCCTAAGTTCGCTATGAATGCTGCAACTGATTCTTTAAAAAACATACAAGCATGTTTAACTAATACTGCATTAAGGGCCAGGAAACAAATCCTAAACAATTTCAAAATTAAAGAAAGCTAGTACTCAAATTCTATATCCATTTGAATGGTCCTTGGCATGTTGAGCAAGAAATCAGTCAAAACAGTTGCTCATCAATTTCCATATCACTTGTAAGAGATAGAAATGAGGGGTACAAAGCAGAAATTGGATTCCGATCTTTATCTTTGGTATATCCTGAAAGCTTCATATCTTCGTTCAGTAGACTAAGCATGAAGTATATCCTGTCTGCAGCAACATGTGACACATCTCCCATTACAAACTCGTGCACTGCAGAATCCAATTCAATCCAGCTAGATCCCCGATTTTTTCTGACGTGATGCTCTCTAATCATTGCCCTTACTCTAGCTACATCGCGCCATCTTCCCGCATCAGCATAAATGTTGGACAAGAGAATGTAATTTCCAGAATTTTCAGGTTCTATCTTGAATAACTCAGACGCTGCAATTTCAGCCATCTGGACATTGCGGTGAACATTGCAAGCTGAGAGCATTGCACCCCAAACAGCTGATGTGGGCGCCACATGCATACTTAATATCATCTCATGGGCATCCTCAAGGAATCCACCACGACCGAGGATATCAACCATGCATGCATAATGTTTCTCTGTGGGCTGAATTTTGAATTCTTCAGTCATTTGTTTGAAGTACCGCCTCCCTTCATTAATAAGTCCTCCATGGTTGCAAGCACTCAAAATTCCGAGGAAAATTACTTCATCAGGCTGTATATTCTCTCTTTGCATATCCTCAAACAAATGTACTGCTTTTTCAACTAAGCCATGATTAGCAAATGCAGCAATCATTGTACTATAACAATGCAGATCTTTTTTATCCGCCATTTCAAACACTTGCGAGGCTTTCTCAATATTTCCACATTTTGCATACAGGTCTATTAAACTGTTAACAACACGTGTATCAGAAAAATACCTGGATCCCACATCATTGCTCATAATTGACTCGGCCGCATCTACAATCCCTAATTGAGAGCAAGCTGAGATAATACTCAAAATAAAAGTCCCATCCATCTCAAGACGCTGCTTTTTGAAGCTTTTGAACAATTCCAAAGAAGCAGAAGGTTTCCCGTGCTTAGCATACCCACCGATCATGGTAGACCATGTAATAATATTTTTCTCTGGCATTTCATCAAATAAACGCCTTGCTTCATCCAAGTTCCCAGACTTAACATAGCCATCTATCATCATAGTCCATGACGCCACATTCCTACAGGGAATTTGATCAAAGTAGTCCCTCGCTCTTTCTAGCTCGCCCACCTTACAATACCCTGATATCATCAAATTCCGTGTTCCAGTGTCACGAGTAGGCATTGCCTGAAACAGAAAACTCGCAGCCTGCACATCACCGATATCCATGTACCCTGAAATCATCACATTCCAAGCAGCCAAATCCTTACTAGGCATAGCCTCAAATAGATTCCTTGCCTCTACCATATCTCTCTTTCTAACATAGCCACATATCAAACTAGTCCAAGACACTACATTTTTCTCAACCATGCTATCAACCAACTCTCGGGCAACTTCGACTCTGTCATTACTCACATACCCTGATACCATCGAGTTCCAAGAAATAATATCCTTTTCCTCCATCCCATCAAATAGTCGTCTCGCGCAATCAACTTCCCCACATCTCATAAAGCAGTCAATCATAGCATTTTGCACCAGCAGATCAAAACCAAATCCATATTTCCAGATAAACCCAAACATCCCCTCACCATCTCTCAACCATTTCAGCCGTCCCAACGCCTTGAGTATGGACGATATAGTGAAATTCAATGGCACAACATATGGGTCACGCATATTACGGAAGAGAGAAAAAGCCTCAATATGCTGAGAATTTTCAACATACCCATGAATCATTGAAGTCCAAAGAAAAGCGTTTGGTTTAGTAATTTCATCGAACAGCTTGCGAGCATAATCCGTCGCCCCATAACGAGAGTAAAGACGAATGATTTTGTTGAGAACAAGGTCTGATGAGGCAATTGACCCACATACTAATAAATGAGCGTGAATTGATTTTAAGCTCTGTAGGGTTTTGCAAGTTTGGAGGAGATGAGAAACAGTTTGATTCATTGCATTTCATGGCGCCAAAGGCCAAAGGATTTAAATTAGGGGCTTAACGAACATATGAATTTAACTTCTTTTCGTATATGCTCTCATCGGGCTTCTCCAATGGGCTGACCAGTGACAGAGAAGCGACTTGGGTTAGGGCTTTATCGACTTTTGGTGGCTAGGCCAGGTTCTTATCCGATTTTTTTGGTGAAAATAGCACGGGCCGGAGTGGTAATTGAAAAAATAGCAAATATTTAAAAAAAAATAGCCACTATTTTGCTGAAACGCGAAAAGATCTGGTATAAGATGTTGGATTATAGAGCTTCTGCATATTAACTTCTAGCATATTTTAGAGCTCCGGTACACGGAAAGTTTCAGAATAATATGTTGCACATTGGAGCTCATGTTTATAAACTTCTAATATATTATGTTTGAACTCTGGCATATTATCAAATTCTAGCACATTATGCTGGAATCTCATATGTAAAAATTCAAACTCAATTATATTATGCTGGAATTTTTTCGAATTTTTAACGGTATTTTTATTCAGATTTTATCTTTAATGGGTGCTAGGTCAGTTATAACCGTATTAATTTCCTTTTCAAAAATAATTTTAGCCTTTAAATCATTGGTATCGTAAGATACTTTAATTAGACTCTCGATTATAACTCACATCCAATTTTAATTGCCCACTAGAGGTTCGAGCCCTACTAAGCCTACCACCCCCTTCTCTTCACCTGATACAAGGGAGCCGAAGTACCTGCCACCTGCAGCTCTCAATCTAGCGACGACATCTGGAACCACACTACTGCAACCATAGGCATATCTGCTTACTTATCTAGGATCAAGGATCGTACATGAGTTGTCTTGTATGGCTCTTCCTAAGAACTTGAAGCCCTCTCTCTCTAAATAGAAAAAATGCATTTACAAGACAAATAAGACTTTCTAAAAAGTCTTCGACCTCCTATTCAATGAGGCTATTAGAGAAGCAACTTCGTTCCTTGACACTCGAAATATCATGAATATCCTTCATCATCTCTCTTCGATTTTTCAGAGATTTTTCAAGAGTTTGGTAGTATTTTTCATTGCTTCCTTTCTTACTGATAATAAAATGAGAGTGAACAAAGCCAAACCAATATGATATTCAATAAGCCCACTTTTTTTTAGAGAAAAAACCTAAATTTGTTGAGGAAGATCAGTTGTAGAGCAGGCATTGAAGGAGAAGAATGACAATGTCTTCTTCCACAGTAAGGATTGCCTCTTAGTCCAATCGAAGAGCAAACAATTTGTCACGAACAGTAAGCTAATCAAATCAATATGACTGTAGGAATGTGGTATTGTAGTATGATCAACCCCTAGCACATTTAGGTTTTGAGCTCCGGTTATCCTGGTCTTCGGGACCCAACACAATAGTATTCAACTATATTTCCTTTAAAATGAAAAGATGCAACCTAGCTCTATGGAAACATACCTTAGCGACTTTCACTTCTCATCGGCTTCGGACTGAAAGAGAGTGAGATGTAATCCAGAAGCGATAAGGCATTAGCCAATCTTTTCAAAAAAATTGCAGTCATCGATTGACTCTTATTTCCACTTCTTAGGAGTGAAAGGCTAGTCTTGAAGAGACTAGGTTCACTTATGACTTAGTGTGAAAGATCGACTCTTCTCCTTATTTCATTCAACGACTAGGTACACGCACTTCACCATGAAAGATCTTGGTAATCTTCATTTCTTTCTTAGGAATAGAAGTCAAACGCACATCAACTTCTCTAGTCTTGACTTAGACTAAATACACATTGGAATTACTCGGGAAAAAGTAAAGACTACCATAAAGCAGCCTAAGCACATCTACCTTCCAACAGTAGAGGGGGTTCGATTGCCGTTATGCATGATGTGGAGAAAAATATTGATTCATATCTCGTCGAATCATTTGTAGAAAAACTATGAATGGGAGCTAGCAATCCGGACCGTATTGAAAAGGTTCCTGAGACACAGTATGAAAAGCAAAACCAATCTCATAACTTTTTTGTAGGCAGAAGGAAAGAGAAAATGAGCGAAACGAAGTGGAGTGAGGGGAAGGGAGGATCTACTTGGAATTGGTTGTCAGTGAATCCCAAGTATAACATAGATAAATGAAAGAAAATCTCTTACATGTTGAAGGTACATCTGAGACCTTTGCCGAATCTACATCTGCCGAAGCTTATAAATGTGAAATATTTAGTTCCATCCGGAATTAAATTCCCACCTATCTTGGGATAAGTGGGTATCATAATCCCCTATTTTCATCGAAAACTTGTATACATACAAGAGAGATGATTATAGTGATTGTGTTAGTTCAGGTCTATCTTTCCTTTGGAACCTTGGCAATGGTTGTTTGCCTTGCCAAGAAGGATACCTTCTCTAGCATGATAGAGAGCTTAACCCACCGCCATTTATAGTCACGACTGTTGTCATGGAACCTTTGCCTCAACTGGGATTTCGAACCTTTGTTTTCGGTACCAAAAAGTGATTCTCATACTCCCTACCCCCTTACCTAAATGAAGGAAAATAATAGCTAGAAAAGAGGCTATTCCATCGTTGGCATAAGATGAACCGATGAATCCAACTAAATATGAATGAATAGGCATGTGGGAACATCGTTGCTTGCATTGATTCAATTAATTTGAAGCGGCAATTATATTATACATACATAGTTTTAACTAGGGGTTTTTATCGAATTGTTCACAAGGCTCCCAGGTACCTATAATTGTGATTCATTTGCCAGAATCAATGGGTCTTTTTATAGTAACCTCCACAAATCATCATTTTTTATGGTTTTTCCGCTGGCTGGCTGTCGGAGAAGTACTCACAAATATTGTTTAGGTGAAAGTTACCTCTCTTTCTAATGTTAAAACAAGTGGAAATTGGATGTACGCTGCAAAGCTAGATGGTGAAGAAGTTGCAATCCATGATGCTGCTCTTGCTCTTTTTGAGGCTATGATTGAACTTGGGATTGTAATGGATGGAGGGAAAGATAGTCTTTCCATGGCAGGCCACGCATCTGGGGATCTTGTTAAAGCTCCAAGGAATCTAGTCATCGGTACCTATGTGAAACTTGCAGACCTCATAGGTTGTAATATTTTTCTTTGAGGGGGGGGGGGGGGGGGAGGAAATCAAAGAATATATACACTAGTAGAGACTCTCTATGTAGTTTTCTATCTAGGGCGATCGATATATATCTTTCCCCATAGTCTTGGGGCAGTGTCTCGATATCCTATGTGTGAAATATAAGGGATTAGTTCCTATAGTGATTTTTCTTATTGTAAAAAACGAGACCTTTACGGGTTTGATTCTGATGGTTTGGCTCATTGTACCGCCATGCCCTCCAAATGTGATATATTGGGCTAGAAATATTGCTCGTTATCTAGGCCATTTTCAATAAGTCTCGCGCTAGGCTTCCAAAACTCAAACAGAAAAAAGGAAGTGAGTTAGACAAAAAGAAAAGCAACTTGGACAAAAAAAGAACTTACCTGGACAAAAAGAAAAGAAGTGGCTTAGACAAATCTTTTTTTCGATAACCTCAGACCAATCAATCGAATATTTATTAATACGCAATCGATTGAACACTACTTGAAAACGGCTCTTCTGATCTGAAATGGACTGTTCCAAATGTTCCTGGAAATTCTTGCTCCCATTGGACCATTTGTATTTATATGTATCAGGATCCCGATTCATGGATCTCTTGGTTCGAGAAATAAAAATAAGAGGCTTGAACCATTTCTTCTGACACTTTTTCAAATTCTATAAATATTAGTTGATCGTATATTTCATTGTAGTTCTATGATTCAGAGTATCCTTTCCTATTTGATCCCTTTGAATTCCACATTCAAAGTTACAATCGGGTCTATCCATTAAAAAATCAATTCAATACATTTCTTATGTACCTATAGGTACTATATTGGATTTGTATCAGATTTCAGTTCAATCTATATTGAGTGACTGATCCTTCGAGAAAAAGATTCATTCTCTTCATAAAGAATAGAAGGTAGAACTAATTAAGATTTCTTTTTCGATTCATCCCCGGCCTCATTCAATAATTATTTTTATCCAATCCGCAGAATCAATAGAAACGAAAAATCCCTTATGATCCCTTGTTTATTGATAGAGTGAATAGATATACCATTTCTTAAAATCTCTCTTCTGATTCAAAATCGTACTATAACGTGTATCCTCTTATGTTCCGGTCATGAAATAGATGAAATAAATCAAAAAATGGATTTTGTTCAAGAATGAAATCTTATTAGAACTATCCATATCTGGTTCATCCTTTCGAACCATATCACATCCCGGATCTAATGAAATAGGATTAATTGAGACGGTATTTTGTAGATACGTAATTATCTTGCATATATTAATTATTTTTTTATTTTTCGATCGCCTGGAAGGGACAAAAGAAAGATCTTATTGTTTCTTCAATCATTTTTTTTTATCTCTAGTGGACAGTAGGATTCAGATGAAGTTCTGACCATCTATTAGAGAAAAGAGAACGAACGGATCTTGTAGGATTCCTAAGAAATTCTTTAATTTCTTCCGGAAACAGATGATTAATCATCTGCTTCTCACATTCCGTGAATAGTCGAGACATTGAGGAATATCCAGAAAGGAACTTCAGGAATCGGCCTAATTATATCACTTTTTGTTATATTTGAAGAAAGGAAGGATCCCAAATAATCGATCTTTCTTTTCGTTGTTGAATCTCTATTTGATTAATCAATGTGTGATTCTGAATCCTCATTACTAATGGAATCCCAATGTTCTCTGGATTGATCATAAGATCCTTTTAGTTGGCAAGAATCTGTTACTTGAACGGAACTAGATCTTGTGGAATCATATTGATTATTTGACGATACGTTTTGTACCTTGCTAAAAAACCGATCATTGTTTATACACCATACATTGTATAACCAAATCCAATTCTCTCTGGATATGTTCCTCAAAAAATACGATTCGGGCGGATTCTTCCCCCAACTAACAAAGAGTTCTTTGCGGGATCGCCACATATGGAATTGAGCACAGTTTTGCAAAGAAATAGCCCACTTGTTTCTCGAGAAGAGATGGGAAACATGCTCAATATTATTTGATTGAATAGTTGACCTAGCCCATTGTTGTTTGAAGAAACCCTCCACTTCGATTGGTATTTTTTCACGAAAAGCAGACATGAGATAAGAAATCCAGTGTTTCACTAAGATTTCTAATAGCGGTCCCGAATTCAAGTTGATTATATTTTCACTCTTCCTTAGAGAAAGATGATTCAATTCCCAATCATGGTCCTTGCAGATCGGATCGCTGAGGCTCCCATGTCCCGCTGACCCTCCAAAAAGTAAGGGCTCATAGGGAGTCAAAAACAAGTAGAGTAAAAGGCGGGTAAAATTCACATAAGCAGAGGGGGAGACACATTCATGAAAAGCAAGTAAAACTTTTTACTTTTCCTTTCCCTCCCTCGCTTACAGTTACTTCCAATTCCAACCAATTTATAGCTAATGCGCCCATAAAAACCCGCCTTATGCTTAGACCGGCAATAATAAGGAAGGAGATCTATGGATAATGGGATATAGAAGTCAGGTGCGACGGTCAGCTCAGTCAGAGCGGAAGCGGCCAGGCAAGGTTATCGTCAGACAATATAGTTGAAGCGACGGGTAACGCTTTCCATATGAAGAAGGATACTACAATGGAAGAAGAAGGATTCAATTTGAAGTGAGTAAATAGAATTTCATACTCAATCTTATAGATATATATAGAATTCTGCGGAAAGCCGCATTCAATGAAAGTCGTATGTACGACTGGCTAATCAAAAGGGGGCACTTTTTCCATTTTACTTTTTTGAAATTTTTTGCTTTCTTGTTGTATTATAGTATGGCGGTATAATGTTTATGGATATTATGTTGCATTTGTTAAAAATTTAACCTCACATTAGTGCCTAGATAGGTCGTTATGGTAAAATTGGTAGACACATTGCTCTTAGGAAGCAATGCTAATGCATCTCGGTTCGAGTCCGAGTGGCGGCATACCGTCTTCTAAAAAGGATAAATACATCTTATAATGAATTCAATTATTTTACCTGTTCTAGATTGAACTCAATGATACGGTCCGAAATAGTACTTCCTTCTAAAACTCTCCCAGCTTTATAAGCACAAAACATAGTTATCGAAAGAATAAATCTGACTCCAAGTGTAGTGATGTGATCATCAAGAAATATTTCCATCTCTAATGAAAATTCTTCTTATTCCTCTTCCTGCTCTTCTAATTTAGAAAGACTTGTCGTAAAAACGGTGTGGTTGGATTCTGTTCAACAGCCTAAGGACTTGGAGCACATCTTTTGTTCTTTCCACTACCAGAAGTGATTGTTACGACCACGAAGAAACGATAAATCCCAACGAGGGATATATAATATCCACAAATGCTAGTCTGTAGAATTTGATAGAAAGAGACACCATTCTTAGCAGTTGCGAGACAATGTTTTTGGCAGTTTCTCAATAGTTGAATATCTGAGATGTATTATGGTACACAACCAATTTGCATTCTTTTAATTTTAAGAATAAAAAAAACAAGAACATTGTCATAACCAACATTGAAATTGTTCTATCAACTCGTTAAAAATTGAAGTGTTTTTCTTGGTAATTAAATTTATCATTAATCACTAGTAACAACATTACAAAGCATACTTAGCTACTCCCAGCTAGCTAGAGCTCAAAGCGAGATACACAGAAAGACTGTGACTACCAAAGTACCTAATCGATATTTTTATTAACGAATCCCATCTAGAAGAAGAGTTACTAAACACTTATACATTTCCATTTGCTCTAAAGTTGCACATCTAGGCAATCTCCCTCGCCAGCCTACTGTGTTCAAAGACCCTATGATTCCTTTCACTCTGTAGTACATACGTATACTCATCATATATCATCTTGAGGAGTTTAGCTGGTGTAGTTTTCCCCTTGTATTGGCAAACAAACTGGAGTTGTTCATTCTATGTACCACACTTTATGTTCTGAAGCTGTGCCAACTAAGTCAGTCTTCCCCATAGTTTTCTAGCATAATTACATTCAGCAAACATGTGGTCTCTTGTCTCAAGATTGAAATGACATAGTACACAAGTATCATTCACATTAAGTCCCCATTTCTTAAGTCTGTCCACAGTCAATCTCCCTTGGCAATGTAGCCACATAGTAAAAATAGCTTTTGGTCTAGCAGCATTTCGACACGTTAAACTCCTCCAGCTAGTTTTTCGGTAGGTTGGTATCAGTTGGAGATAAATATGTTTTATAGCACTCTTCTTAGCATCCAGTGGTCTTTGGAGTTTGATGGATAAAATCTCTTGCTTCGAAGATTTTCCTCGCCATCCAGCTTGTAGTCTTTGATAGAGGCATAGTTTTTGGGTTCTACTCTTTGATGTAAAAGGCATGTATCCATTTGATACATAGCTTGTCTTGTTTGTGAGACAAGTCCCAGTATATCTTGGCAATAGCGACAGTATTCCACACCTGTAGGTTACTCAGATTCAGGCCTCCCACAGACTTAGGTAAGCAGACTTTGTCCCAAGCAATAGGAGCTTTCTTTGTGATTTCATTTACCACATGTAACTTCTACAACTGGTTTGCTCAATTATGATCAAAGAAGTATGATTATAAGCTCAAGTTCAACTCATCTAGATTATAATTGGTTTATACATACCTCTTTATATACAGCTTTCTGCATTTTTGTTCAACTTCTCTGAGAAACTAGTCTATGAACATGGGGAAAAAGTGCTCTAAATTCGATTACTCTATAGCCTTTGATGTAAAACTCACGATTATAGTTATTTACAAGCTGGAACTAACTGGATTTTTTCTACAACTAACTGTTTATATTACACTCAAAATATTTACAACTCTGAGAAATAAAAAAAAAACAAACAATTTGGACATTAGGTCCCAAACTTGTTGGACATCAGTTCTAACCCACTACTGCTCCACAGACAGCTTCTATGGATAGAAATTTAGTAACAACATGTGCATGTCTAGCATATGTATTCTACGTGCTCTTTGATGTATCTCTCTTATCACTTGCCTTGTCACTTGATCAGCAGTTCTCAATTGAGTCTTGAAAATCATTGCATTCTTTTCTTGCCACAAGTAGTATACTCCTCCAGCCAGAGGCGGACCCAGGAGTTAAAGGTAGCGGGTGCACTGTAACAGTACTTATACGCAGTAGGTCACGACGGAAACAATTACTCGATGGCTTTAGGCGGACTAATAACTGATGGTTGCATGTGGGCTTTGAAAATTAAGGAAGAAGTTTTATGTGTGGAGAGAGATCATTCGAGAAGAAGCTTTTGATGAGGGGATTTAACTAAAAGTAAAAGGGGTGAGTCCATTACAAAAAACTAAATCAAATACACTAAACAACAACAACAACCACTATCCATTAAAATCCCATTAAGTGTGGTCTGGGGAGGGTAATGTGTACGCAGACCTTACCTCCACCCGATAGGGCAGAAAGACTGTTTCCGATAGACCCTCGGCACATATAAATAGAAATAGAAAAGAAAACAAGAAAAGATAACTCATTAGTGACTCTAGTAGTAACAAGTCAAACAACAAAAATATTAAATAAACTATTTATAAAAGTAATATACAATCAAACTAATTAAAATATTGCTACCTTGTTCTAGTTGCTCGAGAACATCTAAATCTTCCTCAAAAGCCGTCAACAAAACTAATCATAAATACAAATTGTCACTAAGCTTAACAAAAAAAGAAACATACATTGTCACTAGAGCAAATAAAAAAATTAGAGTAATAATACACTAAGTAAAAGAAAAAAGAAATGGGGTAATAATAGCTAAAACTATAAGCATTTGGGTGGGAAGCAACTTATACGCAGTAGGTCACGACGGAAACAATTACTCGATGGCTTTAGGCGGACTAATAACTGATGGTTGCATGTGGGCTTTGAAAATTAAGGAAGAAGTTTTATGTGTGGAGAGAGATCATTCGAGAAGAAGCTTTTGATGAGGGGATTTAACTAAAAGTAAAAGGGGTGAGTCCATTACAAAAAACTAAATCAAATACACTAAACAACAACAACAACCACTATCCATTAAAATCCCATTAAGTGTGGTCTGGGGAGGGTAATGTGTACGCAGACCTTACCTCCACCCGATAGGGCAGAAAGACTGTTTCCGATAGACCCTCGGCACATATAAATAGAAATAGAAAAGAAAACAAGAAAAGATAACTCATTAGTGACTCTAGTAGTAACAAGTCAAACAACAAAAATATTAAATAAACTATTTATAAAAGTAATATACAATCAAACTAATTAAAATATTGCTACCTTGTTCTAGTTGCTCGAGAACATCTAAATCTTCCTCAAAAGCCGTCAACAAAACTAATCATAAATACAAATTGTCACTAAGCTTAACAAAAAAAGAAACATACATTGTCACTAGAGCAAATAAAAAAATTAGAGTAATAATACACTAAGTAAAAGAAAAAAGAAATGGGGTAATAATAGCTAAAACTATAAGCATTTGGGTGGGAAGCAACTTATACGCAGTAGGTCACGACGGAAACAATTACTCGATGGCTTTAGGCGGACTAATAACTGATGGTTGCATGTGGGCTTTGAAAATTAAGGAAGAAGTTTTATGTGTGGAGAGAGATCATTCGAGAAGAAGCTTTTGATGAGGGGATTTAACTAAAAGTAAAAGGGGTGAGTCCATTACAAAAAACTAAATCAAATACACTAAACAACAACAACAACCACTATCCATTAAAATCCCATTAAGTGTGGTCTGGGGAGGGTAATGTGTACGCAGACCTTACCTCCACCCGATAGGGCAGAAAGACTGTTTCCGATAGACCCTCGGCACATATAAATAGAAATAGAAAAGAAAACAAGAAAAGATAACTCATTAGTGACTCTAGTAGTAATAAGTCAAACAACAAAAATATTAAATAAACTATTTATAAAAGTAATATACAATCAAACTAATTAAAATATTGCTACCTTGTTCTAGTTGCTCGAGAACATCTAAATCTTCCTCAAAAGCCGTCAACAAAACTAATCATAAATACAAATTGTCACTAAGCTTAACAAAAAAAGAAACATACATTGTCACTAGAGCAAATAAAAAAATTAGAGTAATAATACACTAAGTAAAAGAAAAAAGAAATGGGGTAATAATAGCTAAAACTATAAGCATTTGGGTGGGAAGCAACTTATACGCAGTAGGTCACGACGGAAACAATTACTCGATGGCTTTAGGCGGACTAATAACTGATGGTTGCATGTGGGCTTTGAAAATTAAGGAAGAAGTTTTATGTGTGGAGAGAGATCATTCGAGAAGAAGCTTTTGATGAGGGGATTTAACTAAAAGTAAAAGGGGTGAGTCCATTACAAAAAACTAAATCAAATACACTAAACAACAACAACAACCACTATCCATTAAAATCCCATTAAGTGTGGTCTGGGGAGGGTAATGTGTACGCAGACCTTACCTCCACCCGATAGGGCAGAAAGACTGTTTCCGATAGACCCTCGGCACATATAAATAGAAATAGAAAAGAAAACAAGAAAAGATAACTCATTAGTGACTCTAGTAGTAACAAGTCAAACAACAAAAATATTAAATAAACTATTTATAAAAGTAATATACAATCAAACTAATTAAAATATTGCTACCTTGTTCTAGTTGCTCGAGAACATCTAAATCTTCCTCAAAAGCCGTCAACAAAACTAATCATAAATACAAATTGTCACTAAGCTTAACAAAAAAAGAAACATACATTGTCACTAGAGCAAATAAAAAAATTAGAGTAATAATACACTAAGTAAAAGAAAAAAGAAATGGGGTAATAATAGCTAAAACTATAAGCATTTGGGTGGGAAGCAACTTATACGCAGTAGGTCACGACGGAAACAATTACTCGATGGCTTTAGGCGGACTAATAACTGATGGTTGCATGTGGGCTTTGAAAATTAAGGAAGAAGTTTTATGTGTGGAGAGAGATCATTCGAGAAGAAGCTTTTGATGAGGGGATTTAACTAAAAGTAAAAGGGGTGAGTCCATTACAAAAAACTAAATCAAATACACTAAACAACAACAACAACCACTATCCATTAAAATCCCATTAAGTGTGGTCTGGGGAGGGTAATGTGTACGCAGACCTTACCTCCACCCGATAGGGCAGAAAGACTGTTTCCGATAGACCCTCGGCACATATAAATAGAAATAGAAAAGAAAACAAGAAAAGATAACTCATTAGTGACTCTAGTAGTAACAAGTCAAACAACAAAAATATTAAATAAACTATTTATAAAAGTAATATACAATCAAACTAATTAAAATATTGCTACCTTGTTCTAGTTGCTCGAGAACATCTAAATCTTCCTCAAAAGCCGTCAACAAAACTAATCATAAATACAAATTGTCACTAAGCTTAACAAAAAAAGAAACATACATTGTCACTAGAGCAAATAAAAAAATTAGAGTAATAATACACTAAGTAAAAGAAAAAAGAAATGGGGTAATAATAGCTAAAACTATAAGCATTTGGGTGGGAAGCAACTTATACGCAGTAGGTCACGACGGAAACAATTACTCGATGGCTTTAGGCGGACTAATAACTGATGGTTGCATGTGGGCTTTGAAAATTAAGGAAGAAGTTTTATGTGTGGAGAGAGATCATTCGAGAAGAAGCTTTTGATGAGGGGATTTAACTAAAAGTAAAAGGGGTGAGTCCATTACAAAAAACTAAATCAAATACACTAAACAACAACAACAACCACTATCCATTAAAATCCCATTAAGTGTGGTCTGGGGAGGGTAATGTGTACGCAGACCTTACCTCCACCCGATAGGGCAGAAAGACTGTTTCCGATAGACCCTCGGCACATATAAATAGAAATAGAAAAGAAAACAAGAAAAGATAACTCATTAGTGACTCTAGTAGTAACAAGTCAAACAACAAAAATATTAAATAAACTATTTATAAAAGTAATATACAATCAAACTAATTAAAATATTGCTACCTTGTTCTAGTTGCTCGAGAACATCTAAATCTTCCTCAAAAGCCGTCAACAAAACTAATCATAAATACAAATTGTCACTAAGCTTAACAAAAAAAGAAACATACATTGTCACTAGAGCAAATAAAAAAATTAGAGTAATAATACACTAAGTAAAAGAAAAAAGAAATGGGGTAATAATAGCTAAAACTATAAGCATTTGGGTGGGAAGCAACTTATACGCAGTAGGTCACGACGGAAACAATTACTCGATGGCTTTAGGCGGACTAATAACTGATGGTTGCATGTGGGCTTTGAAAATTAAGGAAGAAGTTTTATGTGTGGAGAGAGATCATTCGAGAAGAAGCTTTTGATGAGGGGATTTAACTAAAAGTAAAAGGGGTGAGTCCATTACAAAAAACTAAATCAAATACACTAAACAACAACAACAACCACTATCCATTAAAATCCCATTAAGTGTGGTCTGGGGAGGGTAATGTGTACGCAGACCTTACCTCCACCCGATAGGGCAGAAAGACTGTTTCCGATAGACCCTCGGCACATATAAATAGAAATAGAAAAGAAAACAAGAAAAGATAACTCATTAGTGACTCTAGTAGTAACAAGTCAAACAACAAAAATATTAAATAAACTATTTATAAAAGTAATATACAATCAAACTAATTAAAATATTGCTACCTTGTTCTAGTTGCTCGAGAACATCTAAATCTTCCTCAAAAGCCGTCAACAAAACTAATCATAAATACAAATTGTCACTAAGCTTAACAAAAAAAGAAACATACATTGTCACTAGAGCAAATAAAAAAATTAGAGTAATAATACACTAAGTAAAAGAAAAAAGAAATGGGGTAATAATAGCTAAAACTATAAGCATTTGGGTGGGAAGCAACTTATACGCAGTAGGTCACGACGGAAACAATTACTCGATGGCTTTAGGCGGACTAATAACTGATGGTTGCATGTGGGCTTTGAAAATTAAGGAAGAAGTTTTATGTGTGGAGAGAGATCATTCGAGAAGAAGCTTTTGATGAGGGGATTTAACTAAAAGTAAAAGGGGTGAGTCCATTACAAAAAACTAAATCAAATACACTAAACAACAACAACAACCACTATCCATTAAAATCCCATTAAGTGTGGTCTGGGGAGGGTAATGTGTACGCAGACCTTACCTCCACCCGATAGGGCAGAAAGACTGTTTCCGATAGACCCTCGGCACATATAAATAGAAATAGAAAAGAAAACAAGAAAAGATAACTCATTAGTGACTCTAGTAGTAACAAGTCAAACAACAAAAATATTAAATAAACTATTTATAAAAGTAATATACAATCAAACTAATTAAAATATTGCTACCTTGTTCTAGTTGCTCGAGAACATCTAAATCTTCCTCAAAAGCCGTCAACAAAACTAATCATAAATACAAATTGTCACTAAGCTTAACAAAAAAAGAAACATACATTGTCACTAGAGCAAATAAAAAAATTAGAGTAATAATACACTAAGTAAAAGAAAAAAGAAATGGGGTAATAATAGCTAAAACTATAAGCATTTGGGTGGGAAGCAACTTATACGCAGTAGGTCACGACGGAAACAATTACTCGATGGCTTTAGGCGGACTAATAACTGATGGTTGCATGTGGGCTTTGAAAATTAAGGAAGAAGTTTTATGTGTGGAGAGAGATCATTCGAGAAGAAGCTTTTGATGAGGGGATTTAACTAAAAGTAAAAGGGGTGAGTCCATTACAAAAAACTAAATCAAATACACTAAACAACAACAACAACCACTATCCATTAAAATCCCATTAAGTGTGGTCTGGGGAGGGTAATGTGTACGCAGACCTTACCTCCACCCGATAGGGCAGAAAGACTGTTTCCGATAGACCCTCGGCACATATAAATAGAAATAGAAAAGAAAACAAGAAAAGATAACTCATTAGTGACTCTAGTAGTAACAAGTCAAACAACAAAAATATTAAATAAACTATTTATAAAAGTAATATACAATCAAACTAATTAAAATATTGCTACCTTGTTCTAGTTGCTCGAGAACATCTAAATCTTCCTCAAAAGCCGTCAACAAAACTAATCATAAATACAAATTGTCACTAAGCTTAACAAAAAAAGAAACATACATTGTCACTAGAGCAAATAAAAAAATTAGAGTAATAATACACTAAGTAAAAGAAAAAAGAAATGGGGTAATAATAGCTAAAACTATAAGCATTTGGGTGGGAAGCAACTTTGTAGCTGCAGAGATTTGAACCCAAGTATTTGACATGAAAGCATGCAACATCTACCGGTGCACCCAAAGTGCTTTTGAGTTTTAGGGGTCAAAGAGATATATATATCATAATTTGAAAGTATATACACACATATATCGATATTTTCTTCCGAAGTTACCGGGTGCCGGTGACCCTCTCCTCTACACGTGGGTCCGCCCCTGCCTCCAGCTAAAATCATCTGATATATTTATGCATTTGTATTTTTATTTTTTGCATGTTTCATTGCTCATGTGACTTCATGCTGTCAATTTCTAGCATTCCTATTGATGCCTTGCCATATAAACAGTTTGGACCACAATTGTTTTGCATATTCACATTCAATCAATAGGTGATCAATGTCTTCATTTTCCTTCAAGCATAAGACACAGTCCATGTCATCTAAATTGGCCCAGCAAGCAATCATTTCTTTTGTTTGGAGTCTCTTATGTAATGCCAGGAACAAAATAAACAACCACTTAGGTAATCCAGCATTGTTACATATCAATCTAATCCATGGTATTCGAGAAATCACCATGAATAAGTATATACACTGTGAGAAAGTACGGAAGAAAAATATATTATTGGTGTATTAACAATGATACAATGAGCCCTATATATAATACATATTCTACTCCTACTACATATCAAACTAGGACATATTATAAACCTACTACATATAGGATTAGGACATATTTACACATAAGTATCTAACACTCCCCCTCAAGCTGGTGCATACAAATCATATGTACCGAGCTTGTTACATATGTAGTTAATACGAGGACCAGTGAGGGACTTGATGAAAATATCGGCAAGCTGATCATTCGACTTCACAAACTTTGTAGCAATATATCCCGAGAGTATCTTTTCTCTGACGAAGTGACAACCAATCTCAATGTTTTTAGTTCTCTCATGGAACACTGGATTTGACGCAATATGAAGAGCATCTTGATTATCACAAACAAGTCCCATCTGACTAATCTCACCAAATTTCAACTCTTTGAGCAACTGTTTGATCCAAATTAACTCACATGTCGCCATAGCCATCACTCGATATTTTGCTTCTGCACTAGACCGAGCAACCACATTCTGTTTCTTGCTCTTCCAGGACACTAAATTTCCTCCTACCAAGACACAATACCCAGACCCAGACGTAGTATCGGAAGGTGATCCTGCCCAATCAGCATCCGAGTATCCAACGATATGCTCATGGCCTCTATCCTCAAACAATAAACCTTTGTCTGGAGCTGATTTTATATACTGAAGAATGCAAACAACTGCATCCCAATGACCATCACACGGTGAATCCATAAACTGACTCACAACACTCACAGAAAAGGAAATGTCAGATCTTGTCACTGTAAGGTAATTTCATTTACCAACCAACCGTCTATATCTTGCAGGATCACTAAGAGGCTCCCCCTGTCCTGACATAAGTTTAGAATTCGGATCCATTGGGGTATCAACCGGTCTACAACCTGTCATTCCTGTCTCTTCAAGAATATCTAAAGCATACTTTCGTTGTGAGATCACAACACCTGAGCTAGACCGAGCAACCTCAATACCCAGAAAATACTTTAGTTTGCCCAGATCCTTAGTCTGAAAGTGTTGCAAGAGATGTTGTTTTAATTTAGTAATACCATCCTGGTCATTGCCGGAAATAACAATGTCATCAACATAGACCACCAGATAAATACAGAGACTCAAGGCATAACGCCGATAGAACACGGGGTGATCAGCTTCACTCTGAATCATGCCAAATTCCCGGATAACTATGCTGAACTTACCAAACCAGGCTCGAGGAGACTCCGCTTTAGACCATAAAGTGACCGACGCAAGCGACATACAAGGCCACGAGACTCCCCTTGAGCAACAAACCCAGGTGGTTGCTCCATATAAACTTCATCCTCAAGGTCACCGTGTAAAAAGGCATTCTTAATGTCTAGCTGATAGAGGGGCCAATGGCGAACAACGGCCATGGATAGAAAAAGGCGGACTGATGCTATCTTAGCCACAGGAGAGAAGGTATCACTGTAATCGAGACCAAATATCTGAGTATATCTTTTGGAAACAAGACGAGCTTTTAGACGATCAACATTACCATCAGGACCAACCTTGACTGCATACACCCAACGACAACCAATAGTAGATTTACCAGAGGGAAGAGGGACGAGCTCCCAAGTACCAGTTGTATGTAAAGAAGATATCTCGTCAATCATAGCTTGTCGCAATCCTGGATGAGACAATGCTTCACCTATTGACTTAGTGATGGAAACATAGGACAAAGAAGATAGAAAAGCATAATGGGGTGATGACAAACGATGATAACTCAAACCGACATATTGAGGATTAGGATTAAGGGTGGTCCGTATACTATTCTGAAGTGCAATCGGTTGATTAAGAGGAGACAAGTCCGCTGTATTAGCAGGGTCAGGTGCAGGACGTGAATCAGCTGGGCCTGATGCTGGGCGCGGACTACGATGATATGCCAAAAGTGGTGTTCCTGTGGCAGGGAGTCTAGGAGGATCCACACAAGACTCCTCAATGGCTGGAATGGATAGAGGAGCCATATGAGACTCGTGTAAGACTTTTGTGGCGGAAGGATAAGGAGGAGCTATAGTACGTTCCTTAAAGGTCGGTATAGGTAAGACCGCAGATATATCAAGGGGGTCAGAATGGTCGGAAGAGGTAAAGAAAGGTTTAGACTAAAAAAATGTGACGTCAGAGGACATAAAGTACCTACGAAGATCAAGTGAGTAACAACGATATCCCTTCTGAACACGAGAATAACCAAGGAAGACACATTTGAGAGCACGAGGAGCTAACTTATCTTTTCCGGGGGCTAAGTTATGAACGAAACAAGTGCTCCCAAAACACGAGGGGAAACAGAGTATATGGGTGATTGGGTAAACAATACTGCATACGGTATCTGATTCTGGATGGGAGAGGAAGGCATCCGATTAACTAAATAACAAGCTATGATAACTGCATCGCCCCAAAAACACAGCGGAACAAGAGATTCAATGAGAAGTGTGCGAGCAATCTCAATGATGTGCCTATTCTTTCTCTCTGCAACCCTATTTTGCTGAGGGGTATACGGACAAGAGGTCTGATGAATAATTTCTTGAGAAGTCATAAATTGCTGAAATTGAGTGGATAAATATTCTAAGGCATTATCACTGCGAAAAGTGCGAATAGAGACACCAAATTGATTTTTAATTTCAGCACAAAAATTATGGAATATAGAAAACAACTCAGAACGATCTTTTATTAAGAAAATCCAAGTACATCTTGAATGATCATCAATAAAACTAACAAAATTACAAAATCCCAAGGTTGAACTGACTCTACTAGGACCCCATATATCAGAATGAACTAAAGAAAAAATAGACTCTGCGTGACTCTCAATACTACGAGGATAGGAGGCTCGAGTATGTTTCCAGAGCTGACATGACTCACACTCTAATGTGGATAAACTAGACAAACTAGGCACTATCTTCTGAAGCTTGGATAATCTTGGATGTCCTAAACGTCTGTGAATTAGGTCCGGAGGATCTGTAACTAGACATGCCTTGGAGGATTTGAGGGAGTTAAGGTAGTAAAGCCCTTTTGATTCAAGTCTTATTCCAATCGTCTGCCCTGTACTGCGGTCCTGCATAATAAAAGAATGATCAATAAAATATATACCACAATGAAGGGCACGAGTCAAACGACTAACAGATGCAAGATTAAAAGGACAGCTAGGGACATAAAGAACGGAATCTAGAGTGACAGAGGGTAGGGGATTCGCTTGTCCAACTCCTTTTGCTTTGGTTTGAGACCCATTGGCTAAAGTAATAGAGGGAAGAGACTGTGAATATGCAATATTTGACAAAAGTGATTTATTACCGGAGATATGATCAGAAGCGGCTGAGTCCACAACCCATTGTTCAGAAGGACTAGACTGGGAAACACAAGCAAAGAAATTACCAGCAACAGAAGTATTAGTCTGAGCAACAGAAGCTACTTGTGGAGATGTCTGCTTACTTGCTCGATATCGAAGGAACTCATTATACTCCCCTTCAGATAAAGAAAATCCCTGGTTACCTGTAGTCTCAGTCTGAGCAACATAAGCATTTTTGGGTGGGCGGCCATGTAGAGAATAGCATACGTCACGAGTGTGTCCAAGTTTATGACAATAAGAGCACTTGGGTCTAGATCTTCCAAAACGACCTCCTCCTCGTCTATTCTCCACAGTATAAGATGCCCGATTGTCCACTGTTTGGGATACGAGGACAGATGAGTCAAGTGTCTGCGGTGAGCTTACTGGGTGGCTAGGTGCTGCAGCAAGGCGAAGTAATCGAGAGAATAATTCATCAACTGTAGGGACGGTTGGACTAGCCAAAATCTAGTCACGTACTGAATCAAGGTTATTAGGGAGTCCAGCGAGTGTAAGAACTAGAAACATCTTCTGTCGTTGCTCTTGTTGTTTTTCAATACTAGCAGAAACTGGCATCAACGTCTCAAATTCTTCAATGACTACCTGAACTTGTCCCAAGTAAGTAGACATATCTAATTCATGTTTCTTCAAGTTGGTCATTCGCGATATTACATCATAGAAATGAGATATGTCATTAGTGTAGAGATTATGAGCCTTTTACCAAACTAAATAACATGTCTGGAATGAACGGAACAAGGGCATCAACTTGGAATCAATAGATCGCCACAGGATACTACATAACTGAGCATCGACCTTCTCATACTGTGTTTTGGCCTTTTCATCACCTTCGCCAACCTTTTTTGTTAAATGATCTTGAACTCCTTGACCTTTACACCACAACTCGATAGATGAAGCCCAATTTAAGTAATTTGAACCTCCCATTAAAGGTTCTGAGGTAATCATAACACCGGAACTTCCAGAACCCGGGTTCTAGACCCTAAAGCATTGATTCCCAAAGACATGGTTGGATTATCACCAGATAACAAAAAGAATCAACTGAAAGTTCGCTAAAACAGATGCTGAAAATACTGTTTTTGCTGAAAAAGTACTGTAGCTACCGGAAAAAATTCAAAGTGGTCGGAATCAAACGAAAACAGGATGGGTAGGCTCGGAATGCTCAGACGAACACACCGTTAAAAAGAAATTTTTCAAAATTCTGGCCGGAAGGGCCCTCACGCGTCGGCGCGTGAGGCTGATAAGCTGCCGGCAGTAGTGCTCCGGCAGGCGCGTGGGGGCGCGTGCGGTGGCTTTTCCCGGTGAAATTTCTGGGGGTTTGGTCGGAATTATGTTGGGGAGCTTTTGGTGGTGTTGGATTTTGCACAACACTGATAATTAGTGACTTTTACGCATTTAGTCACTTAGGTCACCGGAAAATTGCACGGTGACTGAGTTATTTCTTTCCGGATGTCGTTGGAATGACGCACAATGATTAATTTCTCACGGTGGCTCCGATACCATGTGAGAAAGCACGGAAGAAAAATATATTATTGATGTATTAATAATGATACAATGAGCCCTATATATAATACTCATTCCACTCCTACTACATATCAAACTAGGACATATTATAAACCTACTATATATGGGATTAGGACATATTTAGACATAAGTATCTAACATACACTTTCTTGATTGAATAGTTATTCATAGTTGCTACTTCTTCTTCAGTTAGCCCTATTTGATCAAATACTACTTTTGCTTTGAGAATTTTTTGCACCATTAAGCTTGAGTAGCTTTTTTTGCCTACATTGTGCCTCATAAAATGTCCTTTTTCCTGGAAACATTCCACAGCAATTTCCCCATAGCAGCTAAGTTCCACACATATATATCCAGAATACTAAGGCCTCTTGCACTCCTAGGTACGCAAAGTCTATCCCGTGCTATAAGTGTATTCTTTGATATCTGACCTCCACCAGTCCATAGGAAGATCCTACATGTAGCCTCCACCAGTTGGGTCACCTTTTTTGGTAGAACAAACACTTGCGACCAAAATACTTGTATAGAGAAAAGTACTGATTTTACAAGTTGTAAAGTGCCTGCATATGATAAGTATCTTGTAGTCCGTGACTTGATTCTGGCCAGCATTTTATCAAGAAGAGGTTTGTACTGAATGATTGATAGTCTTTTAGTACTCAGAGGAATCCCTAAGTATCTAAATGGAATCTCTCCTTTTGTGAATTATAGTGCATGTAAGATAGTTTGTTGGACCTCTGGCTTCACCCCTCCAAAATATATTGAACTTTTGTTTACATTAGCAGCCAAACCAGATACCTGTGAGAAATGTTGGAAATATTGGAATAGCACGTTGACAGATTCTAGTTCTCCCTTGCAGAAAAGTAGAAGGTCGTCAACAAATCCCAATTGAATAATCTGCTACTTCTTGCATCTTGGATGGAATTTGAACTTAGGTACTTCATTGAGTCCCTTCAAACTTCGACTGAAATACTCCATAACTAGCACAAATAAGAAAGGAGATAGGGGATTCCCTTGTCTTAGTCCTTTTTTGGCTTGAAATGGTGCCACAGGATCTTCATTAATAATAATTGAGTAGCAAACAATCTATATATAACACATAATCCATTTGATAATTTATTTTGGGAACTGCAGGCAGTTAAGAATTTTCTCAATATATGGCCATTCCACTGAGTCGTAGGCTTTCCTCATATCAAATTTTAGTATACACCTAGGTGTGATGCCTCTTCTGCCATAACCATTCACAAGTTCATGACTCAGTATAATGTTGTTAGTAATTAACCTGCCTGGAACAAAAGCATATTGGCTATTTTTCCACTAGATTGTCCATAACATCTTGCATTCTTCTAGTGAGGATTTTGGATATAAGTTTATACACCATAGTACAACATGATATAGGCCTGAATTCAAATACCCTTTGATGGATTTGTGACCTTTGGGATCAATGTAATTGTAGTGCAATTAATAGCTTTGTACATTTTCTCATTAGTAAAGAATTGAATCACTACATATGTCACCTCCCTCCAATCAAAGATCAGGCTCTTTTAAAGAAAAGAGAATTAAATCCATCACATCCTAGAGCTTTTTGATCATCTATACTTATAAGAGCTTGATACACTTCCTCTTTTGAAACCTGGGCTATCAGATGTAATTGTTGTTTTCTTATTATTCCATTCTCATGTTTCATGATATTAAGAGCCACTGTTGGTAGTTGATTAGCAGCACTACCAAGCAATTTTTTGTAGAAACTGCGACCTTCTCTATATCATTAGGTTGTTGTAAGATTTCTCCTGTGTCATTGACGAGGCGTTTGATCCTGCTTTGAGCTTGCCTATTCTTTAAATTGGCAAAGAAATAGGTAACGTTGGCATATCCCAATTCCAACCATTTTGTTCATCACTTCTGCTTTGTTATACTCTCCTCCATGAGACTCCATTTCTCCAGCTCTCTTTGCAATTCTTTTTCAGCAGTAAACAGCTCACTATGGTGATTGTGGTTCCCCATTTGTGATTGAGTTTCATGCAGCCTTCATTGATAATGATTGATTTTCTCTCGCATTTCTAAATTCTCTAATATTTAATTGTTTCAGGGCTGCCTTCATCCCTTTAAGTTTCCTCTTAGTACCTGTATAGCTTCCACATGCATTTGTCATCACACTTAGAAAGTCTTTGTGGTCCGCTAAGCAATTCAAAAACCTAAAAGGTTTGGATTCCTCTTCACAACTTCCTTGAATTGTATGCTCAGAGGATACGATCAGAACAACCAGGATTCAATATCATTACTTCTGTTGGAGCTACTGTTAAAAGCCATTCAGCATTGGCTAAAGTCATGTTTATCCTGCTATAGATCTGTCCATTTGTGCATGTATATCTTCTTCCCAATGCACGTAGTTCAGCCATGCCATTTGATTGTATGAAATCATTAAAATCTCTCACCTCATTTTTCTGGACTGGGTTCCCAAACTATATGTCATCCATATTAAAACTTCTCAGTTTTCCCATAGGGGCTTACTAGTTTCAATTGTATGCAGTCCATAAATTGCAGACAAAGTGAACTTTACTTGTAGCTGAGGGATCCAAACTATGCCATGAATGGCTTGAGCACTCACAGCAACTACATCAAACTCCACTCAACTTGAATCTCATAATATCCAGATTCTACCATAGTTACTGTAGAATTAGTTTGCAAACCATCTCAAATTAGTTGTTATCTTGTTGATTATTCTATTGGCATTCTCTTCCTTGACTCTGTTTTCTAGTATTGCTATCAAACCTACATTATTAATTTGTATAAACTTCTTTACTTCTTTTTGTTTCTATACTTTATTTACACTCACACATTCCATGATATGATCTTCATTTAGTTGATTGTTTGAGTTGTGGATCCTCAGTATCTCATTGATAACTACATTGCCCCTTCTCTCCAGTAGTGTTGTCCAGTGTCTCTCCACCTATTGGAATAGTGAATGGAATGAATACATTAATCCCTGTTGTTTCCCTTGTCTTGGATTGAGCAACTTTTGCTGCTGCTTTCCCTTTAGCTATCTCCCAGGATGTCATTTTGTCATCCTCCTGATTTGGACTTATGTGTTGTAATTCCTACTATGTTTGCACATTTATCGTGTTAGGAGGCTGTTGTTTAGTACCTACTTCAACCTTCTCTTGCTCTGCTCTTCTTCTCCATTCCATTCTTGGCTTTGGTTGTAGTTGTTTGGCCACAAGAATGGCCTTTGCTGTTCTCACCTCATTCCTGCAAACATAGCCAACTTGTAGGTAGGTGGGGCAATATTTAGGGACCCAATCATACGCAACATGTTAGTAAAAGATTTTTCCGGTCGGATCCATGACTTTAATCGATTTAGGCATGGCCTTTGTGACATCCATCTCAACTAATAGCCTAGCATAGGAAATCTTTTCAACTTTAGTTGTGCATTCATCTGCATAGAGTGGAACTCCTAATCCACTCCCAATTCTACTAAGTGTTGATACTCCAACAATTTAATGGCAAGTTTGGCAACTTAACCCATATAGGGATTGTCTGAAGCACTTCTATACAAAAATCAAAGTTGGGCGACCATGCTTTGACAATGATAGGCTTATTTCTTATAGTGTGTGGTGCGGACAGCAACACAACATCCCTATCTTCCACACAGTTGAATTTAACCACAAAGTATCCATCATTATGGAAGTAGATTTTAGGTTTGCTAGTGAAATTCCATTGAGCAGCAATGAATTGACCCTGAACTTCTATTGAGGGAGAGACTCCAACTACATACAATGCAATTGCATGCTTCCATTTTGTCGTTTCTAGGTCTACTTCTTCGCTATCTTACTCGACTACTTTTTCAACTTCCTTTAGCATAGGTGCGATAAATTTGAGATTCATACCTCTTGCCGCTAAATTATTCCCAGCAAATAGATTCACCCTTTCCTTTTTGTTCTTCTGATGCTCAGCATCCCGTTGTTTGTGGATCTGGACTTCCTGGGTCGTGATTAGCTTATTTTTACCTAGTTGTTTTATAACTTTCATCTGATTCCCATATCAGCCTCAATCATCTCTACAATTGGAGCCCTAGTTGATGTCACCTTTGTTTGGTTACGCAATGAATTTTGGCCTCTACCACCTGTTGCATTCAATTGAGTTGAACTCGATCCTTGCATACGCGGCCACATCTCAACCATAGTCAATTGAGTTGAACTCAATCCTTGCATACGCGGCCACATCTCAACCATCTGTTGCAACTGTTCCATTGAACCTAAGGGCTGTGCATTTCCTCATTATCTCTCACCTATCCTTCCCAGTAGCTGTAGTTCTACTTACTATTTCCTTGATCGGTTTTATGAGCGGAATCTCTCTCAGGTCTCCCTCTACCCATGCCGGCAGAGGCACACGTTAGTTTACTATCATTGCGTCAACACGGATGTTCTACAGAGAGTAAATCCAGAGAGAAGTCAGAGCTATCATAAATTCCAATTTCATTAATAGATTATACTAGTTCGATTTTAATTATTGATAGTTTTGATAAACTGAATTTGTTTCAAAATTAAGCCAATTTTGAGCTAACACGGGGCTTTAAGTATAACAAATTCTAAATCAAACTCCATTATTGTATCAGAAACCTATGGTCCAGCAAACTCCAAAAATGCAGTCCATCTGGTACTGACTGATATTATTAGAGTACATGATTTACAAACTTGAATTTGGGCAAAACTAATACCACATTGCCTGTAGAAAATAACTAAGGAACATAATCAATACCTTGTGGTAGCAATCTCAAGGGTACAAAATTGATTAGTCACTCTTCCTGTCTCTGATCTAGGATCACCAGCATATTCCGTCTTACCCAACTCCGCCGCAACAGTTAAATGTTAGCAAACTTAGTATACAGTTAGACATGTTTTGTCACCTCCTGATTCCTATATTTTTGCAGGATACTTCTATGTGTATTATGCATATGACTGTGACTCCTAACAAACCATTCTAAGAATCATGACACTGAAAAGAGGAAATCGGGCTCTTGCCACTATTGCCCATCTTCTGGCAGCGATAGGTATCAGCCAAATCACTATATACAAGCAGAACCCTGACTTCACCTTCCAGGATGTTGAAGCTTGAACCCCTTCCTAATCATGACCAACGCTGGGAAGTCCTTTGATGGACAGCAAATTGGACAAGGCTAAATTCCATTATATCGTGTCCGGTTATCTGCCTTCTTTTGAAGAGGGGCTCTTTTCTTGTGGCGCACGAATTGGATCATTGCCATGATCATCATGGGGACTTGCTAGGGAAATTTCAGAATTGGGGTCTGAAATCAGCACAACTGAATGACTCTGAACTTCAGTTGTCTCCCTGTGACTTGAATTTTCGTCCTCGCTACTTGGATCCACCGGAGCCATGAGTGATATGCCAAACCTTTGTCCATGGGTTAGCCCTGGACAGAGTCCCTACCATGAAAAACAAATTTCTGTCAGCATTCAAGTGAAAATGATCTTCCAGTAACATGGAAAAATGATCTCTATATATATATATATAGATCTAGATCTTTCCTTTTTTCTTTTTTTTGCTAAAGCAGTTTGGAGGGTCACTGGCCATGGTATCCATATGAAATAGAACAAGATATTTTAAATCAAGGTTCAGAAATGGAGTGTCTCCTCATTTTAAGTGACATCTTCCATATTAGGACATCCAAAGAATTTAAAACACTTTGACCAATAAAATTACTTTCCCTTCTTATACAACTTACAAAATTCCAGCAAAAAAGGATCTATGAGAACTTGAGCGGAAGATAAAACGGAAATACAGTCACTACATTAAAGCTCCCTAATACTAAAAAATTTGGACTTTAAGTCCATATTGGAATCTACCACAAGAAACCTCCCATCCTCCCCTCTCTGCCATGAGCTTGTTTCATTTAGCTATGTTGCTCGGACTCTCCGAAAATGTGGCCAGATACATGTCGGATCCTCCAAAAGTAGTGCATTTTTGAAGGATCCGACCGGGGTGTGGCTACATTTTGGAGAGTCCACGCAACATAGTCATTTAGTGCATAATGTAGGAGTATGCCAATGTCTTTTTTCCTGCATTTCTGAAGATAGTGATGATTATGAAAAGGAAAAACAAGATCTCCCTAATACGAGAGAAGTTAGCAGTTTAGCCCATACAGGAATTTGTACACTAGTTTATCTTCTCCGGGGAGAGTAATCCAAGAATATGGATGTGCACCTATTTTGAAAAAAACAATACTAATTTTTGTTTGATAAGTTGAAGTACCTATTTATGATAGACATCCAAGTTAGTGTTATATTTCACAGGTATTGCATGATTAAGCACCTTAACCCTTGACCATAAACATCAAGCTTTTGCCCCATGATACAAATATACTGTATGCTACCCCTTTATCTATAGAATCCACCTACCCAATTTATTACACACGCACTACGAGCTACCTGTTTCATTACCTCTGCCAGCTTGGTCTCTTGTAAACAAAACCATGGACTGTCTCCATTTCCTTAAATGTTACTTTGATTACCAACCTCTTTGAGAGGATTATCAGACCCATCGTATTCCATATCACAAGAAAAATAGTACTAATCACACATAGATAAAGGTTGCAAGCCTTCAAACTTAGCTAAACAATTCAACCTTAATCTATCATGTGACTTTTTTCAAGTCAAATCAAATTTCACACCCATGCTACAAGAATTACTTTAACATTTGTTCTACCAAACAAATATCCAAGTCAAACTACAAAAATTTTATGATCTACTGATCTTCATCAAAAGAAAATATTATATCTATTGAACTGCACATATTTGAAGCAGCATTAGGAAACTTTAGTTTGTAAATTTCAACTTAAAGATCAAGCTGTACAAAGCCTGGAGTCCAATCAAAGAAGCGCATCATGTAAATTGGCTCTAAAATAAAGAAAAAGAATAAGACTCATGTCCAACTTTTTATTGGACCGTCATGCTTTCTTAGCTAAACTAAAATCAAAATACGGGGAATTTCATGTTAGCAAACTCCCATTGATTGAACTAAACATTCAATAGGAATTAGTCAATATAAGAACCTTTTAAATTTCTGACCTTAATCAAACCAGTTATAGGTGGGGAACTTTGATAACTGGAGCGCGATAAGAAACTTGAATCTGCAGGTTGTGTTTGAGAGTCACTGGAATTAGTTTCTGCACTCTCAGGTGTATGAGTTTTCAGTATCAAATTGCTGTTCCTACAATATGCTCCGAAGTAGGAACAATGCTCACGTACTAAAGATATTTGAGGAGTTGCAGGCAATAAATGGCCTTCTGTGCTGAAAATATACCTTCAAAATTAAAAGAAATGCCAAAACTATTGAGCAGAAGGAAGATGGAGAAAATTTAAAGAAATAAGGAAAAGAAACGGAAAGTGGTGAATTTTATTTTCTTTTTTCTTTCTTCGCATGGGGAAGGAGGAAGGGCAGTGACGATATAGACAATTTACTTGTATGGACCATTCTCAACCAGGTTATCTGGACCAGCAGCTAAATCAAAAAGAAGCCACAAATACTTAACCTGAAAAAATAGTAGAATATTAATTAGAGAAGTATCCAAATACATGGAACAGGAAAAAAAACAATTATAATTAAGATGACAATGTGGGGTGTGCATGTATACATACATACATATATATATAGAGAGGGGGGGGGGGGAGTAGAAAACAAGAATTTTGTTCAGATGATTATCAAGGGTATCATGCATGTGTTCAAGCCAATGAAGCAAGATACCAGTACATGAGAGTAGTCCTCAAATCATGGTTAAATAAATACGACACAAATCAATTTATTAGTACTTATATCATAGATAAAAGAGTAGTAGTATGACATAAAACATGATAAGGTTACTCCGCTTACGCTCAGCTAAGATCAGATTACAAGATCACCTTCACTATTCACACATAGCCACTAGTCATAAAACTGCGATTAGTTCACAACAGAAAAGCGGTGTGTTCACACACAACTGAGACATATCATTCATCCACCAAGTCTAATCTGTTTTTATGCCAGCCCTTAATGACTTTTGAAGTAGCTCACCCTAGAAGTTACAAGAGAAATCATATTTGCCTTAATCTCGTCTAAGTTAGACTTGTATTTTCCTTAATCTCGTCACTAAGTTAGACTTCTATAAGATGCCCAACACAAATTCATTTATACATCAATGCTTCCTTAAGAGCTTCACAATGTGTTAGAAATAATTTTTTGGAGATCTAGAGTTGAGGTTGCAGAGAGTAAGCGAAAGTTTGTAGGGTCAGGAGGTAGAAGGTTTGGAGATTCAGCCAAGCTGGATGGGCTATTAATTTCCGTCAGTTGGCTGAATCCTGCAGCAAAAGGACTTAATGTGCTTGACCCACTCATTATGCCAGGGTAAAAAGTCTGTTTACTAATTAAAGGACTAAAATTGATGTTCAGAAATAATTCGAGGGCAAATGGAAATTATTCTCTTGTGCTTTTACTTTTTCCAGTGTCCACTATCCTCATAATACCCCATATATATTCATGTAGGTGGTCCCTCATAATCACTTGATATTTTCTAAACAAGACACAGGAATAAACTGATATACCACAGACAGAGCACGGTAAAATAAAACTGAACCTTATTCCTTACAGTTTCTGCCAAGAAAAAGCTCTCCATGTGATCTTCTTGTTTGTGAAATTCAACATCGGATATATGACAATATCCACAAGTGCATCGGGCACCATATTGCAAGCTAGCTAGCATATCCCTTCCAGCATCCAGATACCTATATCAAAATGATTTTAATAGATGAAATTAAAAGAAACATAAGCCTCAAACCCTTAAAGTCTGAGTGCATTGATTAAATTGCTATCCAGGAATTCAAATAATTGAAATCAAAATTTTCAGAGTGTAGCAATGACCGTGCAGCTTTACTCAAACTGTGCATAGTCATTAACCATTCTTTCACCCTTTCTGGAATCTCTTTTGATCATGCAAGGAAGGAAATTTCTAGCACAAAAAGAAGGTGTTACTTGTTACAACATTAACAGAAGGGACAGATCAGATCTCCTTTTGGCCTTGGAAATAGATTTGGAAAAAAGATGCTCCTCAAAAGGTGAGATGCTTCTCTTAGCTAGTGGCTCATGAATCCTGTCTGACTTAAGAGAACTTGCAAAAAAAGGGGCTGCAGTTAAGCAACAGATGCTATCTGCGTGAAGTTGAAACAGAAAGTATTATCCACCTAAAAAGGGTTTGGATGAAAACTACTTTTTGGTCCTTCGGACAAAAAATGAAACCAAGGATGCTCTGAAGATAAGGCAGAACCATATATTCAAACTGAGTTTTCTTTTGGCTTTTTTGGTGTAACATGTTAGATGTATACGATATAGACACTTCACTTGATTTCCTCAACTCCCTTCGTTTGTAGGAGTGAGACTTTTTGCTATGTGTCTATTTGGCCCTCCTGGGTGCCTCAGACAAGTAATAATAAATCCTAATTATGAGGTTACCTTCACACACATCCAGATACAACATCCAGGCTATGACAAACGTCACAACGATCATAGATAGGAAACTTGATAAGGACTGCCAATAGGAAATCTAAAAAGGATTTCTTCAGAGGGAATCTTTGTCTGGGTCATTCTGGGTGGAAAGACTAGTAATCCCTGTGTATCTGATGAGCTTACATGTATGGGCTAAAAGATGTCGATGTCAAGCAAGAAAGACGTGATCTTCCGTTCCTAGAATGAATGACTCTGCTAACTTGGATATACAACACATTCATACTGTAAGATCTTTCCTGGTTGTGATTTCCATTTAATTTCAGCTTTGTTAAAACATTGAATAGACTGCAAAACAATTAAGTAAAAACCTAACCCTCTGAAGATTGCACGTGCCTAAAGATATTACTCTTCACACAATACAATCATGAAAGAGGTAGTGACCGATCATCCAATAATGTTCCGTGTTAAATTAACTAGTGAAAAATGTAGGCGAAAGCAAAACTCAATTCAAGAGCAAGCACGCCAACCTGGGATCTCTGGTAGCTTTGTACAGCCAATATGTGCTCTCAATCAATTCCGGACGCAGAGGATAGCTTTTCTGGCCTTGCTATATTGTAAACAAAATACAATAAAATATAAGATAAGTCATAATACAGTAAACAAACCGATCCTAACCACACTAGCAATAGCAGTCAGGTGCCCAGTCAGCACAAAAAGAGGCAATAGAAGGAACAAGATCAATGCACAAAGAATTCGAGGAGATGGAAGAAGACTTCACGTGGTGGCCTGACTGCTTATATTTCACAGCGATGAGAAATGATCTACCACTAAAACGTTATATCCACTTACATGGACGACTTTATCTGAAAAGTGACTTGCTAAAAGAATGATAAAGTGTTACGCAGAATGACCCGATGGAGAAATAGCTGTACGAGTCAAAGGCGTGTCTATGAAGATGGCCAAATGAAACCTTTTAACCTTATATGATCGCTCGTGATGTGGGCTAAGGTGAGCAACCAAACAATACAATGGAGGTTTTCCTTTTAAGCACGTATAAGGTCCACCCAGAGCAATTTCATGCTAACAGGCACTGCCTATATCTAGGTCACTTTACATACACAAGTACATTGATAAAATAACTAGCAGATAAAGAAACTCAAAATATCAAAAAGAACTAGACAAGAGTAAGGTAGTGTACTTGAACAGTGAGCGTAGCTAGATTGAAACCCTCTGGGGTAAACCCATATCTTCTCCAGACGCTGAAGAAAGCAGCATGTGTTCTAATGGCAGGCTCAATATCCCCTGCTAGAACCTTTCAACAAATACACAAAAGTTAGTTCCGTCTACGAATAACATTTTAAGGAAACAATGTTTTGCTTTGGTATGAGAGATCTCCATAACCAAATCACCTGAAGACCTGGCCAGAATGCCTGCAGGCTGTTAAATAAAGGCCAGACAAGGGCAGCAGAATTCATATTTACTTCTATGTACCTACACATATTGAAAAAGGCAAATTTGCATAGAACTTTTAGGTCTAGAGAACAAGAGAAAATTAGTGGTGGGCAAGACTTTAAATTGTGGAGTACCAACTCGTAATACAGGAGAGTAAGGAAAATATCTTCTTGATTTGGTTATTGACTACAGAATTGGGCTTCCTATTTAGGAGCCTTAGCCTTCGTAATGCAAAAATAATGGAAGTTATTATTCTCTAACAATTAAGTGGAGAATGTTCTAAAATATCCTTAGAAATAATTTAAGAGATGTAGTCATACTCAAACTAAATGAACCTAGACATGCTGTGACGCACTTCCAAAAGAATAACTATATTAGTTCTCTTGATGTAACAACAGCATTGGAATACAGCCATGGGGATTTCTCCGTATTGAATACAAGCCTTAGCAAGCAGCTTTACGTACCAAGGATCATTAAAGAGATAGTGCATAGCAGCCTTATAAGCTTCCTGGAAGATGAATAGATATTCTTCGTCCCCAAATAGCAAATAAGCCTGAAATAAACATGTGAATGAGTAGGTCAGGATTAAGGAAAATTTACATACAAATCAACCTATAGGAATTCATGAGTTTGTGAAACGAAGCAATTAAACTACTAACTCATTTAGTTCAAAATGAAAAACTACTCCTAACTCCTTAAAGTCAAATCTGAACTTCCAGTTGTCAATTACAAGACCCTGAAAATGCTAACAAAAAAGCTTGTGAATAAAAGTAGTCCATACAGAACAAGAATCCAATATTAGCAATAAGTATTTTCTGATCTCAGCAACCATGCCATAGCAAAATCACCTAGAGGTAAATGTCAGAATATAACCATCCTATCAACACCGTGTCCTTTCCTCTTCACCCTCCCCCTCCACTCCCAGGAAAGTGCAAGGAGGCACTTTTTTAATACATCTTTCCATCTGTCCAATAGTGAAACACATGCAACTCTAGTTTCCCCCCAGCAAAATTGGAAATTATTGTGTTTACGAGCTTCGAAATTATTTAAATATAGATACGAGATGATATTATAATTGAACTAGGTCCCCAAAGCAAGAGTAACCCCCCCCCCCCAGAGTTTAATGTAAATACAGATAAGACAGGGACCAGTAACTTTGGTAATATACAATATTCCAGGAAGCTTTATGGTTTCCTCATACAAAATTATTTTCACATGGATGGTTATAATCACCAAAAAGACAATGAAAAAGAAAGAGTCCTTTACCTGAATATAAACACCGTTCAAATTTGAATATTTGAATCTTGAATTGTAATAATTACACAGGATACTCTTTTAAAAAAGGACATACAAACGATTAAATTGATGGTTTAAACAAAACGAATACAACTACAACTCCACCGGAACTACTAGAGTCGGTCATCTTAATCCCCTCTATCCATTTTGCTCTATTTCGTCTTATGTCATTCCACTACACAATAACTTGCTTTTACGGCATGTTAGGGGGTGCCAATAGAAGTTCTCTAAACCCAAGCTTATTCCTACATCGACATACAAACATATAAACAAACCAAAAAGAACTTCTAGCAAATACTGGAACTAATGTAGGTGTACCACAGAAGTATGTCTTGACTCCACCTAGTTGTTACCATCTATATGGATCTTCTTTCCCATTGTGTTTTATTCTTCGCTAAACCCGCAAGAATCCCGAGATGTAATAGATCTTTTGCAACGATATCCACCTTATAAATTTCAGGTTTACTGGTCCCTATTTAAGTCCTTCAATTGTCATAGCATTCACCTACAGATCAGTGCTTTTGAAGGTCTGCATAGAACATGGTCAGACCATCTCAATTGATATTCTCTCATTCTATTCTCTATATGTGCAACTTTTACTTCTTTCAGATGTGATTGTTTTCTAATCTAGTGTAACATTTCTTTTCTAATAAATCTGGTCTGATATTAAATGACTGCACATCCATCTTAACATCCACATTTCTAGGAAAGCAAAACATTCACTCCTGTAACATTGTTGGTCTCACAAACACATGCTAAAGCTGAATCTCTGCAATGCTTCTCCAGAATTTAAGCTCTTAGTCAATCCCTCACGAGTTTCACCAATTAAACAAAAACATCTGCGGAATAGCATGCACCATAGAACCTCATATCCTATACTAGTGGTTAGCTCATCCATAAGAAGGTAAACAACGGCAGGATCAAGGATTTATAACTAATGTGTATAAGATTTTTAGCAATACGAAGAAAAAGAGAGCTACTTTTGGACATAAATAAAACTATAGTACATAAACATTAATTCCACGTTATTGTTTGCAGTTAAACTGTTCCAATTCTCTCTTGTTGGCATAAAGCGTGAACAGAACCATGTCCTGAATAATTCTCACTTGCGTTTTAAACAAACACTATACCCTAAGATAAATTCATAGGTGCAGAATTAAGTGGGAGAATTCGTCATGAAGCTTCTAACCAGAAAACAGAGAAAGTGCCTTATGGAGCAATGGCACCAGTACAGTAACAGAGTATACAACCAGACAGTGTTTTACATGATATAAGGTTTCTTTTGAGGCAATCCAACAATAAACAAAGTCCAAAATTATCAATCAACTGGGTCTCTGCCCAAACTAGTTAAGTCTGGCTATACAAATCATCAGTATCCTGCTCTATTAACAAAGTCTAGAATCATGATTGCAAAAACATGTTTAGGAGGATAGGAACAGTAGAGTAGATATAAAGATCTTATTCTACGCTTTTACTACCAATAAGAAATGAGTTCTAATGATTACAAGCAAACAAACTACGCAAAAGGAGTATTATTTATAAATTTTGTATACACAAAAAGCAATTATTCTGGACAGTTGAGAATTTACCTTTAAGAGATATTCATAGAAAGAGTCTATACTTGTCCCTATCCCAGCATCCTGCAAAGCACAAATATTTTATATTACTTGACTACAAAGGGAAAAGAGAAAGAAATGCAAGAAACCAATAATGCTAGGTTGCAGTGCTAAAAAATGACAGTTCCTGGATCCTAAATGCAGAAGGAATGACTAACGAAGTCAAAGTGGCCATGTTTAGTTGAAACCATTCCTTTAATGTATCCAGCTTTTTGAGTCAATCATAACCCTTAAATATCTAGGTTCTAATTCTTCAACAAGAGGTACAAACAGCAGGGCTAGCTGTTAGATCCAATGCCGAACACTTATAGCAAGTTACGAGATGTAAATATTTTAGCACACAGAGGACTTTCAGTCTTCCGTTTAGGGATTAAAAAATAATCAACTAAGGGTAACACATTATACATTATCAGAGCAAAGTACTACAGATATGCATAAGAAATAGATATTTTAGTTACAGTAGTCTAAGATGAAGGTAGATATCCTTAACGTAGTTGTAGTTCAAACCCCTCTATATTTCAGACACTATATCATGAAATTCAAAAGATTTCAGTTTTTTTTTCTGGATTTTCTCTCCTTTTTTTAAATTTTGGAGAAAGGAGATAAAACTGAAAGACAACTACTTTCCAGAAATTTTAGAAGCGAGGGGCCATTTCAAGCAGGAAAAGATGTTTTGTCCAGCCCACCTCTCTTTTATCTGTGTTGCCTCTTCAACCCAAGAAGAAATCAGAACTGCAGTCTATACCCTTCAGTCAATTCCCCCCCACCCCCAAATTTTACCTCTCTCTCCCGCACTTAGCATCAAATTGAGAACAAAATGCCATCGCAGCTGGACAGCTGACCTGACTTTTTCCTCCATATACTTCCTCCCCCAGGCACATTCCTTCACTCTCTCCATTAGTCTACCTATTCCATGCACAACAGCACCGACAAACAATAAGGATTTCAAGTTGTGTGACATCATGAATCAAGCCAAATCAAAAATTTCTTATCATGCCTAGCAGAACGACAAAATGCACGTCCTAGATTTGAAAGAATGTGACCTTTTGTGTCCAGTCACCAGAAAAAACATCTATATGAGCACCAACTAAATTAATCTTTGACCGGCGAGCCCATAATCCTCGAACTGCGTTCTTTGCAACTTGGTCAAAAACTGCATTTCATCATAACAAGAATAAGCATAAGTTCACAAAGCAAAACTACATGAATTTACATGCTCGATTTACCAAACACGATAAAGGGGGAAACAAACTACTGTTCAATTTTTTTTAGAAGATCTGCTACTTGAAAGGGCCTGAGACATGGGAATTGTGTCCAAACATTAACAGTCACTACACACTAGATATCTAATGGATTACATAACTCCATAAACGGTCAGAATATAAACGGTTGACAGTTCTTAGAAGCTCAGATGAGTGTACCACCTCTAATGCTAACACTTAAAACTTAAAAGTCGACTACACTTTAGAAATCAAATTGGGAACCTCCGCAGCCTGACTCATCTCAAATTCTCTCCCCCCACCCCACCAGTGAGAGAGAGAGAGAGAGAGAGAGAGAGAGAGGGTTGGGTTGGGTTGGTTGCTAGCTCTGTTACATATATACATACACGGCCACACACGTCCGACAGAGCGGAAGCACACACACACACACACACACACAGACACACTCGGGCCACATCCTCATTGTACATTGTCCGTCCACACATTAGCCACTGTCCTCATTGTACACATTGTATTAGGCACACACATGAGCTCGGCCATTGTCCACACAACACACACATGTATTCACATTGTTGAAATACGATGTTGTAGAAATGTATGCGATGAAAGAGCGCATGTATGGCCGAAGGGGACAAAGGGTCGACAACAGCGGTCATGGGGCACCGGCTGGTTGTGCTGAAACCTACGCGAAGCCGATGAAGAGATGCTGCCGGGACATGAGCGAAGGCGCGATGATGACAAGACAGGCCGGACAAGAAATTACGGGGCGAGCGGCATTGGCCGCCGCGCGCATTACGCGCTGACAGCGCGCGTTTACCGGGCGATGATGGCGTCATTACTATCCTCACCACGGGGCGACAAGGAAGTGGGCGAACATGTTAGCGGCACATGACGCTGAAGGTCCGGTACGCGGGCGGCAGAAGAGGCCACGTCCGCGCGAGGGATAACGGAATATGAAGGCAATTAATATACCACACAACATACAACTACGGGCGATAAAATATTGTCCGAAGAAGGGCCCGCCGGGCCCGCCGGCGCGCGCGAGGTTATTGTTTCGGGCCGAGGGAAGGGAGCGCGCGCGCGCGCGCGCGCGCGCGCGCGCGCGCGCGATGAGTAACTTTATTCTCAATATATATATATATAAATAGGAATTACTGTCCGAATGGTCATCAGGCGTCATTTATAGCGGTGAGCGTACCGCCATGGCAATATTGCTGCCAAGGCGATAACAAGGCGACGTAAAGGAGGAACAGGGGAAGTCAGAAGGCGGCCGCCGACGCTGCTGCCGCTGAAGGTCAGGTGAACAGGCGAAGAGGCGGCGCGCGGTCACGTCCATTGCCATTGAGGTACCATTACGATTACTGGCGACCGCTGGAAGGAAGATGAGCGCAACAGGGGATTGAAGCAGGCCAACAGGGCATGAACAGGGCGATTACTGATGGGCGATGGTACACAATGGGGATAAAAGGCACACATCGAGGGCACACACGGCGGCAATGGAGCGGCATTATCACGGAATACCGCATGAAGGCCAACAGAAGAGGGCTACGTCAGGGTCATCACGCGCGGCAATATTACCGGGACAGAGCGGCCACGGCGGCATTATCAGGCACAAGTCATTATCAGGGGCCACGGGGAATGATAATAGTGATAATAACGGGCGAAGGGATGATAAAGGCACCAGGTGGCAATAGGGCGAGAGCGCGGTATATCACAAGAGGGTTGCAGCAATAGCGAGATGGGGATGTGGTTAAATAACAATAAATAATAATAAATCGAAGGAATATTACGCGCGCGGGGGCGCGCGCGCGCGTGTGTGTATTATTAAAGGGACACACACACATATTCACGCCGCCACAGCAACATGGTCACATTACCGGGCCGAATACGAAGGAGGAGCGCGCCGGAAGGAAGCCAACAAGAAAATATCATCATCATCGAAGGGCCGCCGATTACCGGACAACAGGGGCGAGGAATGAAGGAAGAAGGAGCGGGAAGGAGCGAAGGAAGGCGGCCTGAAGGAAGGGGTCAGCATTACCGGAATGAATACCAACTGAAGGCACACACAAGCACGTCCCCATTGTCATCATCAGCGGACACAAGAATACCGCTGTACGAAGAAGGAAGAATACCACGCCGAGCTGGTATCAACAGGAAGCACAACAAGAAGCAATAGGGGAGGAAGGAATACGTTGACAACATGAAGCAGAAGGACACGCTACGGCCGAATACGTTTATCATCAGGGGAGGGGAAGGAAGAAAAATACGGGCCGGAAGGGGGCCGGAAGGAGGGGAAGGAGGAAGGAGGGGTAATATTATTGTATTGGAGGGCCGCCGGGGCATGCATACAGATGGATGAATATATGTATAATGCGCGCGCGGTAAAGGTAAAGGGCAAGCAGAAGAAGACAAAAAAAAAAAAAAGAGCACACTTAACAGGTCCAGATTTTTCTCTTCATTCTTCTTTCAGTTGAGTACAATGTAGAAAGAACTTAAATAATCTCGATCTTTTGAAGAACCTAAATGATATCTAAGGTCTGTTACTAAACCAAGTTGAAGAGTAAAACTTAACGACCCAAGCTCCTAAGCGAAGGTATTGGATTCCTAAAGATATACTCATTTTACCTACATTACAGCTCTTTCGAGTTTGTTCCACCAAGGATCTAGAGTGTACCTTATGTCAGCTGAAACAAACAACTACTCATGTCAGGGTCATTAGAATGAGTAAACCTGGACAAAATACTGAAGATCCTCTTGAATAAGATCAGAAGATGAAAGGAAAATTGAGTACATGAGATCAATAGTGTTTTACTTACTGGGATCATTAGTTAAGCGGCTGAGTACCCCAAATTCTAACGTCAGTGTCCCTCCACCAGCAGTTGATGTTATCTAGGCACCCAAAAATATAGCTTTAATATAGGATAATAATGTGAGTGCACATCTCAGGCAAGGAAAGCTGATTAAGAATTAAAAGCAGGTAGAGTTTCAGAAGCTTTAATAGCTCAGACTTCTAATAAATGTCTATGGCATGCATAGCACATGTAGTTGCACATACATGGTCCTCCAGACAAGTAAGACCGAATGTTTTCATATTTCACTTTACATGAACTAAAAAACAGTAGATTATGTCTTCTCCTGCCATACTGGTTCTTGATTCTCATGCAGACCACTGATTCTCATGCAGACTACCAACCAGATCAATCTTCCAAAATTAGTTACTAGTAATATTAAACAGACTTCAAAAGATAGAAATTTGTCTGTCTTCTCTAACTCTATTCATGTCTGTCAGATGGATACAAAAAATGATTAGATCAAGAGGATTTCTGGTTCTCTTCTTTACTTGTGGGAATAGGGCAAAAATGCTGTATAAGAACATTCCTGTCTTCAAAATATTGTGAATTACAACTAGGCTTAGAACAAAATATTCCAAATCATATTAGAAAGAAAAGGCACAAGATCACATGTTCATTAAGAACCAAGACAGTCATAGATATATTTTAACTGATAAGTTAATCTGAAGCGAGCTTGAATATAGAATCTCTTTGCTCCCAACCACTGCCACACTAGGCATGATACCACTATAGATGGAATCCAATACAGCACTTCCAAAGAGGAAAAGGAGAATACAAAGAGGATTTACCTTGCTTTCATTTTCGTCGACTCCATGCAACAGATTTACTGATCCAAATGGAATTCCTGCAGCAAAAATAATTCAGAATGTAAGATAGGCAGGGTGTTTTATTAGAACAGGCAAGTGTTGTTCAAACCCACACTTTATTAACCTAAACTTTTTATCAGATATAGATATAGTAAACTCAACTGATGGATCTTGCAACTAGGTTTTTTTATATATCTTCCAAGATACTAAATTACCTCCAACTAGAAAGCAATATTTGGAATAAGTTGTTTGTCAGAGGGTAACCCAACCCAATAACAATGTTAAAAATAATGGTTTTTGGATCTAACTCAATCCAAAATCTACATCAAGAGGGGAGAATCATCCAAAATCATTCAACCAAAATGGGACACTCGTTCTATTTGCATGCCTAGAAAAGGACATCTGGACCGCGGATACCATAATAAGGAGGTCCAACATATGGAGACACAACAATAGGGATGACACTAGCTCTGATAGCATCTGAGAATAAAGAACATGGAAGAAAATTGAGAGAAAGTTATTACACCCCATGTTTTCGTATGTAAGAGTACGTCATAAGTCAATTAATGTAAGCTCAGAAATGGAATCATCTTTGAAAAGTTTACAAAGTTAGTTCATCATGTTAACGTGGAGGATACAAATATTTAAGATCATTAATACAGAGTAGCAAGAGGATTTGAAGGCTTAGAAGCTAAACGAATTGAAGAAAATAAGTTTTGTCGAAAGTCGACAAGTTGGATTGTTTTAAAATGTAATCTTGGGGTGAGACCAAAGTGATTAACATTATAAGGAGATTATATTATGAGTATTTTTAGTCGTATGATAGTTGGTGTTATGTTTTGAAGTCAAGCGAGTTATAGAACAAAAAGTGGAAAAAGGTTATCACAAGTTCCATTCATAAATGTGCTGAAAATTAGGTCAAATATAACTGAGTTTTTCTCCCAATATACTTGGAATTAAGGGATGATCTACCTAACAAATTAAAGATCTATGAGTCTAGTTTCCAACGCATTAAACCGTTTGTCAATACGATCTCGGAGTACAGAGATACTCGTATTTCGCGAGCCTGCGCAGATTAGTAAGGTGACAAGTAGGTGCATCACCCACTTGCCAAAATGAGAAGACAAAATCAAAAGCCCCAAAGTCGGCTAAGAGGGGACTTTTATGGGATTATCAACTCAGTTATTTCAGCTATCTCTCAGACCAAGAAAACCAAATTTAACCCAAGCAACTCCTTCCCAAAAACCCCACACAAACCATAGGTTAATTCGGATGTTACTATGTGATTCTAGTGCCTAAAACCCCGGACAGCTTGTTAGTTTCTCTTTCTCCTTCATGTAGTTGTGTTGGGGGACTAATTTTTAATGGAGAAGGACTAGGTTTCGTGGTTCTACTCAGTCCAAAGTAAGTTTATGTGCTTGTACGAGTTGTAACTCGATAGCAAAGACTACACCTAGCGTGTTTTAAATGACTAGTATGTTGTTTGTTGTTGCATCACTGTTGGCTGGTTGTGAAATTATTTTTAAGTTGAATTGATGGCCGGTTTATAAGATAGAGGCTTAATTATGTGGTGTTGTTTGTGTTGCTCAATTTGAAAGAAAAGACAAGTCGAAACATGTTTTAGTAAACCGAAAAATTAGTTTTGAGTTGTTGAACTTGTGAGACTGTTTTGTGGGTTGTTTCGCGTTGCTGTTGGGTTGTCTATTTTGCTAATGTTTCATGGAGTTTGGGAGGAGAAACAGTGTGGAGAAACACCACATAATGGCAGGGTGGTTGGCTGGTTGTTCGTCGTTACATTTTTGTAGGTTGTTGGACACTAGATTGGTTGTCGTTTTATGTATGAAGTGATTAGAGTGTCTGGACTATTTTGTTGTATATTGTGATGGAGATAAGGTTGGAACAAGATGCATACATGTTCTTGTTGTTGTTGGTATATGCTATTGGAGGATGGCATGTTATAGGAGAGATGCTGCCAAAATTTACGTAAACAAGCTACTAGTTTAAGTTGCGGACTTAGCCCTTACTCAGCACTGATTTTGAATCTCCTAACGTCGTGGTAGATTAAATTGAGTTGTTTGAAGAATTGCTTGGAAGGCATTAAGGACTTAACGGAGTTAAGGCATGTTAAGGCATCTTCCTTCTTTATTTTGGCATGATCTAAAGTGAAATGAATACGCTATTTCATAACGGATCTACTCCTAGCAACTAAGGTTGTCCATGTTGTTCTTTCCTTATAAAATTATTCTAAGCAAGTGTGTATGATCCTTGAATCCTACTAAGGTTCATATTGAGGGTATGGATGTCCATAATGTTCTTAGGTCACTCCAAAAGATTTATAAGGTGATTCCATGAGTTTAACATGCATTATATAAAGTATCGATTTTACTCTACCGAGCCGCACTATAGTCGGTCGGTCGGGTATGGCACCTATTGTGCAGCCACTGATCAGTTGGGTTTACCGAGCTCCACATGACCGGGTACGATTCTACCGAGCCCTATGATGGTCGGGTACGTTTTTACCGAGTCCTCTTTGAGGTCGGGTACGATATGATGATGATGCCCACAGAGGCGTATGTTTTTAAAAGTTTATGTATATATATGTATTATGGATTTAGCACTCAGATGTTACAGGTTGTATCTCCTCTATCTCTCTTTACATTATTGCTCTTGGTTATGCTTTTCTGCCTTACATACTCGGTACTTTATTGGTACTGACGTCTATTTTGCCTAGGGACGCTGCGTTTCATGCATGCGGGTCCCGATTGATAGGTTGACAGTCTTCCTAGTAGGCCATCAGCTCAGCGGAGGTGTTGGTGCACTCCACTTGCTCCGGAGCTGCCTATTTGGTCAGTATGCTTTGGATATGTATTGATTGGTATGGAGGGGCCCTGTCCCGACCTTTATGATTTTATGTACTCTTAGAGGCTTGTAGACAGATGAGGGGTATGGATACTTGTTTGGCCTTGTCCGCCTATGTTTTGAGTTTACAAATGGTCATGTTTGCCTTATAGACCTGTATGTCACATGTGTAAGTTTGTATATCATGTTGGGTCGTCATATGTTTGAGTATTCTCTTATGTTTTATTCTTGTTATCTCGTGACGGGTTTTCTGGCTCATTTACTCATGATAGTATGATAAGAGAGATATGTTACGTCGGTACTCGGTTGAGTAAGGCACTGGGTACTCGTCACGGCCCTTCGGTTTGGGTCGTGACAAAAGTTGAGCTTGATTATTCCCTCAAGTTGTCGGGGTGTTTAAATAGTAACATACACCTATTCAACTATTCGAAGGTATTTCAGAAATCAAGGTTATGCAGTTACAAGAAAAATAACCTCCCTAATTTGTTCTAATAGACATACAACATACCTTCAATAATTACACAATATTCATAACAAGATTGATTCTACCCAATCGATATGGCCAAAACCAAATTCCACGAGGATACCTGTAGGCGTATCAAATGCCGGCAACATTCTCCGTGCCAAGTCCTCAGCCAAGTGAAGCAATTCATTATCATAAGTGGGAATCCTCATGCCCTGCAGTTCTAAAGGACCTGGTTAAAGTATTTGGAGAAAGTAGCTTAGAGTCTCACACTTTTCTAAAGTTAACAAACATAGAAGGCATAGTCGGCTGTTTCAGAAAAGTAATTCTTTTTAAAAGACACAATGGTAACACACATATGAATATAATACCGTGTTATAGTCGCTTGCAATGAGATGGGCAGAAATTAAACCTCCAAGGACACGTATTGTAGTCTCAAATATAGATACTGTCTTGTTCTGCAAATACAAAGTAAATTTTCAGAACTCAGAAAAGTAGGAAATGAAATCGAACTCTCAGTCTCATTCCGGCTAACCGTGAGCAGAGTGAAGGATGGGCCAAGAGCTTTTATAAGGGGTCTTTTTTCAATAATATTACCCAGGTATATGAATAAAGTCTCGATTATCTTAAAAACTTAGGTTCTTCTTAGAAGTATTGATACTCCGAGGGTCTCTTCCGGAGGATACAAAAAGGCATCAGATATCAAACATAGAGGCCAGTTTCTAAAGGGTGCCTTGCCTATAAATTTCACAATGAGGGAGGCTGCTTCTATGTGAATGAGCTGTAAATAGCAAGCAAACTCAAAGCTTACAATTTTTTTTGAAAACCGAGAAAACACTGAGGGTAGGTGGTGCACGGTTTGAAACTCGGTGGATGATAGATCCGCCCCTCTACCCCTTTTCACTTAAATACCAGGCTTTTTGTTTGTTGCATGATTCGAACCTGTGACATCCGCCTACCCCACATATCACATGCTACATAAAGCTAACACATAATAAAAATGTCTATCTCTTTACAAGTATGACTTGTTTAATATTCTTATTTATAAACAACTTTAATCAACACAAGGTAGTCATTTCCTGAATCGAAAAAAGCATCTAGTCGATGGAGAAATTGGGATTTGCAACAAAAGTTTAACCTAGTAAAACTACTTGATGGTTCTTAAATTTGACTGTGTCATACAAGTCGAACACCAAACCCCATGCATGAAAGCTTATATTCTCAACATTAGAAGCATTACGGCCACTAAAGGCATCTAATTTCTCCGCAATACAAAGGAATTATTACAGTCATATTCAAGATCACCTTTCTATGGCACTCAAAAAAAGATTAATGGGGAAAAAGAACTTTCAAGAAGCCAGAGGAGAACTTTTAAATCCAACTTCAACAAGTTAATTATCTGAAGTTCATAAGGCAATGTCTTTTAAAGAGTAAAATATTCGCTCCAATATTCATTCAGTTTCATACAAATGCCATACTCACAATATCAAACTGAAGATTTTTACCAATCCATTCAACAGAAGAAGTAAACCGCTCTCTGTCACCAAGCAAAGCCAATGTGTCCAATGAGTCAATCTGTGAAAATGCACATGTTAGGAACATTTAGTATATGTTTACCAAGAAAAATTAGGTTGTCCAGTCCAGCAAGAAAGTGTCTTCTTACCAATGTTAAGGCATAGCCGCCAAGTGTGTCTTCTCCTCCACAAGATAAAGGCCTTAACTCATCACGTGGAAAAGCATGATCCATATATCCGTTAAATGCATGGTAGAACATCTCACCCACCTAAAAAGGAATGAAAATATCACTATTTTTTCAACCACATTATAAAGTTCGAAATTGGAAGGGAAGGCAAAGCAGAAGAAAATGAGCAAAGATTATATGCTCAACTTTCGGTCACTTTTTTCTTCTCTAACCACATAATTCTAATGTTGGATATCCAATGGGGATTAATACAAAAAGGAGATACAAAAATGTGAGGTAGGCATGAATGAGAATATTCTTCCCCTTTTACAAAAGTGTACCAATTGCTCTAATTTCCAACCTAGAAATTAGATTAGTAGGTTGGATGTTAAATCGTTATGCCACTGTCTATTCCTTGCTCTGTACTTATTCGTTTCAGTTTCAAATGTTTTAATCTCTTCTGTAACCATTCCGACAAAATAGAAGATGTCTCATTATATTGAATACATTTTTCTTTTTGATAAAGTAAAGAACACATTTTTCTTTTCAGTTGACGTCTGCTTTTCCTGTTGCAATTTCGACAAACATGGAATCATCTCCATTATTTCAGCTTTAGAATTCCTATTGAAGAGCTGACAACTAATTCTCAACAATATTAATTTTGTGCCGAGATCAAGAATGTAACCACTTTTTGTATCAAATCAAAAGTAATGGGCATCGTATTCCGTTAACACTTGCCACCACTAAATTCAGAATGAGGAAAAAAAAGTAATGATAGCTGAAGTTCAACACTAAAAACATTTTAAAGGTCCAAAAAATGCGTCGATCTGCGAGTGAACAATTGATAAGGAGAAAAGAAATAAGGTGACCTCGTCTCTGAGCTCTTTGGCTTCTTGAGGAGTTACGCCATCTCCGTGGGTTTTGCCTATAAACAAGGCGCACAGAATCAGCATCAATAACTTCGGAGCTTCCATAGCCACTCTCCTCCTTTTTCCTCTTTCTTTCTCTGCCGAGAATATATGTCCATCTGAATCTCAATTCTAAATTACCTCTTTCAAGGTACATGCTAAAACAACCCAAAACGGCCCTCAAACTTCACGAAATTGCATTCTCGTACTCTACTTAACTTGGTTACACCGTGCGACTCTAAGTTTTTACCCACATTAAAAATACACTCACAATTGTGGTAGATAATATCCTAAGATTGTTTATACTACCAATCCTCCCTATAACAATCTCGTTTATTCCGATATTTTTTATTTTTTTATAGTAAATAATTGTTATATACTTATAACCGCATTTGACGTTTAAATATATTTTATTTATTATAGATAAAATTATCCAAAAATTATTTATTTTCCTTTTTTAGTATTATATGGAGTATAAAGGATAAGAAAATTATTCAATTTAAAATATCAAATGATATGCATATTTCACTGGTTAAATATTGAAGAAAGCTACTTTGTTATTAATAAATTTATAACGTATAAAGATTTAAACTCTAAGGCATGCATTTTAAAGCTACCTATAAAATAAATTCTTTCTATTTCAAGATTGATGAAAGAACTTAGTAATTGTAGCTTGTTTTGTAGATTTATTCTCTAATATCTTTCCCTTGAACGCAATCTAAGAGTTTAATAATAAGAAAAATTTTCTAAATAATTTTTAAAATTTGTCCAATAGAAAAGATACCATGTGCAAATCTTCAAATCTTATATCTTATGCATGATAAAAACTTAATTTGTTTATTGAAAAAAATTGTGTGAATATTTTTAAAACTATTATTAGTAATCTTAGTGACTCTATATGTTTGTTATAGAGGGGCAATTTGCAAAGAGCATTCCGCTATAAATATATCGTTACTGTTATAGGTAAAAAATTTGTCATAAAAGAGGTAAAATATAACTTAAAAAATTAGTTGTAAGAAAAACTCGATTTTTGTAGTGAATCGTTGTTATATGGGGATTGTAACGACCCGACCCGTTGTTACGGGAGTTATCGCTCCGTTTTCCCCGTTTTACGCTTCTATAGGTTTCATTATATGTGTTTGGAAAATTTGAAGTAATTTGGATAGAGTTCGGGTAGAAATGAGAGAATAAGTATCTTTATAAGAAGGTTAGTTTAGAGAAGTCAATCGAATGTTGACTTATGAGTTATAAGGCTCGGAATGGATTTCTGATGATTTGAATAGTTTTGGGGGGATGATTTGTAACTTAGGAGCGCAATCAAAGTTGAATTTGGAGGTCTATTGTAGAATTAGGCTTGAATTGCTAAGGTTGGATTTTGGCAAATTCTAGATGATATGTGAGATTTTGATCTGAGGGTCAGAATGGAATTCCAAGAGTTGCAGTAGCCGCGTTAGGTGATTTTGATATGTGTGCAAAATTTCAGATTATTCGGAGGTGATTTGGTTGGGTTTTGATCAAATGCGTGTTTCGGAAGTTTTAGAAGAACTTAGGCTTGAATCCGATGTAAATTTGGTGTTTTGAGAGTGAAACTAAGTTTGCATGATCATATGTGACATGTTAGTATGTTCGTGTGCAGTCCCGAGGAGCTTGGGTGAGTTTCGGATAGGTTTGGGTTGTGTTGTGCTCGTTTTTCTTATGCTTCGACATCGTTTCTTCAAGCATAAATAATATCATATTGAGCAAATGAGCTCCGATTACTGTTTTGAATAAAACATTAGATCCGTATCGTAATTACGGACTCGTAACAAAAAGAATCATCGAATTTGGACATTGTATGAGGATTTTATGGCCATTTTACTAAGGTTGCCAGATTTTTAGGTTAATGACGAAACTGCCCCTGACAGCGTATTAAAAACCTGCACTATTTACAAATCTTAAAACCTACATATCTCCTTCATTATAAGGTCAAATTGAGTGATTCAAAAGCCTAAATTCATTATAATTTCACAAGAAATCTATTGGGAGCAGTAAAACAAGTGAAAAGTATACCTATAATGAGCAAGTCGAGTTTTCTTCCAATTTTGGAACAGGAAGAAGGTTCTGAGGCGATTTTTAAGAGAGAAATCAATGGGTAATCGCTGGAGGTAAGTTTCTTGACTCAAAAACATGATTTTATGCTAGAATAAACACCAAAATTCCTAAAATTGGGTAGAATTTGTGAAGAACTAGGGCCTAAATCATGAAAATGAATTTTTAGGTTTTGAAAGGCCATTCGAACTCCGATATCGATAAATTTTATATGCACGAACTCATGGCGAGACGAGGAATCCGCTGGTATAATTTTCGGAATTTTTCGAGAAGTGGGCCCGGGGCTCGGATTTTACCAACTTCGTGAATTATTGCGTTTTTCGAGTAGTTTTGATTGGGTTATGTTTCTTTGAGATGTTACTATTGTGGTTTTGACTAGATTCGATGCACGAGACAGCAAATTTGAAGGGAGAAGGTATCGCGGACGAGTCCATGGCCGGCTAGAGGTGAGTAGTTAGTGTATATGGTAGCCTGAGGGTTCGAAACCCCGACTTAGCACATTGTGACGCTAGTAGGGCGTGGCTAGCACCCCATGTCAGGTGCGGGATTAATTATGACTGGGGATTGAGACTTAGTCCATCCCGGATATGAATAATATGTTATACGTAGTTGAAACGCACACTGTGTTAGAGATATTTGTGGGCTGTAAGCCATGTTTGGGGCCTTGTGCCGAACTGTAGTATCCCTAGGGGATAGGTATATATGTGATAGCTTGGTGTTCTTAATCAATGATCTCAGTCCTGGTTTGAAATCACTATTATGAAATTGTGAGTTCACTTGTTCTTGGAAAATTAAATAAAAATTTAAGTATTTTCATCATTAATGAACTGGAACCTGGAAATAAATAATTTGATTTGTTGTGTGAATCATATGCATGTTGTGGACTGAGGATGGATCGGGTTGCATGCCATAGCAGATGATGTAAGGATCGGGCTGCACGCCGCAACAGATGATATGATATTGCGCTTGGGCTGAAGGAGCTCCTCCAGAGTCTGTACACACCCCAGTGAGCTCCGTCGATGTTAAATGGATCGAGCTACACGCCGTAGAAGTCATGTGCATTGCATTGTATTTTATTTGTAGATTATCTGTGCTAGTTGTGATTTGTTGTTGTTGTTAGTTCGTGGTGGGTACCGAACTGTAGTTTAGCTTTGCTTTGTGGTATTCTGTGGATTTCCTGCTTTCAGCTATTATTATATACTTTTTACTCACTGAGTACTTAGTACTCACCCCTACTCCTTGCACCTTTGTGTGCAGATTCGGGTACACGTAAGGGGTTAGACGAGCACTCCAGCTTATATCAGAGTTATTTCGAGTTGCTGAGGTAGTTGCCGGTATTCGCAGAACCTAGCTTCTCTTTCCATTCAGTTATTACTATATGTTTCAGACTTGAGTATTTCATTCAGTATTTCTATGGCTATTCAGTTTTGTTTAGAGGCTCTAGACTTGTGACCCCAGATCTTTTGGGAGTGTTATTTCGTTATTCACACTTCTCAGTATTTTTTCATACTATTATTATCGGAGTATCTATTGACTCATATATTCTTTTTGAGTTGGTCTTTTTGGGACTGGTTTTCTAATTGGAAACAGTTATTGGTCTGGCTTGCCTAGCTTTAGGGTTATGCGTAATCACGACCGAATTTGGGTCGTGATAGTACTACAACCTTCTAAATGAGGAAAAATACAAATACAAAAATGCATGCCCTATGAATACATCAAAGTTCCTAGTGCCCGCGAGACATCTTTTGGTCTTACCGCGGGCCTATATGCTAATCCCTTTTGGAGTTTGTTCAGGTCAGTCATTACTTGTTTCACAAAAATCATTGTTGCTGCAATAAACGTTGACTGAGTCATATCCTCGCACAGTTGGTATTTCCACGTGATGTATTGAGTAATGTTGACAATTCTTTCCCTGATGACCCTTTTCTCTTGAAGTAACCTACCAATCCGTTCGGCAGGAGTGTCTAAGGTTTGCTGATTCTTCTTTTGAAGTTGTTGTAACTCAAATTCTAACTGAGCCATGTCCATGTAGCAATGTTCTCTCTCTACATAAAATTCTTTGGTTTTTTTTATACTTTTGACCTCGGCCGTGATGATTTTTTTCCTCAATCGGGCTACTTCAACATTATGTTCACCTTTCAGCTGTCAAACCATTCGAGATCTTTCTTCGGCGTTCTTGGCCAATTGTTTTCGGCGGTATTATGTGTAATTGAAAGGTAGTTTATATGTGTTATGATTCAAATAAGTGCAACGCATGTCCCTGTATCGATTTTGATAATATAATACAGGTAATATTGAGATTAATGTTGTTGATATACATTTTGATGTTTTGTCGAGTTGTAGCTGTGTTGTTAGGATGATTTTGGTGATTCTCTGGCAGGTGGATAGGCCCAATTACAAAGGAAACTCTACCAAAATTTTTAAAAAATTTGGGACTTAGTAAAAATTTGGACACCTAGAAAATAAGCTTAATTGTTATATGGGTGAATGCAAGAAAAAACAAATGCCGAAAAGTTAAAATTCCAGATTATTTGTGTTTCCACGAGCTTATGGAAGAGCGAGTTTAATATCACTATGGTAATACGACAACAATGAAGCATACGCATTATGAGTATAGTGAGTTGTGATATATGGCTTCGAGCTAAGTTGGGGAGACCGCGTTGAGTAGCTAATTGCACGATTATGTGCTATGTTCGTTCTGTCTTAAAGTATACTGGCGAACTAGTTCTGATTGCAGCAATTGAGCTAAGAATGGCACGAGTGAAGGAAAAATTTTGACAAAATGTCAATAGATCGGATGAGCAGGAAGGGAGTTTCGATGGATAAGATAAATTAGTATTGTCTTCAGCGTCACTTGGGAGCGGTGTTGTGTCCTGGTTAATGATTCTTGATCGCTCTGCAGCATTAGTGCGACTGGTGGTTTGGAGGTACGCGCCAAATATTGTTGCTGTAGGTTGTGGGAGTGTGTCCCACTGGAAGATTATATAATTGTGGATATAGTCACTTGACGGATTAACGATGTAAACTAAGTATGATGGTTGTTCTTGTGTTCTATGAAGCAAATGGGAGTTTTTATGGACTTTTGAAAGGTTATTAGACTAGTTCAGTGTGATCAGAGTCGGCTTGAAGTTGGTGGATAGATTTAATGTGAATAATGGCCCTATACCAGGCTAGATGTGTACATTTTTGTAACGCGGTCCTCGTGAAGCGGAGTAGATATCCACACTTGTTTGATACTCCAGGTATGTTTCTTAACCCGCTCGCGGACGAGCGTTTGTTTAAGTTGGGGAGAATGTAACGACCCGGCCCGTCGTTACGGGAATTACCACCCCGTTACCTTGCATTTACATATATTATGCTTTTAAATCAGTATTAGAATATATCGGGTGAGTTAGGAGTGATTTGGATTGAAAATGAAACAAATAGCATGTTTGAAGAAAGCTTGAATACGAGAAGTCAACCAAGAGTTGACTATTGAGTTAGAGTGCTCGGAACCGGATCCTGATGATTCGACTAGTTCCGGGGGATCATTTATGACTTAGGAGAGCAATCGGAACTGAATTCGGAGGTCCGGTGTAGTTTTAGGCTTGAATTGGCGAAGGTTGAATTTTGGCGAAAACCGAATGGTAGGTGATATTTTGATCCGGGGGTCGGAATGGAATTCCGACAATTTCTGTAGCTTCGTTATGTGATTTTGGATGTGTCCGCAAATTTTCAGTTCATTCGGACATCGTTTGATCGGGTTTTGGATTGAATGTTAGTTTTGAAAGTTTTGAAGAAACTTAGGCTTGAATTCGTGAGTAAATGTAGATTTTGATGTTTAGTATGGTGTTTTTATGATTGGAACAAGTCCGTATCATGTTTTGTAGTACGTTGGTGGTTTTTGTTGGGGTCCCGGTGGCCTCGGGATGATTTCGGACCATCAACCGGGCATTTGGACTTGGCAAAAATCTGCAAAACAACTGCAAGTTCTGCCCAGGCCTTTAAGCCTTCGCGTTCGCGTGGCAAGGGCCGCGTTCGCGAAGGTCAAGCGAATCAGTGCATCGCGTTCGCGAGGAGGGGAGCCGCGTTCGCGTAGGCCAGGGATCGTGTGCATCGCGTTCGCGTTCCAGTGGTCGCGTTCGCGTAGGTGTGTGAGGGTAAGGCTTCGCGTTCGCGGGAGGAGTATCGCGAACGCGTAGAAGGAATTTGGGCGGCTGGGAGTTTGAGCATCGCGAACGCGTGAATGGCGTCGCGTTCGCGAAGGGTAGCTGGAATTGAGCATTGCGAACGCGTGGTAGGCGTCGCGTTCGCGAAGATAAAGAGGGAGTTTTTCATCGCGAACGCGTGGGAGCTCACGCGAACGCGAAGAGCAAAAAGCTCTGGCAGTGAATAAAATCCAGAAACAGAGGGCTTACGGGTTTACACCCCCAAAACATAATTTTGAGCCCTAGAGAGAAGAAAACTCGAGGAAATCACTGAGAAATCATCGGGTATTCATCTGAGGTAAGATTCTTGACTCAAAAACATCATTTTATGGTAGAATTAACATCAATCTTCATGAATTTGGGTAGAAATCTTGAAGAATTGTGGCCTAGGTATTAAAAACGGGATTTTGAGTTTTGGAAGGCCATTTGAACTCCGATTTCGATAAATTTTATATGCACCGACTCGTGGCGAGATGAGGGTCGCGTTGGTGCTAATTTTGAAATTTTCCGAGCAGTGGGCCCGGGGTCGGGTTTTACCAACTTGGTGTATTTATGCGAATTTCATGTAAATTGAAGTGGGTTATGATTCTTTGACCCGTATTTGATATAATTATTGTGATTTGACTAGATTCTACGCACGAGGGAGCTAAATTCAAAGGAAAAGGCATCGCGGACGAGTCTACGACCGGCTAGAGGTGAGTAGTTTGTGTATATGGTAGCCTGAGGGTTCGAAACCCCGGCTTAGCACATTGTGACGCTAGTAGGGCGTGGCTCGCACACCGTGGTAGGTGCGGGATTGATTGTGACTAGGGATTGAGACTTGGTCCATCCCGGAAAGGAATAATATGTTATTAGTGTTGGAAATACAATGTATTTGATATAATTGTGGGCTGTAAGCCTTGTTTGGGGCCTTGTGCCGATCTGTAGCGTCCTTAGAGGACAATATTTACGTGATAGCTATAATTGCTTAAATCACTGATCTCAGTCCTGGAAATTGAAATCACACTTTTGAAATGCTAAGTCACCGGCTTTTGCAAATTTAATAAAGTTAAAGTATTTTTCATAAATTATGAATTGAGAACTGGAATTAAGGAAAATGAATTGTTTTGTGACTTAATTGCTTATCGTGGACTGAGCATGGGATCGGGCTGCACGCCGCAGTGGTTGATATGTGGATCGGGCTGCACGCCGCAGCAGCATTGCGCTTGGGCTGTAGGAGCCCCTCCGGAGTCTGTACACACCCCCAGTGAGCGCCGTCGACGTTAAATTGGATCGGCCTACACGCCTAGCTGCGTTACGTGCATCGCATTGCATCTTTATTTGTCGAATTACCCTGTGGTAGCTGAATTGTATCGTCGACGCTAGTTCGCAGGAGATTCGAACCGTAGTGTAGCTTCATATCGCGGTAATCTGTGGATTTCTTATTTTCACCTCTGTATATATATTTATTACTCACCGAGTACTTAGTACTCACCCCTACTCCCCGCACCTTGCGTGCGCACTCGGTACTCGTGAGCAGCAGACAGCATTTCCGCGTTTGCGTGTCAACATCGAGTCGCCGAGGTAGCCGCCTACGTTCGCATAACCTAGCTTCTCCTCTCCTTTCCAGTTGTTATTTTGTATTTTGTATTCAGACTTGAGTATTTCTATACAGTACTCTCTATTCCCGTTGGGTTTTGTTGAGTGCTCTAGACTCGTGACTCCGGATCTTTGGGGAGTGTCCGTATTTTGTTCATTTTTATTATTATCGAGTTCTTAAACTCATATATTCTTCGGGATGTCCATTTGGGACCGATATCGTCGTGATAATTGAATTGTTGGTCCGGCCGGCCTAGCTTGATTGTTAGGCGCCATCACGACCGGATTCGGGTCGTGACGAGTTGGTATCGGAGCCTCCAGGTTGTTAGGACTCGCGAGTCACGAGCCGGCTTAGTAGGCTTTCGCGGATCCGTACGTAGACGTCCGTATCTATCCTCGGAGGCTACAGTAAACTTTAGGAAAAACCTCATTTTCTTGGATTCATATCGTGCGATCCGTGTTATCATGAAATTAAAATTTTCCATATTCTATTCTCTCGCGCATGGCGAGAACACGAGCTAACCGGACGCGGCGACGACACCACCATCGGCACCCGCAGGCCGTGGTCGCGGTAGGTAGGGCAGCAGCACGCAGCACTCGTCGACCCACCACCGACTCGTACTCAGTGGTCGCATTCTCGCACCGCGGCCCGTACTCAGACCGCATTCCAGCCGGCAGACGCTCCGACAACTCGTGTTCGAGCACCCGCAGCTGCCCATCGTGATACCGGTCCTCGTGAGACCTTGGCTCGCATCTTATCAGTGCGCATGTGCTTGGCTCAGTAGTCGCAGCCATCGCCGCGCATCTTCTTCACGTGCGGGGAGGGAATCGACCCCCGTGGCTCACACACCCGAGCCGCCCGGCCCGGCCGCGCCCGTCGCACCGCCTCCTCGCTATACGGTTCCAGCGTACGCCCGACGACGAGCAGCCGTCGTCGGAGAGACGGAGAGGCCGCGCCCTCCGACATTCGATGGTGCCGAGTGGCGAGGACGCCCGTGTTTTCTTGACGATGTCGCGCGCATGCTGCGCACCGCGGGTATTCTGTAGTCCGAGCGCGGTGCTTCATTCACCACTTTTCGGTTCACAGGCAGCATTTCAGCGGCGGGAGGATTTCGAGAGGCGTAGGCCCGCCCGGCGTCGCCCCTCACTGCGGCACAGCTCTCCACGCGTATTTTTGGAGAAGCACGTGCCCCGGCCCCGCAGAGGAGCCGCGACGCCGCCCGAGTGGTCGAGTAGTGAGAGACGACGGTTAATCACGCACGAGACGAGATTCGCACACGCTGGCCCGTCATGCCACGCGGATGGTTCCTACAGACACAGAGAGGATTCGGAGATTTATCGATGGCCTTATTTATCCCATCCGCATATCGATGACCAGAGAGAGAGTTTCGGCAGCTACCTTCGAGGAGGCGGTCGATGCCGCCCGTCATATCGAGACGCATCGCCGCGCAGAGCCGGAGGAGCAGAGAGGCTGCGAGGCCTCGCGGTTCCGGCGCCACAGCCGGCGCTCCGTCTGGGGCCAACCCCGCATAAGCAGAGGTCGTTCTTTCAGTGTCTCACTCGTCCGGACGTGCAGCAGTCCAGCCGGGTTTCATCGATCGCGGTCGCCGTGGCCATCAGTGTTATCGTGGTCGGCAGCAGCCGCCGGCCAGAGTCGCCCGCACCGAGTGCTCTTCCGCCTCGCAGCTCGCTCCTCGTTTCCTCAAGCACAGGTTCATCCGTAGCGAGGGTCCTCGCAGCCCCTTCTTCCATCTTCGTGCCGTTGTTTCGAGCGCGCGATTTGGGCCATATCGTAGAGTAGTGTCCCTCGCGGCTTCGTAAGTCGGCCTCGGCAGAGCGGATCAGCCCTCGTCTTCTACTCCCGTTTCTTCGGCGCCAGCACAGTCAGACTGGTGGCCAGGTATCCACAGGTCGCCCTAGGGGCGAGGATCGCACTGGCGGAGGCCGTGCTCGTTTCTATGCTCTTCCGGACAGCGAGGATGCGTGCTTCGTACGCGGTCATTTCGTGTATTATCTCACCGCCGCGCACGGACGCTTCCGTCTTATTTGATCCCGATCCACCTATTCTTATGTCTCTACTTATTTTGCACATCATTCGGTACGACCCGTGGTATTCTCTCCTTGCCCGTACACGTGTCTACCCCAGCGGGGGATACCGTTGTCGTGGATCAGGTATATCGATCCCGTATTATTACTATCGGGGGTCCGGAGACCCGAGTTGATCTATTACTACCGGGCACGGTAGATTTCGATGTAATTCTAGGCATGGATCGGCTATCTCCTTACCACGCGATTCTGGACTGTCATGCCAAGACAGTCACACTAGCTATTCCGGGTAATCCGAGGATCGAGTGGCGTGGCTTGACTGATTATGTGTCCGACAGGGCGATTTCTTATATAAAGGCCCAACGAATGATTGGCAATGGTTGTTTATCTTATTTGGCCTTCATTAGAAATGTTGAGGCCGAGACACCCGGTCTTGATTCTGGTCCCCATCGCGAGGGAGTTTCCTGATGTATTTCCAGCAGACTTACTCGGGCATGCCGCCCGACTGAGATATTGACTTTGGTATTGACTCGGTGTCGGCACTCAGCCCCATTTCTATTCCTCCCTATCGCACGGCACCACAGCAGAGTTAAAAGAATTGAACGAACAGCTCAGGAACTCTTAGATAAGTGGTTTCATTCGTCCGAGTCGTGTCACCTGGGGTGCACCGCTGTTGTTCGTGAAGAAGAAAGATGGCACAACGAGAACGTGCATCGATTACGTGCACCGAACAAGGTAACGGTGAAGAATAAGTACCCATTACCTCGTATCGAGGACCTATTTGATCAGCTCCAGTGAGCTAGTGTATTTTCTAAGATTGATCTTCGATCGAGCTATCATCACTTGAAGATAAAGGACTCAGATATTATGAAGACAGTCGTTCGTGACGCGATACGGGCACCACGAGTTCCCGGTGATGTCTTTCGTGCCGACTAATGCCCCACACGCATTCACGCACTCGATGAATAAGTGTATTTCGACCGTACCTCGATTCTTTTGCGATTGTGTTTATCGATGATATTCTCGTATATTCACTGCAGCCGTGAGTGAGTACGCACAACATTTCGAGGTGGTATCACAGAGGTCGAGAGAAGAGAAGTCTCTATGCGAAATTCACCAAGCCGTGAGTTCGGCTTGACATCGTCGGTTTTCCGGGGACACGTAGTGTCCAGCCGACGGTATCTCGGTTGATCCACGTAAGGTCGAGGTCATGCGCACCGGCCCGCACCTTCCTCGCCCACGCAGATTCGGAGTTTTCTGGCTCGCGGTGCTATTATCGCCGGTTTGTTCGTGGTTTCTCATCTATCGCTTCACCGTCGACTCAAGTCGACACGTAAGAACGCTCCATTTGCGCGGTCCGACGAACGCGAGAGAGCTTTCGTAGCTCGACGGAGGCTTTGACCACCGCTCCAGCACTTGTGTTACCATCGCCCTCGTGGTCATATACCGTGTATCGCGATGCTTCTGCAGTCGGACCCTGACTGCAGTGTCGACGCAGAGGGTAGAGTTATCGCATATGCTTCTCGCCGCCCAAAGCCCCACGAGAAGAACTACCCCGTTCATGATTCGGAGTTAGTCGCTATTGTTCATGCCTCAAGATTTGGAGGCATTACCTATACGGTGTATCTCGTGATGTATATACGTACCACCGCAGCCTTCCAAGATTTGTTTAAGCAGAAAGATCTAAATTTGAGGCAACGGAGATGGCTTGAGTTGCTTAAAGAACTATGATATTACTATCTTGTACCATCCCGGAAAGCCAATGTAGTGGTCGACGCATCGAGCCTGAGCGCTATTAGTATGGGCGCTTAGCGTATATTCCACTGTGGAGAGACCCCTAGCAGCTGATGTTCGTGCGTTAGCTAATCGTACGCGTAGGCCGGATATTTCCGAGCCCGCCCGTGCGATGGCTTGCGTAGTAGCTCGTTCTTCTTTATACGATCGTATTCGAGAGCGTCGCACGATGATGATCCACACTTACTTGTCCTCGCGACGTAGTTCAAGCACGACGATGCCGCAGATGTCACTATCGATAGCGATGGTGTATCGCGACGCAGGCCGGACACGCGTGCTCAACGTCGACGGCCTTCGCGAGTCGATATCGAGCGAGGCCCACGCCTCGCGTATTCTATTCATCCGCGAGCCGCGAAGATGTATCGTGATTTGAAGCAGCATTACTGGCGGAGAAAGACGAAGAAAGATATCGCGAGCCACGCGGCTCTGTGTCTAAACCGTCGCAAGCCGGCGTACGAGCATCGCAGACCCGGCGGTGTATTCCAGCCGTATTGATATTCCCGAGTGGACGTGGGAAAGGATTACTATGGACTCTGTTAGCGGACTCCCTGACAACGAGGAAGTTGATTCAGTTTGGGTGGTGGTGGATAGGTTGACCAAGTCACCTCACTTCATCCCAGTGTGTACTACTTATTCCTCAGGAGCGGTTCGCAGAGATATTCATCCGTGAGATAGTGAGATTGCATGGAGTTCCTATTTCTATTATATCGTTACCCATAAGAAGTATTATCATGAATGCATAATACAGTTTCGGCCTACATAGTTATCATACGTATCATCCCGATGACTATGTTCAGATATGTACTAGGAATAAAAGATCATGGAAATATTGAGCAACCTTCAATTTTAACAATTAAGAGTTCTTCTTATCCTAAAAAAGCCTTTCATCCAATAATAGCTATCAGTCCAGCATTCAGATGGCACCGTATGAAGCTTTATATGGGAGACGGTGTAGGTCTCCAATTGGTTGGTTCGAGCCCTGCGAGGCTAGGTTGTTGGGGACACAGTTAGTCCAAGATGCCTTAGACAGGGGAAGGTGATTCGAGAGAGACTCCGCACGCCCCGCCGCGTCGAAGAGTTATGCGACCCGAAGGTCCGAGACGTGTCTTATTCGCAGGCGAGAAGGCGTTGTCGAAGCGTTTCGCCTACGAGCGGTGTTGGCGAGGTTCGGAAAGAAAGCGGAAGTCGAGCCCAAGTGTTTATCGGACCTTCGAGGTGCTTAGGAAAGTCGGGGAGGTGGCTTATATGCTTGCTTTCGCACCCAGTTTTGTCGTGAGTTCACCCGTGTTCCATGTATCTATGCTCCGAAAGAATGTTTGAGATCCGTCTCACGTGCTGGACTTCAAAGCACGATACAACTAGACGAGGATTTGACTTATGACGTGGAACCGCAGCCATTTTGGGTCGACAGTGTTCGTAAGCCGAGATCCAAGGACATAGCTTCAATGAAAGTGCAGCGGAGAGGTCGTCCCGCGGAGGAAGCAACTCGGGAGACCGAGCAGGAGATGCAGCAGATATCCACACTTGTTCGATGCTCCATGTTTCTTAACCCGCTCGCGGACGAGCGTTTGTTTAAGTTCGGGAGAATGTAACGACCCGGCCCGTCGTTACGGGAATTACCACCCCGTTACCTCGCATTTACATATATTATGCTTTTATAACAGTATTAGAGTATATCGGGTGAGTTAGGAGTGATTTGGATCGAAAATGAAACAAATAGCATGTTTGAAGAAAGCTTGAATATGAGAAGTCAACCAAGAGTCGACTATTGAGTTAGAGTGCTCTGAACCGGATTCCGATGATTCGACTAGTTCCGGGGATCATTTATGACTTAGTGAGAGCAATCGGAATCGAATTCTGAGGTCCGCTGTAGTTTTAGGCTCGAATCGGCTAAGGTTGAATTTTGGCGAAACCCGACGGTAGGTGATATTTTGATCCGGGGCTCGAATGGAATTCCGACAATTTCTCAGTACCTTCGTTAGGTAATTTTGGATATGTCGGCAAATGTTCACTTCATTCGGACATCGTTTGGTCGGGTTTTTGATCGAATGTGAATTTTGAAAGTTTAAGTTTAAGTTTGAATCGAATTCTAGGATTTTGGTGATTTTTGATATTTAAGTTAGCGTTTTTATGATCCGAGCAAGTTTGAATAAAGTATTAGGTTGAGTTTGAGTTTTTGGTTGTAGTCCCGAGGGTCTCGGGTGTGTATCGGATGCCCAACGGGTCATTTTTGGAAGATTTTTGCCGTTTTGAGCAAAAATGTAATGATCCAAAGGTCTATTTTTAGTTCTAGAGATCCAAATTTGATTTCGAGACTTCGACAATTTAAATAATGAATAATAGGACTGATCCGAAAATTTTGGTGTAATTTAATCAAGTCGCGATTGGGTTTTTTACGCGAAATGTGATTTAATTGTTTAACGAGCGAAATTGATGTTGCACTGAGCAAATGAGATCCAAATTCAGTTTTAATTGAACCACTGGATCCGTATCCAAATTACGGAGCCATAGGAAAAATAATCGTCAAATTCCGAGTTTGTATGACGGAGTTAAAGCTATTTTAGTGAAAATAAAAGTTGCTGCAATTATTTAGGATAGTTGCTGAATTTTTTTAGCAGCGTGAACAGTACCAGGCACGCGTGAACAGTGTCTAGCACGTGTGTACATGGACGCATGAACAGTAATCGGAAAAAATAAAATTTGGCATTTTAGCCACATCTTGAGTTCTAGAGCTCCGATTGAGGTGATTTTCGCGGCGTTGTTCTCGTCTCAACAAGGAGGTACGTTTTATGGTCTAATTACATTATTTTATCATGGAATCCTCGAGTATTTCACTGTTAATGGAAGATTAAAGGGGGATTTTAGCCCTATACCTAAATTACGGATAATAATTGATTTGAATGGGCAAACGGAGTCCGATTTCGATAATTTTTATGCACGGACTTGCAGCGAGATGAGGATCGCGTTGGTACTAATTTTGGAATTTTTCGAGCAGCGGGCCCGGGGTCGGGTTTTACCAACTTGGTGTATTATCGCGTATTTCATATAAATTGAATTGGGTTATATTTCTTTGACCCGTATTTGATATAATTATTGTGATTTGACTAGATTCTACGCACGAGGCGACAAATTCAAAAGGAAAAGGCATCGCGGACGAGTCTTCGACCGGCTAGAGGTGAGTAGTTTGTGTATATGGTAGCCTGAAGGTTCGAAACCCCAGCTTAGCACATTGTGACGCTAATAGGGCGTGGCTCGCACACCGTGGCAGGTGCGGGATTGATTGTGACTAGGGATTGAGACTTGGTCCATCCCGGAAATGAATAATATGTTATTAGTGTTGGAAATACACCGTATTTGATATATTTGTGGGCTGTAAGCCTTGTTTGGGGCCTTGTGCCGATCTGTAGCGTCCTTAGAGGACAATATTTACGTGATAGCTATAATTGCTTAAATCACTGATCTCAGTCCTGGAAATTGAAATCACACTTTTGAAATGCTAAGTCACCGGCTTTTACAAACTTAATAAAGTTAAAGTATTTTTCATAAATTATGAATTGAGAACTGGAATTAAGGAAAATGAACTGTTTTGTGACTTATTTGCTTATCGTGGACTGAGCATGGGATCGGGCTGCACGCCGCAGTGGTTGATATGAGGATCGGGCTGCACGCCGCAGCAGTATTGCGCTTGGGCTGTAGGAGCCCCTCCGGAGTCTGTACACACCCCCAGTGAGCGCCGTCGACGTTAAATTGGATCGGGCTACACGCCGTAGCGGTTATGTGCATCGCATTGCATCTTTATTTGTTGAATTACTTTGTGGTAGCTGAATTGTACGGTTGATGCTAGTTCGTAGGAGATTCGGACTGTAGTGTAGCTTCATATTGTGGTATTTTGTGGATTTCTTACTTTAAGCTATTTTATATATTTATTACTCACTAAGTACTCAGTACTCACCCCTACTCCCTGCACCTTTATGTGCAGATTCAGATACTCAGGAGAAGTAGACGAGCAATCTAGCTTTTACAGAGTCATACCGAGTTGCTGAGGTAGCTGCCGACGTTCGTAGAACCTAGCATCTCATCTTTTTTCAGTTGTTACTTTATGTTCAGATTGAGTATTTTATACAGTATTCTCTATCCCTGTTGGGCCTTGTTAGAGGCTCTAGACTTGTGACTCCGGATCTTTGGGAGTGTCAGTATTTTGTTCATTTCTATTATTATTGGAGTTCTTAAACTCATATATTCTTCTTGGGATGTCCATTTGGGACCGATATCGTTGTGATAATTGAATTGTTGGTCTGGCTGGCCTAGCTTGATTGTTGGGCGCCATCACGACCGGATGTTTCGCGTAGAGATGCATTGCACTGGGTGAGTGTGAAACGGCTTGATAAATTGCTATATGTTAAGAATCCGTGTAGGAATGACGTTATACGAGCATCTTGGCTTTGGAAATTCCAATTGTACATCGCACCTCAGTTGTGCTTGAGTTTTGTAGTTTATAACGTTAAATATCCCTCAGGGATGATATCATGCACTTAGCATGCGTACGACCGATAGCCGGTATTATGTTATACTGAGCAAATTTGGCTCGATGATCATGTTCTTATATGATAGTTATGTGTGGATCGGGTGGCACGCCGCCATGGGTATGCTATCTGGAGCGGGTTTCATGCCGCAACAGTGTGATATCGAGTATAGTTTTTCTATATGTTGTATTTGTATGCTTTGCTTCTTGTTTTCCAAGAAAAGTCGGTATTAGTGCGTAAGATTTGATAATTCCTTCCAGAGCTCGTTTTCTTTAGTACCGCATTCAAATAGGTATCCTATTGGCACATTGGGGCATCATATGCGATATTTAATTATGTCTGGAGTGGCTTATTGCCCGAGCAGTTCGTACTGGGTGAGACTAGATCATTAAATTCGAGATCAGTGCAATCTGAGTATATGAAGTGAAGTAAAGAGCTAAGATCATTGTTTGGTTCAGAATAAGGTGATAGTTCTTGCTAAGAGTATAAAACTAATGAATTGTATACATATCTCATCCATCATGTCAGCATTGTAAGAATTTGCATAAGGCATGTGTATGTCATGCAGAGCATGAATGTGTAGTGATTCCTTCTAAGCGATTAGATAATAGAGCTTCCTATGATTAGGGTGAATGTCCCTCATATGTCCAAGGAAATGGTGTTGCTAATCATAGTGAGTTGACGCGAGTATGTGTTTCAGAAAAAGGTAATATGATTAAGCTAATTAAATTTCAGTAGTATTGTGGCATGCTCTTGTTGGGTCCACTAGTGGTATTCGGGTTTGCATGGTAGCACAAGTAAATATTGAGTATCCATCATGGAATGATTAGGTATCAAATGGGTGCATGTATTCGCACGGTGGAAACTTGGATTAGGTATGATGATGTGTGTGTCATATGGAGTTTTGATGTACATGCTACGTTATCGCGGTGAATCTTTATTAGCTAGTATGTTATATTGTGGATGTGACGTTCGAATTCGGACTGGTTATTGTACTGTTCGGTGATTTTGAACTATTGCATTAGGAGCTATGCCAGAAATGCCACGGGATAAGTGGTGAAGTGCGTTAGAATATGTTTTAGCAGAATAAATTATGTTTCAAAGAACTAGCGGACAGTTGGGAAGGAGTACTTTCTTAATTGGGCAGTTGTGTTAGAGGTCGATGCTGCTATCATTGATACTGTTCCATATTAAGGGACTTTTTGGATGCGTTTCGTATGGCCGGGCATGTAACCGGGTGATATATGGATTTTGGTATTATTTGGTGCCTTCGGCAGGAGTTAGAGAAGTGGAAGAAACATTTTCAGGCTTCTTGGTACTGAATTCGTTGGTAGGCCAATATGGCTACGCATTTAGCTTGAGTTAGCTTGGTTAGCCCTGAGTTGTTTTCGATGTTGTAAGACATTGTGATTTGTTAGTTATGGGCATATGTGGTGCGGTTCCATTGAGAATTCATAGAGAAAGTCGAGCGGGAAGAGTAATTGAGTGTCACTCGGTGTATAGAGCAATGGTTATGGTCTATCGGGTTGTGTGTTGTGTGTCTTCTATTTCATCGTGGGTGTAAAGAATTGCATTGGTTTCAGACAACAAATGTGCGTGGTTGTTGATTTTGAGCATAGCGACTTGAGGTGTTTTAGGTGTAACGGTGGTGGGATAGGATCGCGCATTATAGCGAGGCTATGGGAATTATGACCTTTCGAGGTTGATTCATGCATTCTATTTCTATGACGTGAGACGGGGTCTCAACCTTGTATTATAATGGTATTGATGAGCTTGAGGTACATCTCTTTCGTTTGAGTCATTGTCCTGATTTAATTGTGTTCAGATTGTTTCTTACTGGCGTGTGTATTTTGCAAGATGTGGTTTAGACTTGTATCGAGGTATCATATCACCAGAGTGGTGTTGGATTCGAGGTGATCATTGGGTTCATTAATGAATACAGACTGATTTGATCTCAGCTTGTTAGGAAGATAATAGAGGTTTGACCCGTAAATCTATTGTGATGTCAGTTAAGGGAAGTGGTTTCATGAGTGGTTGATCTGAGAGATGATTATGATTTATAGCGTGTTTCATTCATCATTAGGAGTATAGGAAAGTGTGGAAATAAGGCTTTAGCTAATAAGAGGTTCTCTGTCGATAATTGGTTGCTGGGGACAACTGCTGTGAATAGAAGTTATGATTCCAAGTGTTTGGTTTAGGCGGTATATCATATGTTTTCACCTGAGGGTGCAAGTATGGGTATTACAGCTGGTTCGGGCTTACTCTAAGTTCATATGTGAATTTCTGATCTAGTGTATGCTTATCAGAAAGTGCGGCGGGGTTCTATGGTTTGGTTATGGATTAAATGGACTGTAAAAGTTTGGTTGTATTGTGTTATTGGGTCTATGCAAGATAGGGAGACGAGGGATCACCCCGGGAATGTGATCCGTTGTTACTGTTTGGATTCTATGACAACTCATTCAGCTACTATTTGGCTACTGTTTGGCTTCTATGACAACTCTCGATACGCTCGAGGACGAGCATTTGTTTAAGTTGGGGAGGATGTAACGACATGGCCCATTGTTACGGGAGTTACTGCCCCGTTTTCCCCGTTTTATGCTTCTATAGGTTTCATTATATGTGTTTGGAAAATTTAAAGTAATTCGGATAGAGTTCGGGTAGAAATGAGAGAATAAGCATCTTTATGAGAAGGTTAGTTTGGAGAAGTCAACCGAATGTTGCCTTATGAATTAGAAGGCTCGGAATGGATTTTCGATGATTCGAATAGTTTTTGGGGAATTATTTGTGACTTAGGAGCGAATCAGAGTTGAATTTTGAGGTCCGTTGAAGAATTATGATTGAATTGGCTAAGGTTGGATTTTGGCAAATTTCCGGTTGATAGATGAGATTTTGATCCGAGGATCGGAATGGAATTCCGAGAGTTTCTGTAGCTTCGATATGTGATTTGTGATGTGTGTGCAAAATTTCAGATTATTCAGAGGTGATTTGGTTGGGTTTTGATCAAATACGTGTTTCAGAAGTTTTAGAAGAAATTAGGCTTGAATCCGATGTAAATTTGGTGTTTTGATATTAATTTTGGTGTTTTGAGAGTGAAACTAAGTTTGAATGATCATATGTGACATGTTAGTATGTTCGTGTGCGGTCCCGAAGAGCTTGGGTGAGTTTCGTCATGAACCTGAAAATCTGGGCAACTTTAGTAAAATGGCCATAAAATCCTCATACGATGTCCAAATTCGATGATTCTTTTTGCTATGGGTCCGTAATTACGATATGGATCTACTTCAAAACAGTAATCCAAGCTCAGTTGTTCAATATGATATCATTTGTGCTTGAAGAAACAATGTCGAAGCATAAGAAAAACGAGCACAATGCAACCCAAACCTATCCGAAACTCACCCAAGCTCTTCGGGACCGCACACGAACATACTAACATGTCACATATGATCATTCAAACTTAGTTTCACTCTCAAAACACCAAAATTAATATCAAAACACCAAATTTACATCGGATTCAAGCCTAAGTTCTTCTAGAACTTCCAAAACATGCATTTGATCAAAACCCAACCAAATCACCTCCGAATAATCTGAAATTTTGCACACACATCACAAATCACATATCGAAGCTACAGAAACTCTCAGAATTCCATTCCGATGCTCGGATCAAAATCTCATCTATCAACTGGAATTTACCAAAATCCAACCTTAGCCAATTCAAGCCTAATTCTACACCGGACCTCCAAATTCAACTCTAATTGCACTCCTAAGTCATAAATCATACCCCCAAAACTATTCGAATCATCGGAAATCCATTCCGAGCCTTCTAACTCATAAGTCAACATTCGGTTGACTTCTCCAAACTAACCTTCTCATAAAGATACTTATTCTCTCATTTCTACCCGAACTCTATCCGAATTACTTCAAATTTTCCAAACACATATAATGAAACCTATAAAAGCGTAAAATGGGGTGATAACTCATGTAACAACGGGTCGGGTCGTTACATCCTCCCCAACTTAAACAAACGCTAGCCAAATAGTAGCTGAATGAGTTGTCATAGAATCCAAACAGTAACAACGGATCACATTTCCGGGGTGATCTATCGTCACAGTATCTTGCATAGACCCAATAACATAATACAACCAAACTTTTACAGTCCATTTAATCCATAACCAAACCATAGAACCACGCCGCACTTTCTGAAAATCATACACCAGATCAGAAATTCACATCTGAACTCAGAGTAAGCCCGAACCAGATGTAATACCCATACTTGCACCCTCAGGTGAAAACATATGATATACCGCATAAACCAAACACTTGGAATCATAACTTCTATTCACAGCAGTTGTCCCCAGCAACCAATTACCGACAGAGAACCTCTTATTAGCTAAAGCCTTATTTCCACACTTTCCTAAACTACTAATGATGAATGAAACATGCTATAAATCGTAATCATCTCTCAGATCAACCACTCATGAAACCACTTCCCTTAACTGATATCACAATAGATTTACGGGTCAAACCTCGATATTATCTTCCTAATAAGCTGAGATCAAATCTGTCTGTATTCATTAACGAACCCAACGATCACTTCGAATCCAACACCACTCTGGTGATATGATACCACGATACAAGTCTAAACCACATCTTGCATAATACACGCACCAATAAGAAACAATCTGAACACACTCAAATCAGGACAATGACTCAAACGAAAGAGATGTACCTCAAGCTCATCAATACCATTACAATACAAGGTTGAGACCCCGTCTCACATCATAAAAATAGAATGCCTGAATCAATCTCGAAAGGTCATAATTCCCATAGCCTCGCTATAATGCGCGATCCTATCCCACCACCGTTACACCTAAAACACCTCAAGTCGCTATGCTCAAAATCAACAACCACGCACATTTGTTGTCTGAAACCAATGCAATTCTTTACACCCACGATGAAATAGAAGACACACAACACACAACCCGATAGACCATAACCATTGCTCTATACACCGAGTGACACTCAATTACTCTTCCCACTCGACTTTCTCTATGAATTCTCAATGGAACCGCACCACATATGCCCATAACTAACAAATCACAATGTCTTACAACATCAATAAAACAACTCAGGGTTAACCAAGCTAACTCAAGCTAAATGCGTAGCCATATCGGCCTGCCTAACAAATTCAGTGCCAAGAAGCCTGAAAATGTTTCTTCCACTTCTCTAACTCCTGCCGAAGGCACCAAATAATACCGAAATCCATAATATCACCCGGTTACATGCCCGTCCATACAAAATGCATCCAAAAAGTCCCTTAATACGAAACGGTATCAATGATAGCAGCCTCTACACTGACATCTAACACAACCGCCCAATTAAGAAAGTACTCCTTCCCAGTTGTCCGCTAGTTCTTTGAAACATAATTCACTCTGCTAAAACATATTCTAACGCACTTCACCACTTAACTCGTCGCATTTCTGGCATAGCTCCTAATGCAATAGTTCAAAATCACCGAACAGTACAATAACCAGTCCGAATTCGAACGTCACATCCACAATATAACATACTAGCTAATAAAGATTCACCGCGATAACGTAGCATGTACATCAAAACTCCATATGACACACACATCATCATACCTAATCCAAGTTTCCACCGTGCGAATACATGCACCCATTTGATACCTAATCATTCCATGATGGATACTCAATGTTTACCTGTGCTACCATGCAAACCCGAATACCACTAGTGGACCCAACAAGAGCATGCCACAATACTACCGAAATTTAATCAGTTTAATCATATTACCTTTTTCTAAAACACATACTCGCGTCAACTCGCATCAACTCGCAACACCATTTCCTTATACATATGAGGGCCATTCATCCTAATCATATGAAGCTCTATTATCTAATCGCTTAGAAGGAATCACTACACATTCCATGTTCTGCATGACATACACATGCTTTGTGCAAATTCTTACAATGCTGACATGTCGGATGAGATCCATATAAATTTTTAGCCACCGTCGAGACAATAATTCATTAGTTTTATACTCTTGGCAAGGACTATCACCTTATTCCGAACCAAACAATGACCTTAGCTCTTTACCTTACTTCATATGCTCAGATTGCACTGATCTTGAATTCAATGATCTCGTCTCACTCAGTACGAACTACTCGGGCAATAAGCCACTCCATACATAATTAAATGTCTCATATGATGCCCCAATGTGCCAATGGGTTACCTATTCGAATGCGGTACTAAAGAAAACGAGCTCTGGAAGGAATTATCAAATCTTACGCACTAATACCGACTTTTCTTGGAAAACAAGAAGCAAAGCATACAAATACAACATATAGAAAAACTATACTCGATATCACACTGTTGCGGCATGAAACCCGCTCCAGATAGCATACCCATGGCGGCGTGCCACCCGATCCACACATAACTATCACATAAGAACATGCTCATCGAGCCAAATTTGCTCATTACAACATAATACCGAGTATCGGTCGTACGCATGCTAAGCGCATGATATCATCCCTGGGGGATATTTAACGTTATAAACTACAAAACTCAAGCACAACTGAGGTGCCATGTACAATTGGATTTTCAAAAGCCAAGATGCTCATATAACATCATTCCTACGCGAATTCTTAACATATAGCAATTTATCGAGCCTTCTCACGAATCACCCAACACAATGCATCACTATGCGAAATATCTGACAATGAAACAACAATGTAACCACTCCTCCACGAGGACCGCATTACAAAAATGCATACATCTGGCCTGATATAGAGCCATTATTCACATTAAATCTATCTACCGACTTCAAGCTGACTCTGATCACACTGAACTAGTTGTCACGACCCAAATCCGGTCGTGATGGCGCGCTAGGCCATCCAAACCAACAATTTAATTAACACAACGATATCAGTCCCAAATGGACAACCCAAGAAGGATATATGAGTTTAAGAACTCTAATAATAATAATAAAGAACAAAATACCGACACTCCCAAAGATCCGGAGTCACAAGTCTAGAGCCTCTAACAAAACCCAATTGGAATAGAGAGTACTGTATAGAAATACTCAAGTCGGAATACAAAATACAAAATAACAACTGGAAAGGAGAGGAGAAGCTAGGTTCTGCGAACGTAGGCAGCTACCTCAGCAACTCGATATGACACTGCAAACGCTGGAAATGCCTGTCTACTGCTCCTGAGTACCCGAGTCTGCACACAAAAGGTGCAGGGAGTAGGGGTGAGTACTAAGTACTCAGTGAGTAATAAATATATATAAGCAGCTGAAAGTAGGAAATCCACAAAATACCACAATATGAAGCTACACTACAGTCCGAATCTCCTACGAACTAGCATTAACAGTACAATACAGCTACCACAGAGTAATTCAACAAGTAAAGATGCAATGCAATGCACATAACCGCTACGGCGTGTAGCCCGATCCATTTAACGTCGACGACGCTCACTGGGGGTGTGTACAGACTCCGGAGGGGCTCCTACAGCCCAAGCGCAATACTGCTGCGGCGTGCAGGCCCGATCCACATATCAACCACTGCGGCGTGCAGCCCGATCCCATGCTCAGTCCACAATAAGCAATTAAGTCACAAACAATTCATTTTTCCTTAATTCCAGTTCTCAATTCATAATTTATGAAAAATACTTTAACTTTATTAAATTTGTAAAAGCCGGTGACTTAGCATTTCAAAAGTGTGATTTCAATTTCCAGGACTGAGATCCGTGATTTAAGCAATTATAGCTATCACATAAATATTGTCCTCTAAGGACGCTACAGATCGGCACAAGGCCCCAAACAAGGCTTACAGCCCACAAATATATCAAATACAGTGTATTACCAACACTAATAACATATTATTCATTTCCGGGATGGACCAAGTCTAAATCCCCAGTCACAATCAATCCCGCACCTGCCACGGTGTGCGAGCCACGCCCTATTAGCGTCACAATGTGCTAAGCCGGGGTTTCAAACCCTCAGGCTACCATATACACAAACTACTCACCTCTAGCCGGGTCGTAGACTCGTCCGCGATGCTTTTTCCTTTGAATTTCGTTGCCTCGTGCGTAGAATCTAGTCAAACCGCAATAATTATATCAAATACGGGTCAAATAATCATAACCCATTTTAATTTACATGAAATTCGCATAAATACACTAAGTTGGTAAAATCCGACCCCGGGCCCACTGCTCGGAAAATTTCGAAATTAGTACCAACGCGACCCTCATCTCGCCACGAGTCCGTGCATATAAAATTTATCGAAATCGGAGTTCAAATGGCCTTCCAAATCCAAAAATCCCGTTTTTAATATTTAGGCCACATTTCTTCAAGATTTCAACCCAATTTCATGAAGATTGATGTTAATTCTACCATAAAATGATGTTTTTGAGTCAAGAATCTTACCTCCGACGAATAGCCGATGACTTCTCAGTGATTTCCTCGAGTTTTCTCTCTCTAGGGCTCAAATGTGTGTTTTGGGGGTGTAAACCCGTAACCCCTCCGTTTCTGGATTTTATTCACTGCCAGACACTATTGTTCATCGCGTTCGCGTGACCCTCTACGCGTTCGCGATGAACAGCCCCGCCTTACTCTTCGCGAACGCGACGCTGGCCACGCGTTCGCGATGCTCATTTCCAGTTACCCTTCGCGGACGCGACGCCTCCCACGCGTTCGCGATGTTCAATATTCCCAGCCACCTATTTCCCTTCTACGCGTTCGCGATACACCTCCCGCGAACGCGAAGCACACTCCCACGACCCTACGCGAACGCGACCACTGGAACGCGAACGCGATGCACACGATCCCTGGCCTACGCGAACGCGGCTCCCCTTCTCGCGAACGCGATGCACTGATTAGCTTGGCCTTCGCGAACACGGCCCTTGCCACGCGAACGCGAAGGCTTAAAGGCCTGGGCAGAACCTGCAGTTTTTCTGTAGATTTTTGCCAAGTCCCACAAGCCCGGTTGATGGTCCGAAATCATCCCGAGGCCCCCGGGACCCCAACTAAAACCACCAACGCACTCCAAAACATGATACGGACTTGTTCCAATCATAAAAACACCATACTAAACATCAAAATCTCCATTTACTCACGAATTCAAGCCTAAGTTTCTTCAAAACTTTCAAAACTAACATTCAATCCAAAACCCGATCAAACGATGTCCGAATGACCTGAAAATTTGCAGACACATCCAAAATCACATAACGAAGCTACAGAAATTGTCGGAATTCCATTCCGACCCCCGGATCAAAATATCACCTACCATCCGATTTTCGCCAAAAATCAACCTTCGCCAATTCAAGCCTAAAACTACACCGGACCTCCGAATTCAATTCCGATTGCTCTCCTAAGTCATAAATGATCCCCCGAAACTAGTCGAATCATCAGAATCCGGTTCCGAGCACTTTAACTCAATAGTCAACTCTTGGTTGACTTCTCATATTCAAGCTTTCTTTAAACATGCTATTTGTTTCATTTTCAATCCAAATCACTCCTAACTCACCCGATATATTCTAATACGGATTTAAAAGCATAATATATGTAAATGCAAGGTAACGGGGTGGTAAATTCCCGTAACGACGGGCCGGGTCATTACATTCTCCCCAACTTAAACAAACGCTCGTCCGCGAGCGGGTTAAGAAACATACCTTGAGTCTCAAATAGGTGTGGATATCTGCTCCGCATCTTCTGTTCGGTCTCCCAAGTTGCTTCCTCCACCAGACGACCTCTCCACCGCACTTTCACCGAAGCTATGTCATTGGATCTCAACTTACGAACCTATCGACCCAAAATGGCTACCGGCTCCACATCATAGGTCAGGTCCTCATCCAGCTGTATCAATGACAGTCCAACACATGAGACGGGTCTCCGACATACTTCCGGAGCATAGATACATGGAACACCGGGTGAACTCCCGACAAACTGGGTGGCAAAGCAAGCATATAAGCCACCTCCCCAACTTTCCTAAGCACATCAAAAGGTCCAATAAACCTTGGGCTCAACTTCCCTTTCTTTCCAAACCTCATAACACCCTTCATAGGCGAAACCTTCAGCAACACCTTCTCACCTACTGAATAAGACACATCTCGGACCTTCCGGTCCGCATAACTCTTCTGACGCGACTGAGCTGTGCGAAGTCTCTCCCGAATCACCTTCACCTTGTCTAAGGCATCTTGGACTAACTCTGTCCCCAACAACCTAGCCTCGCCGGGCTCGAACCAACCGACTGGAGACCTACAACGTCTCCCATATAAAGCTTCATACGGTGCCATCTGAATGCTGGACTGATAGCTATTATTATAAGCAAACTCCGCAAGAGGCAAATAATCAGCCCACGAACCACCAAAATCAATGACACAAGCACGCAACATATCCTCTAATATCTGAATAGTACGCTCAGACTGCCCATCCGTCTGTGGATGAAATGATGTGCTCAGCTCTACCTGTGAACCCAACTCTCGCTGAAATGTCCTCCAGAACTGAGAAGTGAACTGGGTACCTCTGTCTGATATAATAGAAATAGGAACTCCATGCAATCTCACTATCTCACTGATGAATATCTCTGCCAACCGCTCTGAGGTATAGGTAGTACACACTGGGATGAAGTGAGCTGACTTGGTCAACCTATCCACCACCACCCAAACCGAATCAAACTTCCTCGCTGTCCGAGGGAGTCCACTAACAAAGTCCATAGTAATCCTTTCCCACTTCCACTCAGGAATATCAATACGCTGAAATACACCACCAGGTCTCTGATGCTCGTACTTGACCTGCTGACAATTTAGACACCGAGCCACATGGCTCACAATATCTTTCTTCATCCTTCTCCACCAGTAATGCTGCTTCAAATCCTGGTACATCTTCGCGGCTCCTGGATGAATAGAATACCGCAAATTGTGGGCCTCCTCCAATATCAACTCACGAAGGCCATCAACATCGGGCACGCATATCCGGCCCTGCATCCGCAATACACCATCACTATCAATAGTGACATCTCTAGCATCATCATGCTGAACTCTGTCCTTAAGGACAAGTAAGTGTGGATCATCATACCGACGCTCTCGAATACGATCATATAAAGAAGAACGAGCTACTACATAATCCATCACCCGACTGGGCTCAGAAATATCCAGCCTTACCATCTGATTAGCTAACGCCTGAACATCAACTGCTAGGGGTCTCTCCCCAACTGGAATATACGCCAAACTGCCCATACTAATAGCCTTCCGGCTCAATGCATCAGCCACTACATTGGCTTTCCCGGGATGGTACAAGATAGTAATATCATAGTCTTTAAGCAACTCAAGCCATCTCCGCTGCCTCAAATTTAGATCTTTCTGCTTAAACAAATGTTGAAGGCTGCGGTGGTCTGTATATACATCACAAGATACACCATATAGGTAATGCCTCCAAATCTTCAAGGCATGAACAATAGCAACTAACTCCAAATCATGAACATGGTAGTTCTTCTCGTGGGGCTTTAGCTGACGAGAAGCATATGCAATAACTCTACCCTCCTGCATCAACACACAACCGAGTCCAACTCTGGAAGCATCACAATACACCGTATATGACCCTGAGGCCGATGGTAACACAAGTACTGGGGCTGTGGTCAAAGCCTCCTTGAGCTTCTGAAAGCTCTCTTCACATTCATCGTACCACACAAATGGAGCATTCTTCTGTGTCAGCTTAGTCAACGGTGAAGCAATAGATGAGAAATCCTGAACAAACCGACGATAATAGCCTGCCAAGCCGAGAAAACTCCGAATCTCTCTAGCTGAGGAAGGTTTGGGCCAATTTTGCACTGCCTCAAACTTCTGTGGATCAACCCGAATACCATCACTGGACACTATATGTCCCAGAAAACCCACAGTATCAAGCCAGAACTCACACTTAGTGAATTTCGCATAGAGCTTCTCTTCTCTCAACCTCTGCAATACCACCCTCAAATGTTGTGCATGCTCCTCCTGGCTGCGTGAATATACCAGAATATCATCAATAAACACAATCACAAAAGAATCCAGGTACGACCGAAATACACTATTCATCAAGTGCATGAATGCAGCTGGGGCATTAGTCAACCCGAAAGACATCACCAGGAACTCGTAGTGCCCATATCGCGTCCTGAACGCTGTCTTCATAATATCTGAGTCCCTAATCTTCAACTGATGATAGCCCGATCGAAGATCAATCTTAGAAAATACACTAGCCCCCTGGAGCTGATCAAATAGGTCCTCAATACGAGGCAACGGGTACTTATTCTTCACTGTTACCTTGTTCAGCTGCCTGTAATCAATGCACATTCTCATTGTGCCATCTTTCTTCTTCACGAACAACACCGGTGCACCCCAAGGTGACACACTTGGATGAATGAAACCCTTATCTAAGAGTTCCTGAAGCTGTTCTTTCAATTCTTTTAACTCCGCCGGTGCCATGCGATAAGGAGGAATAGAAATGGGCTGAGTGCCCGGCACCAAGTCAATACCAAAATCAATATCTCTGTCAGGCGGCATGCCTGGTAGGTCTGCTGGAAATACATCCGGAAACTCCCTCACAATGGGAACCGAATCAAGACTGGGTGTCTCAGCCTCAACATTTCTAATGAAGGCCAAATAAGATAAACAACCCTTGCCAATCATTCGTTGAGCCTTTATATAAGAAATCACCCTGTCGGACACATAATCAGTCAAGCCACGCCACTCGATCCTCGGATTACCTGGAATAGGTAGTGTGACTGTCTTGACATGACAGTCCAAAATCGCATGGTAAGGAGATAGCCAATCCATGCCTAGAATAACATCGAAATCTACCATGCCCAGTAGTAATAGATCAACTCGGGTCTCCAGACCCCAATAGTAATAATACAGGATCGATATACCTGATCCACAACAACAGTATCCCCTACTGGGGTAGACACATGTACGGGCAAAGCAAGAATACCACGGTCATACCCAAATGATGTGCAAAATAAGTAGAGACATAAGAATAGGTGGATCCGGATCAAATAAGACAGAAGCATCCCTGTGGCAGACTGAGATAATACCTGAAATAACCGCATCTGAAGCACTAGCATCCTTCCTATCCGGAAGAGCATAGAAACGAGCCTGGCCTCCACCAGCACGATCCTCACCCCTAGGGCGACCTCTGGATACCTGGCCACCAGTCCTAGCTGACTGTGCTGGCGCTGAAGAAACAGGAGTAGAAGACGAAGGCCGATCCCTCTGCTGAGACCGCTTACGAAGCCACTGAGGACACTCTCTCCTGATATGGCCCAAATCACCGCACTCAAAACAACGGCTCGAAGATGGAAGAAGGGGCTGCCGAGGACCCCTCGCTACCGACGAACCCCGTGCCGAGGAAGCAGGAGCGCAGCTCGAGCCGGAAGAGCACTCGCGCGCGGCCGACTCGCCGACGGCTCGCCAACCCTGATAACCCCGCCGGCCTCGACGACCACGATCCGATGAAACCCCACCGGACTTCGCACGTCCGCACCGACGAGACCCGAAAGAACGACCCTCGCTATGCCGGAATCGGCCCTAGACCGAGCGCCACCGAAATCGCGAACCACGAGGCTTCTTAGCCTCTCTCTCCTCTCGCTCTCTCCGGCGATCTGTCTCAATCTGACGAGGCACATCAACCACCTCCTCAAAGGTAACCGCCGAAACTCTCTCCCCGGTCATCAATATGCGAATGGGATAAATAAGGCCATCGATAAATCTCCGAATCCTCTCTTTGTCCGTAGGAACCATCCACATGGCATGACGGGCCAACCGTGTGAATCTCATCTCGTACTGATTAACCGTCATCTCTCCTGCTTCAACCACTCGAACTGACGTCGCAGCTCCTCTCTCCGAGACCGAGGCACGTACTTCTCCAAAAATACCGCGGAGAACTGCTGCCAGGTGGCACTGCCCCACCGGGCCTACGCCTCTCGAAATCCTCCCACCACCGAAATGATGCACCCGTGAACCGAAAAGTGGTGAATGAAACACCGCCGGACTCTAGAATACCCGCGTGCGAAGCATGCACCGACATCTGTCAAGAAAACCCCGGGCGTCCTCGCCCTCAGCACCACTGAATGTCGGAGGTCGTAGCCTCTCAAATCTCTCCAAACGACGCCGCTCATCGTCGGCATAGCCGGAACCATATATGCAGTGAGCCGGTGCAACCGGCGCAACTCGGCCGAACCGGCTCGGCGTGCGAGCCACGGGGTCCGATTTCCTCCCTCGCTCGTGAAGAAGACACGCAGCGAGAGCCGCAACCACCCGTGCCAAGCCTCGCGCACACTAACAAGATCCGAGCCAAGGTCTCCCGAAGACCCAGCATCACAACGGGCACCGCCAGTGCTCGAACCCGAGTCGTCGAAGCGTTTGCCGCCGGAATCCGGTCCCGAGTCCAGGCCACCGGCGCACGAATCCGACCCCGAGTCCGGTCGACCGCGGGTCATCAGTGGCCGGTGCCGTCGCTCTACCTCTACCACGACCACGGCCTCTCGGGTGCCACCGGTGGTCGTCCGCCACGTCCGTTAGCTCGTGTTCTCGCCATCCGCGAGAGAATAGAATATGGAAAATTTTAGTTTCATGATAACACAAATCGCACGATATGAATCCAAGAAAATGAGGTTTTTCCTAAAGTTTCTGTAGCCCTCCGAGGATAGATACGGACGTCTACGTACCGATCCGCGAAAGCCTACTAAACCGGCTCACGACTCGCGAGTCCTAATAACCTAGGGCTCTGATACCAACTTGTCACGACCCAAATCCGGTCGTGATGGCGCCCAACAATCAAGCTAGGCCAGCCAGACCAACCATTTCTGATTACATCGAATACCAGTCAAAGAACTCCAATAATAATAAAAATGAACAAGGTGCTGAGAAGTGCTAAAGCAACTGACACTCCCAAAGATCCGGAGTCACAAGTCTAGAGCCTCTAACAAAACCCAACAGAATAGAAAATACTGTATGGAAATACTTAAGTCTGAATATAAAATTACAACTGGAAAGAGGAAGAGAGGCTAGGTTCTGCGAACGTCGACAGCTACCTCAGCAACTCGGTATGACTCTGAAAAAGCTGGAAATGCTCGTCTACTGCTCCTGAGTACCTGAGTCTGCACACAAAAGGTGCAGTGAGTAGGGGTGAGTACTAAGTACTCAGTGAGTAATAAATATATAAAAGTAGCTGAAAGTATGAAATCCACAGAATACCACAATATGAAGCTAAACTACAGTCCGAATCTCCTACGAACTAGCATCAACAATACAATATAGCTACCACAGAATAATTTAACAAATAAAGATGCAATGCAATGCACATAACCGCTACGGCGTGTAGCCCGATCCATTTAACGTCGACGGCGCTCACTAGGGGTGTGTACAGACTCCGGAGGGGCTCCTACAGCCCAAACGCAATACTGCTGCGGCGTGCAGCCCGATCCCATGCTCAGTCCACAATAAGCAAATAAGTCACAGAACAGTTCATTTTTCTTAATTCCAGTTCTCAATTCATAATTTATGAAAAATACTTTAACTTTATTAAATTTGCAAAAGCCGGTGACTTAGCATTTCAAAAGTGTGATTTCAATTTACAGGACTGAGATCAGTGATTTAAGCAATTATAGCTATCACATAATCATTGTCCTCTAAGGACACTACAGGTCGGCACAAGGCCCCAAACAAGGCTTACAGCCCACAAATATATCAAATATAGTGTATTACCAACACTAATAACATATTATTCATTTTCGGGATGGACCAAGTCTAAATCCCCAGTCACAATCAATCCCGCACCTGCCACGGTGTGCGAGCCACGCCCTACTAGCGTCACAATGTGCTAAGCCGGGGTTTCGAACCCTCAGGCTACCATATACACAAACTACTCACCTCTAGCCGGCCGTAGACTCGTCCGCGATGCCTTTTCCTTTGAATTTAGCTCCCTCGTGCGTGGAATCTAGTCAAACCACAATAATTATATCAAATACGGGTCAAATAATCATAACCCATTTCAATTTACATGAAATTCGCATAAATACACTAAGTTGGTAAAACCCGACCCGGGCCCACTGCTCGGAAAATTTCGAAATTAGTACCAACGCGACCTCATCTCGCCACGAGTCCGTGCATATAAAATTTATCGAAATCGGAGTTCAAATGGCCTTCCAAATCCAAAAATCCCGTTTTTAATATTTAGGCCACATTTCTTCAAGATTTCAACCCAATTTCATGAAGATTGATGTTAATTCTACCATAAAATGATGTTTTGAGTCAAGAATCTTACCTCCGATGAATACCCGATGACTTCTCAGTGATTTCCTCGAGTTTTCTTCTCTCTAGGGCTCAAAATTATGTTTTGGGGGTGTAAACCCGTAACCCCTTTGCTTCTGGATTTTATTCACTGCCAGAGCTTTTTGCTCTTCGCGTTCGCGTGAGCTCCCACGCGTTCGCGATGAACAGCCCCCTCTTTCTCTACGCGAACGCGACGACTCCCACGCGTTCGCGATGCCCGTCTCCGACTTACCCTACGCGAACGCGAACCACTCCACGCGTTCATGAAGAACAATATTCCCAGCCACCTAATTCCCTTCTATGCGTTTGCGATACACCTCCCGCGAACGCGAAGCACACTTCCACGACCCTACGCGAACGCGACCACTGGAACGCGAACGCGATGCACACGATCCCTGGCCTACGCGAACGCGACACCCCGACCGCGAACGCGATGCACTGATTTGCTCGACCTTCGCGAACGCGGCCCTTGCCACGCGAACGCGGAGGCTTAAAGGCCTGGGCAGAACCTGCAGTTTTTCTGCAGATTTTTGCCAAGTCCAAATGCCCAGTTGATGGTCCGAAATCATCCCGAGGCCCCCGGGACCCCAACGAAAACCACCAACGTACTCAAAAACATGATACGGACTTGTTCCAATCATAAAAACACCATACTAAACATCAAAATCTCCATTTACTCACGGATTCAAGCCTAAGTTTCTTCAAAACTTTCAAAACTAACATTCAATCCAAAACCCGATCAAACGATGTCCGAATGACCTGAAAATTTACAGACATATCCAAAATCACATAACGAAGCTACAGAAATTGTCGGAATTCCATTCCGACCCCCGGATCAAAATATCACCTACCATCCGGTTTTCGCCAAAAATCAACCTTCGCCAATTCAATCCTAAAACTACACCGGACCTCCGAATTCAATTCTGATTGCTCTCCTAAGTCATAATTGATCCCCCGGAACTAGTTGAATCATCATAATCCGGTTCCGAGCACTCTAACTCAATAGTCAACTCTTGGTTGACTTCTCATATTCAAGCTTTCTTCAAACATGCTATTTGTTTCATTTTCAATCCAAATCACTCCTAACTCACCCGATATACTCTAATACTGTTATAAAAGCATAATATATGCAAATGCAAGGTAACGGGGTGGAAATTCCCGTAATGACGGGCCGGGTCGTTACAGCATCACTATGCGAAACATCCGACAAAGAAACATCAACTAACTACTCCTCCACGAGGACCGCGTTACAAAAATGTACACATCTGGCCTGGTATAGGGCCATTATTCACATTAAATCTATCCACCGACTTCAAGTCGATCCTCATCACACTGAACTGGCCTAATAACCTTTCAAAGGTCCATGATAACTTCCATTTTCTTCATAGAACACAAGAACAACCATCATAATCGGAGTAATCCTCCCCAATTCACAACCCAATATGCCACGTGCCCTCCAGGCATGAATTCCTCAATTTAACGACACTATCATAACTTTCATACTTGGTTTACATCTTTAACTAGTCAAGTGACCGCCTGCCACACTTATATAATCTTCTAGTGAAACACACACCCACAACCTACCACAACAATATATGGGGTGCACCTCCAAACCACTGATCGCACTATCGCTGAAGAGCGATCAAGAATCATTAACCAGGACACAACACCGCTCTTAGGTGATGCTGAAGACGGTACTAATTTATCTTAACCATCGAAACTTCCTTCCTGCTCATCCGATCTCTTGACATCTTGTCAAAACTTTTCCTTCACTCGTGTCGTTCTCAGCTCAATTTTTACAATCAGAACTGGTTCGCCAGTATACTTTAAGACAGAACCAACATAGCACATAATCGTGCAATTAGCTACTCAACGCAGTCTCCCCAACTTAGCTCGAAGCCATATATCACAACTCACTATACTCATAACGCGTATGCTTCATTGTTGTCGTAATACCATAATGAGATTAAACTTGCTCTTTCATAAGCTTGTGGAAACACAAATCATCTGGAATTTTAACTCTTCAACATTTTTTTCTTGTATTCACCCATATAACATTTAAGCCTATTTTCTAGGTGTCCAAATTTTTACTAAGTCCCATATTTTTCAAAAATTACGGTAGAGTTTCCTTTGTAATTAGGCCTATCCACCTATCACCGAATCACCAAAAATAATCTTAACAACACGGCTACAACTTAACAAAACATCAAAATGTATATCAACAACATTAATCTCAATACTACCTGTTTTACATTATCAAAATTGATATAGGGACATGCGTTGCACTTATTTGAATCATAACACATATAAAATACCGCCAATTTATTTTTCTGAGTCTGAACTCATACCGCCACACGTATTCCACTTAACTTTCCAACTATGAGATACGACAATATTCTTCACGCGCCCGCAACTTGGGGTTACACAACAGATCGCAATAGGAACAAATCGCTTAACAGTTCATCTATTATCCCACAAACTTCTTCGTCACTACCAAGATCACATAGATACACCTCACAGCGCTAACTTACTCATCACGTGAATATCCGACCGCCATCCCCGCTAATAAGGACATTACTGAACCCATAAGTTAAAAGTACTTGCTCGCATAATCAGTACTTCGGTGCTCAAGCCATAGGAAGATTCGGCCTCAAGTCCTCCAGATTGGCCCAACATGAACTCACGGAGATTACATCTCGCTCCTCGATCGGGAAATCTCCAGCCATCGATGCAGATGTATTACTGAATGCTCGCATGTGCGTACAAACGTGTCAAAGGAATTTCAAAAGTTATTTCTCAAGCTGAATCAAATACGCATGATAAGAATTCCAAGAACGTGAAGTGTTTCCTAAAAGTTCTGTAGCCTCCCGAGGATAGATACGGACGTCTACGTACCGATCCGCGAGAGCCTACTAAACCGGCTCATGACTCGCGAGGCCTAGTAACCTAGGCTCTGATACCAACTTGTCACGACCCAAATCCGGTCGTGATGGCGCCCAACCCTAAAGCTAGGCAAGCCAGACCAACAACTATTTCCATAGTTAAAGACCAGTCCCAAAAGGACTAATTTCAAGAAGAATATACGAGTCAATAGATACTCCAATAATAATAGTATAATTAAATACTGAGAAGTGCGAAAACGAAATGACACTCCCAAAAGATCTGGGGTCACGAGTCTAGAGCCTCTAAATAAAACTGAATAGTAATAGTAATACTGAATGAAATACTCAAGTCCGAAACATATAGTAATAACTGAATGGAAAGAGAAGCTAGGTTCTACGAACGCCGGCAGCTACCTCAGCAACTCGAAATAACTCTGATATAAGCTGGAGTGCTCGTCTAACCCTCATGTGTACCTGAATCTGCACACAAAGGTGCAGGGAGTAGGGGTGAGTACTAAGTACTCAGTGAGTAAAAAGTATATAATAATAGCTGAAAGCAGGAAATCCACAGAATACCACAAAGCAAAGCTAAACTACAGTTCGGTACCCACCACGAACTAACAACAACAACAAATCACAACTAGCACAGATAATCTACAAATAAAATACAATGCAATGCACATGACTTCTACGGCGTGTAGCTCGATCCATTTAACATCGACGGAGCTCACTGGGGTGTGTACAGACTCTGGAGGAGCTCCTTCAGCCCAAGCGCAATATCATATCATCTGTTGCGGCGTGCAGCCCGATCCTTACATCATCTGCTATGGCATGCAACCCGATCCATCCTCAGTCCACAACATGCATATGATTCACACAACAAATCAAATTATTTATTTCCAGGTTCCAGTTCATTAATGATGAAAATACTTAAATTTTTATTTAATTTTCCAAGAACAAGTGAACTCACAATTTCATAATAGTGATTTCAAACCAGGACTGAGATCATTGATTAAGAACACCAAGCTATCACATATATACCTATCCCCTAGGGATACTACAGTTCGGCACAAGGCCCCAAACATGGCTTACAGCCCACAAATATATCTAACACAGTGTGCGTTTCAATCTCATATAACATATTATTCATATTCAGGATGGAACAAGTCTCAATCCCCAATCATAATCAATCCCGCACCTGCCATGGGGTGCGAGCCACACCCTACTAGCGTCACAATGTGCTAAGTCGGGGTTTCGAACCCTCAGGCTACCATATACACTAACTACTCACCTCTAGCCGGCCATGGACTCGTCCGCGATACCTTCTCCCTTCAAATTTGCTGTCTCGTGCATCGAATCTAGTCAAAACCACAATAGTAACATCTCAAAGAAACATAACCCAATCAAAACTACTCGAAAAACGCAATAATTCACGAAGTTGGTAAAATCCGAGCCCCGGGCCCACTTCTCGAAAAATTCCGAAAATTATACCAGCGGATTCCTCGTCTCGCCATGAGTTCGTGCATATAAAATTTATCGATATCGGAGTTCGAATGGCCTTTCAAAACCTAAAAATTCATTTTCATGATTTAGGCCCTAGTTCTTCACAAATTCTACCCAATTTTAGGAATTTTGGTGTTTATTCTAGCATAAAATCATGTTTTTGAGTGAAGAAACTTAGCTCCAGCGATTACCCATTGATTTCTGTCATAAACATCTCCTCAGAAGCTTCTTCCTGTTCCAAAATTGGAAGAAAACTCGACCTGCTCATTATAGGTATACTCTTCACGCGTTTTACTACTGCGAATGGATTTCTTGTGAAATCCTAATGAATTTAGGCTTTTGAATCACTCAATTTGACCTTATAATGAAGGAGATATGTAGGTTTTAAGATTTGTAAATAGTGCAGGTTTTTAATACGCCGTAAGGGCAGTTTCGTCATTAACCTGAAAATCTGGCAACCTTAGTAAAATGGCCATAAAATCCTCATACAATGTCCAAATTCGATGATTCTTTTTGTTACGAGTCCGTAATTACGATACGGATCTAATGTTTTATTCAAAACAGTAATCGGAGCTCATTTGCTCAATATGATATTATTTATGCTTGAAGAAACGATGTCGAAGCATAAGAAAAACGAGCACAACACAACCCAAACCTATCCGAAACTCACCCAAGCTCCTCGGGACTGCACACGAACATACTAACATGTCACATATGATCATGCAAACTTAGTTTCACTCTCAAAACACCAAATTTACATCGGATTCAAGCCTAAGTTCTTCTAAAACTTCCGAAACACGCATTTGATCAAAACCCAACCAAATCACCTCCGAATAATCTGAAATTTTGCACACACATCACAAATCACATATCGAAGCTACAGAAACTCTCGAATTCCATTCCGATCCTCGGATCAAAATCTCATCTATCAACCGGAATTTGCCAAAATCCAACCTTAGCCAATTCAAGCCTAATTCTACACCGGACCTCCAAATTCAACTTTGATTGCGCTCCTAAGTCACAAATCATCCCCCAAAACTATTCAAATCATCGGAAATCCATTCCGAGCCTTATAACTCATAAGTCAACATTCGATTGACTTCTCTAAACTAACCTTCTTATAAAGATACTTATTCTCTCATTTCTACCCGAACTCTATCCAAATTACTTCAAATTTTCCAAACACATATAATGAAACCTATAGAAGCGTAAAACGGGGAAAACGGAGCGATAACTCCCGTAACAACGGGTCGGGTCGTTACAATCCCCATATAACAACGATTCACTACAAAAATCGAGTTTTTCTTACAACTAATTTTTTAAGTTATATTTTACCTCTTTATGACAGCTTTTTACCTATAACAGTAACGATCATATTTATAGCAGAACGCTCTTTGCAAATTGCTCCTCTATAACAAACATATAGAGTCACTAAGATTACTAATACATAGTTTTAAAAATATTCACACAATTTTTTCAATAAACAAATTAAGTTTTTGTCATGCATAAGATATAAGATTTGAAGATTTGCACAAGATATATTTTCTATTGGACAAATTTTAAAAAATATTTAGAAAAAATTTCTTATTATTAAGCTCTTAGATTGCCTTCAAGGGAAAGATATTAGAGAATAAATCTACAAAACAAGCTACAATTACTAAGTTCTTTCAACAATCTTGAAATAGAAATAATTTATTTTATAGGTAGCTTTAAAATGCATGCCTTAGAGTTAAAATCTTTATACGTTATAAATTTATTAATAGCATAGTAGCTTTCTTCAATATTTAACTAGTGAAATATGCATATCTTTTGAAATTTTAAATTGAATAATTTTCTTATCCTTTATACTCCATATAATCTAAAAAAGGAAAATAAATAATTTTTGGATAATTTTTATCTATAATAAATAAAATATATTTAAATGTCAAATGCAATTATAAGTATATAACAATCATTCACTATAAAAAATAAAAAAATTCAGAACAAACGAGATTGTTACAGGGAGGATTGGTAGTATAAACAATTAAGATATTATCTACCACAATTGTGAGTGAACTTTTAATGTGGGTAAAAACTTAGTCGCACGGTGTAACCAAGTTAAGTAGAGTACGAGAATGCAATTTCGTGAAGTTTGAGGGCCGTTTTGGGTTGTTTTAGCATGTACCTTGAAAGAGGTAATTTAGAATTGAGATTCAGATGGACATATATTCTCGGCAGAGAAAGAAAGAGGAAAAAGGAGGAGAGTGGCTATGGAAGCTCCGAAGTTATTGATGCTGATTCTGTGCGCCTTGTTTATAGGCAAAACCCACGGAGATGGCGTAACTCCTCAAGAAGCCAAAGAGCTCAGAGACGAGGTCACCTTATTTCTTTTCTCCTTATCAATCGTTCACTCGCAGATCGACGCATTTTTTGGACCTTTAAAATGTTTTTAGTCTTGAACTTCAACTATCATTACTTTTTTTTTCCTCATTCTGAATTTAGTGGTGGCAAGTGTTAACGGAATACGATGCCCATTACTTTTGATTTGATACAAAAAGTGGTTACATTCTTGATCTCGGCACAAAATTAATATTGTTGAGAATTAGTTGTCAGCTCTTCAATAGGAATTCTAAAGCTGAAATAATGGAGATGATTCCATGTTTGTCGAAATTGCAACAGGAAAAACAGACGTCAACTGAAAAGAAAAATGTGTTCTTTACTTTATCAAAAAGAAAAATGTATTCAATATAATGAGACATCTTTTATTTTGTCGGAATGGTTACAGAAGAGATTAAAACATTTGAAACTGAAACGAATAAGTACAGAGCAAGGAATAGACAGTGGCATAACGATTTAACATCCAACCTACTAATCTAATTTCTAGGTTGGAAATTAGAGCAATTGGTACACTTTTGTAAAAGGGGAAGAATATTCTCATTCATGCCTACCTCACATTTTTGTATCTCCTTTTTGTATTAATCCCCATTGGATATCCAACATTAGAATTATGTGGTTAGAGAAAAAAAGTGACCGAAAGTTGAGCATATAATCTTGCTCATTTTCTTCTGCTTTGCCTTCCCTTCCAATTTCGAACTTTATAATGTGGTTGAAAAAATAGTGATATTTTCATTCCTTTTTAGGTGCGTGAGATGTTCTACCATGCATTTAACGGATATATGGATCATGCTTTTCCACGTGATGAGTTAAGGCCTTTATCTTGTGGAGGAGAAGACACACTTGGCGGCTATGCCTTAACATTGGTAAGAAGACACTTTCTTGCTGGACTGGACAACCTAATTTTTCTTGGTAAACATATACTTAATGTTCCTAACATGTGCATTTTCACAGATTGACTCATTGGACACATTGGCTTTGCTTGGTGACAGAGAGCGGTTTACTTCTTCTGTTGAATGGATTGGTAAAAATCTTCAGTTTGATATTGTGAGTATGGCATTTGTATGAAACTGAATGAATATTGGAGCGAATATTTTACTCTTTAAAAGACATTGCCTTATGAACTTCAGATAATTAACTTGTTGAAGTTGGATTTAAAAGTTCTCCTCTGGCTTCTTGAAAGTTCTTTTTCCCCATTAATCTTTTTTTGAGTGCCATAGAAAGATGATCTTGAATATGACTGTAATAATTCCTTTGTATTTGCGGGGAAATTAGATGCCTTTAGTGGCCGTAATGCTTCTAATGTTGAGAATATAAGCTTTCATGCATGGGGTTTGGTGTTCGACTTGTATGACACAGTCAAATTTAAGAACCATCAAGTAGTTTTACTAGGTTAAACTTTTGTTGCAAATCCCAATTTCTCCCTCGACTAGATGCTTTTTTCGATTCAGGAAATGACTACCTTGTGTTGATTAAAGTTGTTTATAAATAAGAATATTAAACAAGTCATACTTGTAAAGAGATAGACATTTTTATTATGTGTTAGCTTTATGTAGCATGTGATATGTGGGGTAGGCGGATGTCACAGATTCGAATCATGCAACAAACAAAAAGCCTGGTATTTAAGTGAAAAGGGGTAGAGGGGCGGATCTATCATCCACCGAGTTTCAAACCGTGCACCACCTACCCTCAGTGTTTTCTCGGTTTTCAAAAAAAATTGTAAGCTTTGAGTTTGCTTGCTATTTACAGCTCATTCACATAGAAGCAGCCTCCCTCATTGTGAAATTTATAGGCAAGGCACCCTTTAGAAACTGGCCTCTATGTTTGATATCTGATGCCTTTTTGTATCCTCCGGAAGAGACCCTCGGAGTATCAATACTTCTAAGAAGAACCTAAGTTTTTAAGATAATCGAGACTTTATTCATATACCTGGGTAATATTATTGAAAAAAGACCCCTTATAAAAGCTCTTGGTCCATCCTTCACTCTGCTCACGGTTAGCCGGAATGAGACTGAGAGTTCGATTTCATTTCCTACTTTTCTGAGTTCTGAAAATTTACTTTGTATTTGCAGAACAAGACAGTATCTATATTTGAGACTACAATACGTGTCCTTGGAGGTTTAATTTCTGCCCATCTCATTGCAAGCGACTATAACACGGTATTATATTCATATGTGTGTTACCATTGTGTCTTTTAAAAAGAATTACTTTTCTGAAACAGCCGACTATGCCTTCTATGTTTGTTAACTTTAGAAAAGTGTGAGACTCTAAGCTACTTTCTCCAAATACTTTAACCAGGTCCTTTAGAACTGCAGGGCATGAGGATTCCCACTTATGATAATGAATTGCTTCACTTGGCTGAGGACTTGGCACGGAGAATGTTGCCGGCATTTGATACGCCTACAGGTATCCTCGTGGAATTTGGTTTTGGCCATATCGATTGGGTAGAATCAATCTTGTTATGAATATTGTGTAATTATTGAAGGTATGTTGTATGTCTATTAGAACAAATTAGGGAGGTTATTTTTCTTGTAACTGCATAACCTTGATTTCTGAAATACCTTCGAATAGTTGAATAGGTGTATGTTACTATTTAAACACCCCGACAACTTGAGGGAATAATCAAGCTCAACTTTTGTCACGACCCAAACCGAAGGGCCGTGACGAGTACCCAGTGCCTTACTCAACCGAGTACCGACGTAACATATCTCTCTTATCATACTATCATGAGTAAATGAGCCAGAAAACCCGTCATGAGTTAACAAGAATAGAACATAAGAGAATACTCAAACATATGACGACCCAACATGATATACAAACTTACACATGTGACATACAGGTCTATAAGGCAAACATGACCATTTGTAAACTCAAAACATAGGCGGACAAGGCCAAACAAGTATCCATACCCCTCATCTGTCTACAAGCCTCTAAGAGTACATAAAATCATAAAGGTCGGGACAGGGCCCCTCCATACCAATCAATACATATCCAAAGCATACTGACCAAATAGGCAGCTCCGGAGCAAGTGGAGTGCACCAACACCTCCGCTGAGCTGATGGCCTACTAGGAAGACTGTCAACCTATCAATCGGGACCCGCATGCATGAAACGCAGCGTCCCTAGGCAAAATAGACGTCAGTACCAATAAAGTACCGAGTATGTAAGGCAGAAAAGCATAACCAAGAGCAATAATGTAAAGAGAGATAGAGGAGATACAACCTGTAACATCTGAGTGCTAAATCCATAATACATATATATACATAAACTTTTAAAAACATACGCCTCTGTGGGCATCATCATCATATCGTACCCGACCTCAAAGAGGACTCGGTAAAAACGTACCCGACCATCATAGGGCTCGGTAGAATCATACCTGGTCATGTGGAGCTCGGTAAACCCAACTGATCAGTGGCTGCACAATAGGTGCCATACCCGACCGACCGACTATAGTGCGGCTCGGTAGAGTAAAATCGATACTTTATATAATGCATGTTAAACTCATGGAATCACCTTATAAATCTTTTGGAGTGACCTAAGAACATTATGGACATCCATACCCTCAATATGAACCTTAGTAGGATTCAAGGATCATACACACTTGCTTAGAATAATTTTATAAGGAAAGAACAACATGGACAACCTTAGTTGCTAGGAGTAGATCCGTTATGAAATAGCGTATTCATTTCACTTTAGATCATGCCAAAATAAAGAAGGAAGATCCTTAACATGCCTTAACTCCGTTAAGTCCTTAATGCCTTCCAAGCAATTCTTCAAACAACTCAATTTAATCTACCACGATGTTAGGAGATTCAATATCAGTGCTGAGTAAGGGCTAAGTCCGCAACTTAAACTAGTAGCTTGTTTACGTAAATTTTGGCAGCATCTCTCCTATAACATGCCATCCTCCAATAGCATATACCAACAACAACAAGAACATGTATGCATCTTGTTCCAACCTTATCTCCATCACAATATACAACAAAATAGTCCAGACACTCTAATCACTTCATACATAAAACGACAACCAATCTAGTGTCCAACAACCTACAAAAATGTAACGACGAACAACCAGCCAACCACCCTGCCATTATGTGGTGTTTCTCCACACTGTTTCTCCTCCCAAACTCCATGAAACATTAGCAAAATAGACAACCCAACAGCAACGCGAAACAACCCACAAAACAGTCTCACAAGTTCAACAACTCAAAACTAATTTTTCGGTTTACTAAAACATGTTTCGACTTGTCTTTTCTTTCAAATTGAGCAACACAAACAACACCACATAATTAAGCCTCTATCTTATAAACCGGCCATCAATTCAACTTAAAAATAATTTCACAACCAGCCAACAGTGATGCAACAACAAACAACATACTAGTCATTTAAAACACGCTAGGTGTAGTCTTTGCTATCGAGTTACAACTCGTACAAGCACATAAACTTACTTTGGACTGAGTAGAACCACGAAACCTAGTCCTTCTCCATTAAAAATTAGTCCCCCAACACAACTACATGAAGGAGAAAGAGAAACTAACAAGCTGTCCGGGGTTTTAGGCACTAGAATCACATAGTAACATCCGAATTAACCTATGGTTTGTGTGGGGTTTTTGGGAAGGAGTTGCTTGGGTTAAATTTGGTTTTCTTGGTCTGAGAGATAGCTGAAATAACTGAGTTGATAATCCCATAAAAGTCCCCTCTTGGCCGACTTTGGGGCTTTTGATTTTGTCTTCTCATTTTGGCAAGTGGGTGATGCACCTACTTGTCACCTTACTAATCTGCGCAGGCTCGCGAAATACGAGTATCTCTGTACTCCGAGATCGTATTGACAAACGGTTTAATGCGTTGGAAACTAGACTCATAGATCTTTAATTTGTTAGGTAGATCATCCCTTAATTCCAAGTATATTGGGAGAAAAACTCAGTTATATTTGACCTAATTTTCAGCACATTTATGAATGGAACTTGTGATAACCTTTTTCCACTTTTTGTTATATAACTCGCTTGACTTCAAAACATAACACCAACTATCATACGACTAAAAATACTCATAATATAATCTCCTTATAATGTTAATCACTTTGGTCTCACCCCAAGATTACATTTTAAAACAATCCAACTTGTCGACTTTCGACAAAACTTATTTTCTTCAATTCGTTTAGCTTCTAAGCCTTCAAATCCTCTTGCTACTCTGTATTAATGATCTTAAATATTTGTATCCTCCACGTTAACATGATGAACTAACTTTGTAAACTTTTCAAAGATGATTCCATTTCTGAGCTTACATTAATTGACTTATGACATACTCTTACATACGAAAACATGGGGTGTAATAACTTTCTCTCAATTTTCTTCCATGTTCTTTATTCTCAGATGCTATCAGAGCTAGTGTCATCCCTATTGTTGTGTCTCCATATGTTGGACCTCCTTATTATGGTATCCGCGGTCCAGATGTCCTTTTCTAGGCATGCAAATAGAACGAGTGTCCCATTTTGGTTGAATGATTTTGGATGATTCTCCCCTCTTGATGTAGATTTTGGATTGAGTTAGATCCAAAAACCATTATTTTTAACATTGTTATTGGGTTGGGTTACCCTCTGACAAACAACTTATTCCAAATATTGCTTTCTAGTTGGAGGTAATTTAGTATCTTGGAAGATATATAAAAAAACCTAGTTGCAAGATCCATCAGTTGAGTTTACTATATCTATATCTGATAAAAAGTTTAGGTTAATAAAGTGTGGGTTTGAACAACACTTGCCTGTTCTAATAAAACACCCTGCCTATCTTACATTCTGAATTATTTTTGCTGCAGGAATTCCATTTGGATCAGTAAATCTGTTGCATGGAGTCGACGAAAATGAAAGCAAGGTAAATCCTCTTTGTATTCTCCTTTTCCTCTTTGGAAGTGCTGTATTGGATTCCATCTATAGTGGTATCATGCCTAGTGTGGCAGTGGTTGGGAGCAAAGACATTCTATATTCAAGCTCGCTTCAGATTAACTTATCAGTTAAAATATATCTATGAATGTCTTGGTTCTTAATGAACATGTGATCTTGTGCCTTTTCTTTCTAATATGATTTGGAATATTTTGTTCTAAGCCTAGTTGTAATTCACAATATTTTGAAGACAGGAATGTTCTTATACAGCATTTTTGCCCTATTCCCACAAGTAAAGAAGAGAAAACCAGAAATCCTCTTGATCTAATCATTTTTGTATCCATCTGACAGACATGAATAGAGTTAGAGAAGACAGACAAATTTCTATCTTTTGAAGTCTGTTTAATATTACTAGTAACTAATTTTGGAAGATTGATCTGGTTGGTAGTCTGCATGAGAATCAGTGGTCTGCATGAGAATCAAGAACCAGTATGGCAGGAGAAGACATAATCTACTGTTTTTTAGTTCATGTAAAGTGAAATATGAAAACATTCGGTCTTACTTGTCTGGAGGACCATGTATGTGCAACTACATGTGCTATGCATGCCATAGACATTTATTAGAAGTCTGAGCTATTAAAGCTTCTGAAACTCTACCTGCTTTTAATTCTTAATCAGCTTTCCTTGCCTGAGATGTGCACTCACATTATTATCCTATATTAAAGCTATATTTTTGGGTGCCTAGATAACATCAACTGCTGGTGGAGGGACACTGACGTTAGAATTTGGGGTACTCAGCCGCTTAACTAATGATCCCAGTAAGTAAAACACTATTGATCTCATGTACTCAATTTTCCTTTCATCTTCTGATCTTATTCAAGAGGATCTTCAGTATTTTGTCCAGGTTTACTCATTCTAATGACCCTGACATGAGTAGTTGTTTGTTTCAGCTGACATAAGGTACACTCTAGATCCTTGGTGGAACAAACTCGAAAGAGCTGTAATGTAGGTAAAATGAGTATATCTTTAGGAATCCAATACCTTCGCTTAGGAGCTTGGGTCATTAAGTTTTACTCTTCAACTTGGTTTAGTAACAGACCTTAGATATCATTTAGGTTCTTCAAAAGATCGAGATTATTTAAGTTCTTTCTACATTGTACTCAACTGAAAGAAGAATGAAGAGAAAAATCTGGACCTGTTAAGGAGTAGTACTTTCTTTTTTTCCCCCCTTTTCGGGGGTTTGGTGGGGGTTTGGTGGGGTGGGGGGGAGAATTTGAGATGAGTCAGGCTGCGGAGGTTCCCAATTTGATTTCTAAAGTGTAGTCGACTTTTAAGTTTTAAGTGTTAGCATTAGAGGTGGTACACTCATCTGAGCTTCTAAGAACTGTCAACCCTTTATATTCTGACTGTTTATGGAGTTATGTAATCCATTAGATATCTAGTGTGTAGTGACTGTTAATGTTTGGACACAATTCCCATGTCTCAGGCCCTTTCAAGTAGCAGATCTTCTTAAAAAAATTGAACAGTAGTTTGTTTCCCCCTTTATCGTGTTTGGTAAATCGAGCATGTAAATTCATGTAGTTTTGCTTTGTGAACTTATGCTTATTCTTGTTATGATGAAATGCAGTTTTTGAGCAAGTTGCAAAGAACGCAGTTCGAGGATTATGGGCTCGCCGGTCAAAGATTAATTTAGTTGGTGCTCATATAGATGTTTTTTCTGGTGACTGGACACAAAAGGTCACATTCTTTCAAATCTAGGACGTGCATTTTGTCGTTCTGATAGGCATGATAAGAAATTTTTGATTTGGCTTGATTCATGATGTCACACAACTTGAAATCCTTATTGTTTGTCGGTGCTGTTGTGCATGGAATAGGTAGACTAATGGAGAGAGTGAAGGAATGTGCCTGGGGGAGGAAGTATATGGAGGAAAAAGTCAGGTCAGCTGTCCAGCTGCGATGGCATTTTGTTCTCAATTTGATGCTAAGTGCGGGAGAGAGAGGTAAAATTTGGGGGTGGGGGGGAATTGACTGAAGGGTATAGACTGCAGTTCTGATTTCTTCTTTGGTTGAAGAGGCAACACAGATAAAAGAGAGGTGGGCTGGACAAAACATCTTTTCCTACTCGAAATGGCCCCTCGCTTCTAAAATTTCTGGAAAGTAGTTGTCTTTCAGTTTTATCTCCTTTCTCCAAAATTTAAAAAAAGGAGAGAAAATCCAGAAAAAAAAACTGAAATCTTTTGAATTTCATGATATAGTGTCTGAAATATAGAGGGGTTTGAACTACAACTACGTTAAGGATATCTACCTTCATCTTTGACTACTGTAACTAAAATATCTATTTCTTATGCATATCTGTAGTACTTTGCTCTGATAATGTATAATGTGTTACCCTTAGTTGATTATCTTTTAATCCCTAAACGGAAGACTGAAAGTCATCTGTGTGCTAAAATATTTACATCTCGTAACTTGCTATAAGTGTTCGGCATTGGATCTAACAGCTAGCCCTGCTGTTTGTACCTCTTGTTGAAGAATTAGAACCTAGATATTTAAGGGTTATGATTGACTCAAAAAGCTGGATACATTAAAGGAATGGTTTCAACTAAACATGGCCACTTTGACTTCGTTAGTCATTCCTTCTGCATTTAGGATCCAGGAACTGTCATTTTTTAGCACTGCAACCTAGCATTATTGGTTTCTTGCATTTCTTTCTCTTTTCCCTTTGTAGTCAAGTAATATAAAATATTTGTGCTTTGCAGGATGCTGGGATAGGGACAAGTATAGACTCTTTCTATGAATATCTCTTAAAGGTAAATTCTCAACTGTCCAGAATAATTGCTTTTTGTGTATACAAAATTTATAAATAATACTCCTTTTGCGTAGTTTGTTTGCTTGTAATCATTAGAACTCATTTCTTATTGGTAGTAAAAGCGTAGAATAAGATCTTTATATCTACTCTACTGTTCCTATCCTCCTAAACATGTTTTTGCAATCATGATTCTAGACTTTGTTAATAGAGCAGGATACTGATGATTTGTATAGCCAGACTTAACTAGTTTGGGCAGAGACCCAGTTGATTGATAATTTTGGACTTTGTTTATTGTTGGATTGCCTCAAAAGAAACCTTATATCATGTAAAACACTGTCTGGTTGTATGCTCTGTTACTGTACTGGTGCCATTGCTCCATAAGGCACTTTCTCTGTTTTCTGGTTAGAAGCTTCATGACGAATTCTCCCACTTAATTCTGCACCTATGAATTTATCTTAGGGTATAGTGTTTGTTTAAAACGCAAGTGAGAATTATTCAGGACATGGTTCTGTTCAAGCTTTATGCCAACAAGAGAGAATTGGAACAGTTTAACTGCAAACAATAACGTGGAATTAATGTTTATGTACTATAGTTTTATTTATGTCCAAAAGTAGCTCTCTTTTTCTTCGTATTGCTAAAAATCTTATACACATTAGTTATAAATCCTTGATCCTGCTGTTGTTTACCTTCTTATGGATGAGCTAACCACTAGTATAGGATATGAGGTTCTATGGTGCATGCTATTCCGCAGATGGTTTTGTTTAATTGGTGAAACTCGTGAGGGATTGACTAAGAGCTTAAATTCTGGAGAAGCATTGCAGAGATTCAGCTTTAGCATGTGTTTGTGAGACCAACAATGTTACAGGAGTGAATGTTTTGCTTTCCTAGAAATGTAGATGTTAAGATGGATGTGCAGTCATTTAATATCAGACCAGATTTATTAGAAAAGAAATGTTACACTAGATTAGAAAACAATCACATCTGAAAGAAGTAAAAGTTGCACATATAGAGAATAGAATGAGAGAATATCAATTGAGATGGTCTGACCATGTTCTATGCAGACCTTCAAAAGCACTGATCTGTAGGTGAATGCTATGACAATTGAAGGACTTAAATAGGGACCAGTAAACCTGAAATTTATAAGGTGGATATCGTTGCAAAAGATCTATTACATCTCGGGATTCTTGCGGGTTTAGCGAAGAATAAAACACAATGGGAAAGAAGATCCATATAGATGGTAACAACTAGGTGGAGTCAAGACATACTTCTGTGGTACACCTACATTAGTTCCAGTATTTGCTAGAAGTTCTTTTTGGTTTGTTTATATGTTTGTATGTCGATGTAGGAATAAGCTTGGGTTTAGAGAACTTCTATTGGCACCCCCTAACATGCCGTAAAAGCAAGTTATTGTGTAGTGGAATGACATAAGACGAAATAGAGCAAAATGGATAGAGGGGATTAAGATGACCGACTCTAGTAGTTCCGGTGGAGGTGTAGTTGTATTCGTTTTGTTTAAACCATCAATTTAATCGTTTGTATGTCCTTTTTTAAAAGAGTATCCTGTGTAATTATTACAATTCAAGATTCAAATATTCAAATTTGAACGGTGTTTATATTCAGGTAAAGGACTCTTTCTTTTTCATTGTCTTTTCGGAAAAAGGGCCTAAAATGCCCCTGGACTATTCGTTTTGGTACAATAATGCCCTTCATCCACCTATTGGCCCAAATATGCCCTTCCGTTAATGTTTTTGGCTCACAAATGCCCTTTGAGTTAACTGAGGGACACGTGTCATCGTCATATTAGCCCATTCTAAATATTTCTTAATTAATTAAAAAGACTTATTATTCATACTCGAAAAATAAATTTCTGAAAAGCAATTTTTCTAAAACTTTTTTTTACTAAAAACTGAAGAAAAAAAAGGAAGTTTTTTTCAGTGTTTACAAAAAAATAGATTTGTTTTGCTAAAAAATGAAAAAATTAACAAAACAAAAAAATCAGTTGAAAAATATTTCTTTAAAAAACTGGATTTCTTTAATTTTTTTTTCCAGTTTTCATGAACTTTGTAAAGGGAAATAGTGTTTGTATAAAAAGTTTTTATATTTGGTTGGCATCTACGAAAAATGACTTCTCTTACTTGATTATAAAAGTTATTTCCCTTTACAATATTTTGATTCTTGATTTTATATCATTATTCCTATTTCAGTTAGACTATATCAGTACAAAAAATTTTAATACTCAAAAATCTCATCCAAACACTCTTTTTTTGCTAACTGTATCATTGGTTTAAGGAAATGTTTTTCTACAAATTATTTTTCTACTCAGAAACCAACTAATAAATTAAAGAACGTTATCGTGAACTTTTTTTATTTTTCAAAAAATAATTTATTCTGCGAAAATATTTTTTGAAAAATGTGATCTGCCGTACCAAACGCACCAGCACCAGTCTTTGATTTTTAACAGTTTCATAATAAGTGTCACACTTAATCAATTAAAAAAATCCAGTTTTAAGAAAAATATTTATTAAAACTGGATTCTTTAAAAATATTTCCTTTTCGAGTGTTTTGAAGAAATATTTTTCTAGAAACTTGATTTTTTTTTCCAGTTTTTAGCAAAAAACATCTACTTTTTTTTCTTTCAGTTTTTACAAAAATATTGTTTTAGAAAATTGCTTTTTAGATTTTATTTTTATTTTTACAAAAACATTATTTTAGTAAAAAAATCTATTTTTTTTGTAAAAACTGAAAAAGAAAATTCTTTTTTTTCTTCTATTTTTAGTAAAAAAAAATTTAGAAAAATTGCTTTAGAAAATTATTTTTCAGGTATAAATAATGAGTCTTTTTAATTAATTAAGAAATATTTAGAATGAGCTAATAGGACGATGACACGTGTCCCTCCGTTAACTCAAGGGCATTTGTGAGCCAAAAACTTTAACGGAAGGGCATATTTGGCCCAATAGGTGGATGGAGGGCATTATTGTACCAAAACGGATAGTTCAAGGGCATTTTAGGCTCTTTTCCGTTGTCTTTTTGGTGATTATAACCATCCATGTGAAAATAATTTTGTATGAGGAAACCATAAAGCTTCCTGGAATATTGTATATTGCCAAAGTTACTGGTCCCTGTCTTATCTGTATTTACATTAAACTCTGGAAGTGGGGGGGGGGGGGTTACTCTTGCTTTGGGGACCTAGTTCAATTATAATATCATCTCGTATCTATATTTAAATAATTTAGAAGCTCGTAAACACAATAATTTCCAATTTTGCTGGGGGGAAACTAGAGTTGCATGTGTTTCACTATTGGACAGATGGAAAGATGTATTAAAAAAGTGCCTCCTTGCACTTTCCTGGGAGTGGAGGGGGAGGGTGAAGAGGAAAGGACACGGTGTTGATAGGATGGTTATATTCTGACATTTACCTCTAGGTGATTTTGCTATGGCATGGTTGCTGAGATCAGAAAATACTTATTGCTAATATTGGATTCTTGTTCTTTATGGACTACTTTTATTCACAAGCTTTTTTGTTAGCATTTTCAGGGTCTTGTAATTGACAACTGGAAGTTCAGATTTGACTTTAAGGAGTTAGGAGTAGTTTTTCATTTTGAACTAAATGAGTTAGTAGTTTAATTGCTTCGTTTCACAAACTCATGAATTCCTATAGGTTGATTTGTATGTAAATTTTCCTTAATCCTGACCTACTCATTCACATGTTTATTTCAGGCTTATTTGCTATTTGGGGACGAAGAATATCTATTCATTTTCCAGGAAGCTTATAAGGCTGCTATGCACTATCTCTTTAATGATCCTTGGTACGTAAAGCTGCTTGCTAAGGCTTGTATTCAATACGGAGAAATCCCCATGGCTGTATTCCAATGATGTTGTTACATCAAGAGAACTAATATAGTTATTCTTTTGGAAGTGCGTCACAACATGTCTAGGTTCGTTTAGTTTGAGTATGACTACATCTCTTAGATTATTTCTAAGGATACTTTAGAACACTCTCCACTTAATTGTTAGAGAATAATAACTTCCATTATTTTTGCATTACGAAGGCTAAGGCTCCTAAATAGGAAGCCCAATTCTGTAGTCAATAACCAAATCAAGAAGATATTTTCCTTACTCTCCTGTATTACGAGTTGGTACTCCACAATTTAAAGTCTTGCCCACCACTAATTTTCTCTTGTTCTCTAGACCTAAAAGTTCTATGCAAATTTGCCTTTTTCAATATGTGTAGGTACATAGAAGTAAATATGAATTCTGCTGCCCTTGTCTGGCCTTTATTTAACAGCCTGCAGGCATTCTGGCCAGGTCTTCAGGTGATTTGGTTATGGAGATCTCTCATACCAAAGCAAACCATTGTTTCCTTAAAATGTTATTCGTAGACGGAACTAACTTTTGTGTATTTGTTGAAAGGTTCTAGCAGGGGATATTGAGCCTGCCATTAGAACACATGCTGCTTTCTTCAGCGTCTGGAGAAGATATGGGTTTACCCCAGAGGGTTTCAATCTAGCTACGCTCACTGTTCAAGTACACTACCTTACTCTTGTCTAGTTCTTTTTGATATTTTGAGTTTCTTTATCTGCTAGTTATTTTATCAATGTACTTGTGTATGTAAAGTGACCTAGATATAGGCAGTGCCTGTTAGCATGAAATTGCTCTGGGTGGACCTTATACGTGCTTAAAAGGAAAACCTCCATTGTATTGTTTGGTTGCTCACCTTAGCCCACATCACGAGCGATCATATAAGGTTAAAAGGTTTCATTTGGCGATCTTCATAGACACGCCTTTGACTCGTACAACTATTTCTCCATCGGGTCATTCTGCGTAACACTTAATCATTCTTTTAGCAAGTCACTTTTCATATAAAGTCGTCCATGTAAGTGGATAGAACGTTTTAGTGGTAGATCATTTCTCATCGCTGTGAAATATAAGCAGTCAGGCCACCACGTGAAGTCTTCTTCCATCTCCTCGAATTCTTTGTGCATTGATCTTGTTCCTTCTATTGCCTCTTTTTGTGCTGACTGGGCACCTGACTGCTATTGCGAGTGTGGTTAGGATTGGTTTGTTTACTGTATTATGACTTATCTTATATTTTATTGTATTTTGTTTACAATATAGCAAGGCCAGAAAAGCTATCCTCTGCGTCCGGAATTGATTGAGAGCACATATTGGCTGTACAAAGCTACCAGAGATCCCAGGTTGGCGTGCTTGCTCTTGAATTGAGTTTTGCTTTCGCCTACATTTTTCACTAGTTAATTTAACACGGAACATTATTGGATGATCGGTCACTACCTCTTTCATGATTGTATTGTGTGAAGAGTAATATCTTTAGGCACGTGCAATCTTCATAGGGTTAGGTTTTTACTTAATTGTTTTGCAGTCTATTCAATGTTTTAACAAAGCTGAAATTAAATGGAAATCACAACCAGGAAAGATCTTACAGTATGAATGTGTTGTATATCCAAGTTAGCAGAGTCATTCATTCTAGGAACGGAAGATCACGTCTTTCTTGCTTGACATCGACATCTTTTAGCCCATACATGTAAGCTCATCAGATACACAGGGATTACTAGTCTTTCCACCCAGAATGACCCAGACAAAGATTCCCTCTGAAGAAATCCTTTTTAGATTTCCTATTGGCAGTCCTTATCAAGTTTCCTATCTATGATCGTTGTGACGTTTGTCATAGCCTGGATGTTGTATCTGGATGTGTGTGAAGGTAACCTCATAATTAGGGATTTATTATTACTTGTCTGAGGCACCCAGGAGGGCCAAATAGACACATAGCAAAAAGTCTCACTCCTACAAACGAAGGGAGTTGAGGAAATCAAGTGAAGTGTCTATATCGTATACATCTAACATGTTACACCAAAAAAGCCAAAAGAAAACTCAGTTTGAATATATGGTTCTGCTTTATCTTCAGAGCATCCTTGGTTTCATTTTTTGTCCGAAGGACCAAAAAGTAGTTTTCATCCAAACCCTTTTTAGGTAGATAATACTTTCTGTTTCAACTTCACGCAGATAGCATCTGTTGCTTAACTGCAGCCCCTTTTTTTGCAAGTTCTCGTAAGTCAGACAGGATTCATGAGCCACTAGCTAAGAGAAGCATCTCACTTTTTGAGGAGCATCTTTTTTCCAAATCTATTTCCAAGGCCAAAAGGAGATCTGATCTGTCCCTTCTGTTAATGTTGTAACAAGTAACACCTTCTTTTTGTGCTAGAAATTTCCTTCCTTGCATGATCAAAAGAGATTCCAGAAAGGGTGAAAGAATGGTTAATGACTATGCACAGTTTGAGTAAAGCTGCACGGTCATTGCTACACTCTGAAAATTTTGATTTCAATTATTTAAATTCCTGGATAGCAATTTAATCAATGCACTCAGACTTTAAGGGTTTGAGGCTTATGTTTCTTTTAATTTCATCTATTAAATCATTTTGATATAGGTATCTGGATGCTGGAAGGGATATGCTAGCTAGCTTGCAATATGGTGCCCGATGCACTTGTGGATATTGTCATATATCCGATGTTGAATTTCACAAACAAGAAGATCACATGGAGAGCTTTTTCTTGGCAGAAACTGTAAGGAATAAGGCTCAGTTTTATTTTACCGTGCTCTGTCTGTGGTATATCAGTTTATTCCTGTGTCTTGTTTAGAAAATATCAAGTGATTATGAGGGACCACCTACATGAATATATATGGGGTATTATGAGGATAGTGGACACTGGAAAAAGTAAAAGCACAAGAGAATAATTTCCATTTGCCCTCGAATTATTTCTGAACATCAATTTTAGTCCTTTAATTAGTAAACAGACTTTTTACCCTGACATAATGAGTGGGTCAAGCACATTAAGTCCTTTTGCTGCAGGATTCAGCCAACTGACGGAAATTAATAGCCCATCCAGCTTGGCTGAATCTCCAAACCTTCTACCTCCTGACCCTACAAACTTTCGCTTACTCTCTGCAACCTTAACTCTAGATCTCCAAAATATTATTTCTAACACATTGTGAAGCTCTTAAGGAAGCATTGATGTATAAATGAATTTGTGGTTGGGCATCTTATAGAAGTCTAACTTAGTGACGAGATTAAGGAAAATACAAGTCTAACTTAGACGAGATTAAGGCAAATATGATTTCTCTTGTAACTTCTAGGGTGAGCTACTTCAAAAGTCATTAAGGGCTGGCATAAAAACAGATTAGACTTGGTGGATGAATGATGTCTCAGTTGTGTGTGAACACACCGCTTTTCTGTTGTGAACTAATCGCAGTTTTATGACTAGTGGCTATGTGTGAATAGTGAAGGTGATCTTGTAATCTGATCTTAGCTGAGCGTAAGCAGAGTAACCTTATCATGTTTTATGTCATATTACTTCTCTTTTATCTATGATATAAGTACTAATAAATTGATTTGTGTCGTATTTATTTAACCATGATTTGAGGACTACTCTCATGTACTGGTATCTTGCTTCATTGGCTTGAACACATGCATGATACCCTTGATAATCATCTGAACAAAATTCTTGTTTTCCACCCCCCCCCCCCTCTCTATATATATATATGTATGTATGTATACATGCACACCCCACATTGTCATCTTAATTATAATTGTTTTTTTTCCTGTTCCATGTATTTGGATACTTCTCTAATTAATATTCTACTATTTTTTCAGGTTAAGTATTTGTGGCTTCTTTTTGATTTAGCTGCTGGTCCAGATAACCTGGTTGAGAATGGTCCATACAAGTAAATTATCTATATCGTTGCTTGTATTCATTATTTATTTTATTCTTTAAAGTTTCTGCACTGCCCTTCCTCCTTCCCCATGCGAAGAAAGAAAAAAGAAAATAAAATTCACCACTTTCCGTTTCTTTTCCTTATTTCTTTAAATTTTCTCCATCTTCCTTCTGCTCAATAGTTTTGGCATTTCTTTTAATTTTGAAGGTATATTTTCAGCACAGAAGGCCATTTATTGCCTGCAACTCCTCAAATATCTTTAGTACGTGAACATTGTTCCTACTTCGGAGCATATTGTAGGAACAGCAATTTGATACTGAAAACTCATACACCTGAGAGTGCAGAAACTAATTCCAGTCACTCTCAAACACAACCTGCAGATTCAAGTTTCTTATCGCGCTCCAGTTATCAAAGTTCCCCACCTATAACTGGTTTGATTAAGGTCAGAAATTTAAAAGGTTCTTATATTGACTAATTCCTATTGAATGTTTAGTTCAATCAATGGGAGTTTGCTAACATGAAATTCCCCGTATTTTGATTTTAGTTTAGCTAAGAAAGCATGACGGTCCAATAAAAAGTTGGACATGAGTCTTATTCTTTTTCTTTATTTTAGAGCCAATTTACATGATGCGCTTCTTTGATTGGACTCCAGGCTTTGTACAGCTTGATCTTTAAGTTGAAATTTTACAAACTAAAGTTTCCTAATGCTGCTTCAAATATGTGCAGTTCAATAGATATAATATTTTCTTTTGATGAAGATCAGTAGATCATAAAATTTTTGTAGTTTGACTTGGATATTTGTTTGGTAGAACAAATGTTAAAGTAATTCTTGTAGCATGGGTGTGAAATTTGATTTGACTTGAAAAAAGTCACATGATAGATTAAGGTTGAATTGTTTAGCTATGTTTGAAGGCTTGCAGCCTTTATCTATGTGTGATTAGTACTATTTTTCTTGTGATATGGAATACGATGGGTCTGATAATCCTCTCAAAGAGGTTGGTAATCAAAGTCACATTTAAGGATGGAGACAGTCCATGGTTTTGTTTGCAAGAGACCAAGCTGGCAGAGGTAATGAAACAGGTAGCTCGTAGTGCGTGTGTAATAAATTGGGTAGGTGGATTCTATAGATAAAGGGGTAGCATACAGTATATTTGTATCATGGGGCAAAAGCTTGATGTTTATGGTCAAGGGTTAAGGTGCTTAATCATGCAATACCTGTGAAATATAACACTAACTTGGATGTCTATCATAAATAGGTACTTCAACTTATCAAACAAAAATTAGTATTGTTTTTTTCAAAATAGGTGCACATCCATATTCTTGGATTACTCTCCCCGGAGAAGATAAACTAGTGTACAAATTCCTGTATGGGCTAAACTGCTAACTTCTCTCGTATTAGGGAGATCTTGTTTTTCCTTTTCATAATCATCACTATCTTCAGAAATGCAGGAAAAAAGACATTGGCATACTCCTACATTATGCACTAAATGACTATGTTGCGTGGACTCTCCAAAATGTAGCCACACCCCGGTCGGATCCTTCAAAAATGCACTACTTTTGGAGGATCCGACATGTATCTGGCCACATTTTCGGAGAGTCCGAGCAACATAGCTAAATGAAACAAGCTCATGGCAGAGAGGGGAGGATGGGAGGTTTCTTGTGGTAGATTCCAATATGGACTTAAAGTCCAAATTTTTTAGTATTAGGGAGCTTTAATGTAGTGACTGTATTTCCGTTTTATCTTCCGCTCAAGTTCTCATAGATCCTTTTTTGCTGGAATTTTGTAAGTTGTATAAGAAGGGAAAGTAATTTTATTGGTCAAAGTGTTTTAAATTCTTTGGATGTCCTAATATGGAAGATGTCACTTAAAATGAGGAGACACTCCATTTCTGAACCTTGATTTAAAATATCTTGTTCTATTTCATATGGATACCATGGCCAGTGACCCTCCAAACTGCTTTAGCAAAAAAAAGAAAAAAGGAAAGATCTATATATATATATATAGAGATCATTTTTCCATGTTACTGGAAGATCATTTTCACTTGAATGCTGACAGAAATTTGTTTTTCATGGTAGGGACTCTGTCCAGGGCTAACCCATGGACAAAGGTTTGGCATATCACTCATGGCTCTGGTGGATCCAAGTAGCGAGGACGAAAATTCAAGTCACAGGGAGACAACTGAAGTTCAGAGTCATTCAGTTGTGCTGATTTCAGACCCCAATTCTGAAATTTCCCTAGCAAGTCCCCATAATGATCATGGCAATGATCCAATTCGTGCGCCACAAGAAAAGAGCCCCTCTTCAAAAGAAGGCAGATAACCGGACACGATATAATGGAATTTAGCCTTGTCCAATTTGCTGTCCATCAAAGGACTTCCCAGCGTTGGTCATGATTAGGAAGGGGTTCAAGCTTCAACATCCTGGAAGGTGAAGTCAGGGTTCTGCTTGTATATAGTGATTTGGCTGATACCTATCGCTGCCAGAAGATGGGCAATAGTGGCAAGAGCCCGATTTCCTCTTTTCAGTGTCATGATTCTTAGAATGGTTTGTTAGGAGTCACAGTCATATGCATAATACACATAGAAGTATCCTGCAAAAATATAGGAATCAGGAGGTGACAAAACATGTCTAACTGTATACTAAGTTTGCTAACATTTAACTGTTGCGGCGGAGTTGGGTAAGACGGAATATGCTGGTGATCCTAGATCAGAGACAGGAAGAGTGACTAATCAATTTTGTACCCTTGAGATTGCTACCACAAGGTATTGATTATGTTCCTTAGTTATTTTCTACAGGCAATGTGGTATTAGTTTTGCCCAAATTCAAGTTTGTAAATCATGTACTCTAATAATATCAGTCAGTACCAGATGGACTGCATTTTTGGAGTTTGCTGGACCATAGGTTTCTGATACAATAATGGAGTTTGATTTAGAATTTGTTATACTTAAAGCCCCGTGTTAGCTCAAAATTGGCTTAATTTTGAAACAAATTCAGTTTATCAAAACTATCAATAATTAAAATCGAACTAGTATAATCTATTAATGAAATTGGAATTTATGATAGCTCTGACTTCTCTCTGGATTTACTCTCTGTAGAACATCCGTGTTGACGCAATGATAGTAAACTAACGTGTGCCTCTGCCGGCATGGGTAGAGGGAGACCTGAGAGAGATTCCGCTCATAAAACCGATCAAGGAAATAGTAAGTAGAACTACAGCTACTGGGAAGGATAGGTGAGAGATAATGAGGAAATGCACAGCCCTTAGGTTCAATGGAACAGTTGCAACAGATGGTTGAGATGTGGCCGCGTATGCAAGGATTGAGTTCAACTCAATTGACTATGGTTGAGATGTGGCCGCGTATGCAAGGATCGAGTTCAACTCAATTGAATGCAACAGGTGGTAGAGGCCAAAATTCATTGCGTAACCAAACAAAGGTGACATCAACTAGGGCTCCAATTGTAGAGATGATTGAGGCTGATATGGGAATCAGATGAAAGTTATAAAACAACTAGGTAAAAATAAGCTAATCACGACCCAGGAAGTCCAGATCCACAAACAACGGGATGCTGAGCATCAGAAGAACAAAAAGGAAAGGGTGAATCTATTTGCTGGGAATAATTTAGCGGCAAGAGGTATGAATCTCAAATTTATCGCACCTATGCTAAAGGAAGTTGAAAAAGTAGTCGAGTAAGATAGCGAAGAAGTAGACCTAGAAACGACAAAATGGAAGCATGCAATTGCATTGTATGTAGTTGGAGTCTCTCCCTCAATAGAAGTTCAGGGTCAATTCATTGCTGCTCAATGGAATTTCACTAGCAAACCTAAAATCTACTTCCATAATGATGGATACTTTGTGGTTAAATTCAACTGTGTGGAAGATAGGGATGTTGTGTTGCTGTCCGCACCACACACTATAAGAAATAAGCCTATCATTGTCAAAGCATGGTCGCCCAACTTTGATTTTTGTATAGAAGTGCTTCAGACAATCCCTATATGGGTTAAGTTGCCAAACTTGCCATTAAATTGTTGGAGTATCAACACTTAGTAGAATTGGGAGTGGATTAGGAGTTCCACTCTATGCAGATGAATGCACAACTAAAGTTGAAAAGATTTCCTATGCTAGGCTATTAGTTGAGATGGATGTCACAAAGGCCATGCCTAAATCGATTAAAGTCATGGATCCGACCGGAAAAATCTTTTACTAACATGTTGCGTATGATTGGGTCCCTAAATATTGCCCCACCTACCTACAAGTTGGCTATGTTTGCAGGAATGAGGTGAGAACAGCAAAGGCCATTCTTGTGGCCAAACAACTACAACCAAAGCCAAGAATGGAATGGAGAAGAAGAGCAGAGCAAGAGAAGGTTGAAGTAGGTACTAAACAACAGCCTCCTAACACGATAAATGTGCAAACATAGTAGGAATTACAACACATAAGTCCAAATCAGGAGGATGACAAAATGACATCCTGGGAGATAGCTAAAGGGAAAGCAGCAGCAAAAGTTGCTCAATCCAAGACAAGGGAAACAACAGGGATTAATGTATTCATTCCATTAACTATTCCAATAGGTGGAGAGACACTGGACAACACTACTGGAGAGAAGGGGCAATGTAGTTATCAATGAGATACTGAGGATCCACAACTCAAACAATCAACTAAATGAAGATCATATCATGGAATGTGTGAGTGTAAATAAAGTATAGAAACAAAAAGAAGTAAAGAAGTTTATACAAATTAATAATGTAGGTTTGATAGCAATACTAGAAAACAGAGTCAAGGAAGAGAATGCCAATAGAATAATCAACAAGATAACAACTAATTTGAGATGGTTTGCAAACTAATTCTACAGTAACTATGGTAGAATCTGGATATTATGAGATTCAAGTTGAGTGGAGTTTGATGTAGTTGCTGTGAGTGCTCAAGCCATTCATGGCATAGTTTGGATCCCTCAGCTACAAGTAAAGTTCACTTTGTCTGCAATTTATGGACTGCATACAATTGAAACTAGTAAGCCCCTATGGGAAAACTGAGAAGTTTTAATATGGATGACATATAGTTTGGGAACCCAGTCCAGAAAAATGAGGTGAGAGATTTTAATGATTTCATACAATCAAATGGCATGGCTGAACTACGTGCATTGGGAAGAAGATATACATGCACAAATGGACAGATCTATAGCAGGATAAACATGACTTTAGCCAATGCTGAATGGCTTTTAACAGTAGCTCCAACAGAAGTAATGATATTGAATCCTGGTTGTTCTGATCGTATCCTCTGAGCATACAATTCAAGGAAGTTGTGAAGAGGAATCCAAACCTTTTAGGTTTTTGAATTGCTTAGCGGACCACAAAGACTTTCTAAGTGTGATGACAAATGCATGTGGAAGCTATACAGGTACTAAGAGGAAACTTAAAGGGATGAAGGCAGCCCTGAAACAATTAAATATTAGAGAATTTAGAAATGCGAGAGAAAATCAATCATTATCAATGAAGGCTGCATGAAACTCAATCACAAATGGGGAACCACAATCACCATAGTGAGCTGTTTACTGCTGAAAAAGAATTGCAAAGAGAGCTGGAGAAATGGAGTCTCATGGAGGAGAGTATAACAAAGCAGAAGTGATGAACAAAATGGTTGGAATTGGGATATGCCAACGTTACCTATTTCTTTGCCAATTTAAAGAATAGGCAAGCTCAAAGCAGGATCAAACGCCTCGTCAATGACACAGGAGAAATCTTACAACAACCTAATGATATAGAGAAGGTCGCAGTTTCTACAAAAAATTGCTTGGTAGTGCTGCTAATCAACTACCAACAGTGGCTCTTAATATCATGAAACATGAGAATGGAATAATAAGAAAACAACAATTACATCTGATAGCCCAGGTTTCAAAAGAGGAAGTGTATCAAGCTCTTATAAGTATAGATGATCAAAAAGCTCTAGGATGTGATGGATTTAATTCTCTTTTCTTTAAAAGAGCCTGATCTTTGATTGGAGGGAGGTGACATATGTAGTGATTCAATTCTTTACTAATGAGAAAATGTACAAAGCTATTAATTGCACTACAATTACATTGATCCCAAAGGTCACAAATCCATCAAGGGTATTTGAATTCAGGCCTATATCATGTTGTACTATGGTGTATAAACTTATATCCAAAATCCTCACTAGAAGAATGCAAGATGTTATGGACAATCTAGTGGAAAAATAGCCAATATGCTTTTGTTCCAGGCAGGTTAATTACTAACAACATTATACTGAGTCATGAACTTGTGAATGGTTATGGCAGAAGAGGCATCACACCTAGGTGTATACTAAAATTTGATATGAGGAAAGCCTACGACTCGGTGGAATGGCCATATATTGAGAAAATTCTTAACTGCCTGCAGTTCCCAAAATAAATTATCAAATGGATTACGTGTAATATATAGATTGTTTGCTACTCAATTATTATTAATGAAGATCCTGTGGCACCATTTCAAGCCAAAAAAGGACTAAGACAAGGGAATCCCCTATCTCCTTTCTTATTTGTGCTAGTTATGGAGTATTTCAGTCGAAGTTTGAAGGGACTCAATGAAGTACCTAAGTTCAAATTCCATCCAAGATGCAAGAAGTAGCAGATTATTCAATTGGGATTTGTTGACGACCTTCTACTTTTCTGCAAGGGAGAACTAGAATCTGTCAACGTGCTATTCCAATATTTCCAACATTTCTCACAGGTATCTGGTTTGGCTGCTAATGTAAACAAAAGTTCAATATATTTTGGAGGGGTGAAGCCAGAGGTCCAACAAACTATCTTACATGCACTATAATTCACAAAAGGAGAGATTCCATTTAGATACTTAGGGATTCCTCTGAGTACTAAAAGACTATCAATCATTCAGTACAAACCTCTTCTTGATAAAATGCTGGCCAGAATCAAGTCACGGACTACAAGATACTTATCATATGCAGGCACTTTACAACTTGTAAAATCAGTACTTTTCTCTATACAAGTATTTTGGTCGCAAGTGTTTGTTCTACCAAAAAAGGTGACCCAACTGGTGGAGGCTACATGTAGGATCTTCCTATGGACTGGTGGAGGTCAGATATCAAAGAATACACTTATAGCACGGGATAGACTTTGCGTACCTAGGAGTGCAAGAGGCCTTAGTATTCTGGATATATATGTGTGGAACTTAGCTGCTATGGGGAAATTGCTGTGGAATGTTTCCAGGAAAAAGGACATTTTATGAGGCACAATGTAGGCAAAAAAAGCTACTCAAGCTTAATGGTGCAAAAAATTCTCAAAGCAAAAGTAGTATTTGATCAAATAGGGCTAACTGAAGAAGAAGTAGCAACTATGAATAACTATTCAATCAAGAAAGTGTATGTTAGATACTTATGTCTAAATATGTCCTAATCCCATATATAGTAGGTTTATAATATGTCCTAGTTTGATATGTAGTAGGAGTGGAATGAGTATTATATATAGGGCTCATTGTATCATTATTAATACATCAATAATATATTTTTCTTCCGTGCTTTCTCACATGGTATCAGAGCCACCGTGAGAAATTAATCGTTGTGTGTCATTTCAACGATATCCGGAAAGAAATAACTCAGTCACCGTGCAATTTTCCGGTGACCTAAGTGACTAAATGCGTAAAAGTCACTAATTATCAGTGTTGTGCAAAATCCAACACCACCAAAAGCTCCCCAACATAATTCCGACCAAACCCCCAGAAATTTCACCGGGAAAAGCCACCGCACGCGCCCCCACGCGCCTGCCGGAGCACTACTGCCGGCAGCTTATCAGCCTCACGCGCCGACGCGTGAGGGCCCTTCCGGCCAGAATTTTGAAAAATTTCTTTTTAACGGTGTGTTCGTCTGAGCATTCCGAGCCTACCCATCCTGTTTTCGTTTGATTCCGACCACTTTGAATTTTTTCCGGTAGCTACAGTACTTTTTCAGCAAAAACAGTATTTTCAGCATCTGTTTTAGCGAACTTTCAGTTGATTCTTTTTGTTATCTGGTGATAATCCAACCATGTCTTTGGGAATCAATGCTTTAGGGTCTAGAACCCGGGTTCTGGAAGTTCCGGTGTTATGATTACCTCAGAACCTTTAATGGGAGGTTCAAATTACTTAAATTGGGCTTCATCTGTCGAGTTGTGGTGTAAAGGTCAAGGAGTTCAAGATCATTTAACAAAAAAGGCTGGCGAAGGTGATGAAAATGCCAAAACACAGTGGGAGAAGGTCGATGCTCAGTTATGTAGTATCCTGTGGCGATCTATTGATTCCAAGTTGATGCCCTTGTTCCGTTCATTCCAGACATGTTATTTAGTTTGGTAAAAGGCTCATAATCTCTACACTAATGACATATCTCATTTCTATGATGTAATATCGCGAATGACCAACTTGAAGAAACATGAATTAGATATGTCTACTTACTTGGGACAAGTTCAGGTAGTCATTGAAGAATTTGAGACGTTGATGCCAGTTTCTGCTAGTATTGAATAACAACAAGAGCAACGACAAAAGATGTTTCTAGTTCTTACACTCGCTGGACTCCCTAGTGACCTTGATTCATTACGTGACTAGATTTTGGCTAGTCCAACCGTCCCCACAGTTGATGAATTATTCTCTCGATTACTTCGCCTTGCTGCAGCACCTAGCCACCCAGTAAGCTCACCGCAGACACTTGACTCATCTGTCCTCGTATCCCAAACAGTGGACAATCGGGCATCTTATACTGTGGAGAATAGACGAGGAGGAGGTCGTTTTGGAAGATCTAGACCCAAGTGCTCTTATTGTCATAAACTTGGACACACTCGTGACGTATGCTATTCTCTACATGGCCGCCCACCCAAAAATGCTTATGTTGCTCAGACTGAGACTACAGGTAACCAGGGATTTTCTTTATCTGAAGGGAGTATAATGAGTTCCTTCGATATCGAGCAAGTAAGCAGACATCTCCACAAGTAGCTTCTGTTGCCCAGACTAATACTTCTGCTGGTAATTTCTTTGCTTGTGTTTCCCAGTCTAGTCCTTCTGAACAATGGGTTGTGGACTCAGCCGCTTCTGATCATATCTCCGGTAATAAATCACTTTTGTCAAATATTGCATATTCACAGTCTCTTCCCTCTATTACTTTAGCCAATGGGTCTCAAACCAAAGCAAAAGGAGTTGGACAAGCGAATCCCCTACCCTCTGTCACTCTAGATTCCGTTCTTTATGTCCCTAGCTGTCCTTTTAATCTTGCATCTGTTAGTCGTTTGACTCGTGCCCTTCATTGTGGTATATATTTTATTGATCATTCTTTTATTATGCAGGACCGCAGTACAGGGCAGACGATTGGAATAAGACTTGAATCAAAAGGGCTTTACTACCTTAACTCCCTCAAATCCTCCAAGGCATGTCTAGTTACAGATCCTCCGGACCTAATTCACAGACGTTTAGGACATCCAAGATTATCCAAGCTTCAGAAGATAGTGCCTAGTTTGTCTAGTTTATCCACATTAGAGTGTGAGTCATGTCAGCTCTGGAAACATGTCAGCTCTGGAAACATACTCGAGCCTCCTATCCTCGTAGTATTGAGAGTCACGCAGAGTCTATTTTTTCTTTAGTTCATTCTGATATATGGGGTCCTAGTAGAGTCAGTTCAACCTTGGGATTTTGTAATTTTGTTAGTTTTATTGATGATCATTCAAGATGTACTTGGATTTTCTTAATAAAAGATCGTTCTGAGTTGTTTTCTATATTCCATAATTTTTGTGCTGAAATTAAAAATCAATTTGGTGTCTCTATTCGCACTTTTCGCAGTGATAATGCCTTAGAATATTTATCCACTCAATTTCAGCAATTTATGACTTCTCAAGGAATTATTCATCGGACCTCTTGTCCGTATACCCCTCAGCAAAATAGGGTTGCAGAGAGAAAGAATAGGCACATCATTGAGATTGCTCGCACACTTCTCATTGAATCTCTTGTTCCGCTGTGTTTTTGGGGCGATGCAGTTATCATAGCTTGTTATTTAGTTAATCGGATGCCTTCTCCCCATCCAGAATCAGATACCGTATGCAATGTTGTTTCCCTAATCACCCTTATACTCTGTTCCCCCTCGTGTTTTTGGGAGCACTTGTTTCATAACTTAACTTAGCCCCTGGAAAAGATAAGTTAGCTCCTCGTACTCTCAAGTGTGTCTTCCTTGGTTATTCTCGTGTTCAGAAGGGATATCGTTGTTACTCACTTGATCTTCGTAGGTACTTTATGTCCTCCGACGTCACATTTTTTGAGTCTAAACCTTTCTTTACCTCTTCTGACCATTCTGACCCCCTTGATATATCTGCGATCTTACCTATACCGACCTTTAAGGAGCCTACTATAGCTCCTCCTTCTACTTCCGCCACAGAAGCCTTACCCGAGTCTCCTATGGCTCCTCTATCCATTCCAGCCATTGAGGAGTCTTGTGTGGATCCTCCTAGACTCCCTGCCACAGGAACACCACTTTTGGCATATCATCGTAGTCCGCGCCCAGCATCAGGCCCAGCTGATTCACGTCCTGCACCTGACCCTGCTAATACAGCGGACTTGTCTCCTCTTAATCAACCGATTGCACTTCAGAATAGTATACGGACCACCCTTAATCCTAATCCTCAATATGTCGGTTTGAGTTATCATCGTTTGTCATCACCCCATTATGCTTTTCTATCTTCTTTGTCCTATGTTTCCATCACTAAGTCAATAGGTGAAGCATTGTCTCATCCAGGATTGCGACAAGCTATGATTGACGAGATATCTTCTTTACATACAACTGGTACTTGGGAGCTCGTCCCTCTTCCCTCTGGTAAATCTACTATTGGTTGTCGTTGGGTGTATGCAGTCAAGGTTGGTCCTGATGGTAATGTTGATCGTCTAAAAGCTCGTCTTGTTTCCAAAAGATATACTCAGATATTTGGTCTCGATTACAGTGATACCTTCTCTCCTGTGGCTAAGATAGCATCAGTCCGCCTTTTTCTATCCATGGCCGTTGTTCGCCATTGGCCCCTCTATCAGCTAGACATTAAGAATGCCTTTTTACACGGTGACCTTGAGGATGAAGTTTATATGGAGCAACCACCTGTGTTTGTTGCTAAGGGGGAGTCTCGTGGCCTTGTATGTCGCTTGCGTCGGTCACTTTATGGTCTAAAGCAGTCTCCTCAAGCCTGGTTTGGTAAGTTCAGCACAGTTATCTGGGAATTTGGCATGATTCAGAGTGAAGCTGATCACCCCGTGTTCTATCGGCGTTATGCCTTGAGTCTCTGTATTTATCTGGTGGTCTATGTTGATGACATTGTTATTTCCGGCAATGACCAGGATGGTATTACTAAATTAAAACAACATCTCTTGCAACACTTTCAGACTAAGGATCTGGGCAAACTAAAGTATTTTCTGGGTATTGAGGTTGCTCAGTCTAGCTCAGGTGTTGTGATCTCACAACGAAAGTATGCTTTAGATATTCTTGGAGAGACAGGAATGACAGGTTGTAGACCGGTTGATACCCCAATGGATCCGAATTCTAAACTTATGTCAGGACAGGGGGAGCCTCTTAGTGATCCTGCAAGATATAGACGGTTGGTTGGTAAATGAAATTACCTTACAGTGACAAGATCTGACATTTCCTTTTCTGTAAGTGTTGTGAGTCGGTTTATGGATTCACCGTGTGATAGTCATTGGGATGCAGATGTTCGCATTCTTCCATATATAAAATCAGCTCCAGGCAAAGGTTTATTGTTTGAGGATAGAGGCCATGAGCAGATCGTTGGATACTCAGATGCTGATTGGGCAGGATCACCTTCTGAGAGGCGCTCTACGACTGGGTATTATGTCTTGGTAGGAGGAAATTTAGTGTCCTGGAAGAGCAAGAAACAGAATGTGGTTGCTCGGTCTAGTGCAGAAGCAAAATATCGAGTGATGGCTATGGCGACATGTGAGTTAATTTGGATCAAACAGTTGCTCAAAGAGTTGAAATTTGGTGAGATTAGTCAGATGGGACTTGTTTGTGATAATCAAGATGCTCTTCATATTGCGTCAAATCCAGTGTTCCATGAGAGAACTAAACACATTGAGATTGACTGTCACTTTGTCAGAGAAAAGATACTCGGAAGATATTGCTATAAAGTTTGTGAAGTCGAATGATCAGCTTGCAGATATTTTTACCAAGTCCCTCACCGGTCCTCGTATTAACTACATATGTAACAAGCTCGGTACATATGATTTGTATGCACCAGCTTGAGGGGGAGTGTTAGATACTTATGTGTAAATATGTCCTAATCCTATATGTAGTAGGTTTATAATATGTCCTAGTTTGATATGTAGTAGGAGTAGAATATGTATTATATATAGGGCTCATTGTATCATTGTTAATACACCAATAATATATTTTTCTTCCGTACTTTCTCACAGTGTATATACTTATTCATGGTGATTTCTCGAATACCATGGATTAGATTGATATGTAACAATGCTGGATTACCTAAGTGGTTGTTTATTTTGTTCCTGGCATTACATAAGAGACTCCAAACAAAAGAAATGATTGCTTGCTGGGCCAATTTAGATGACATGTACTGTGTCTTATGCTTGAAGGAAAATGAAGACATTGATCACCTTTTGATTGAATGTGAATATGCAAAACAATTGTGGTCCAAACTGTTTATATGGCAAGGCATCAATAGGAATGCTAGAAATTGACAGCATGAAGTCACATGAGCAATGAAACATGCAAAAAATAAAAATACAAATGCATAAATATATCAGATGATTTTAGCTGGAGGCAGGGGCGGACCCACGTGTAGAGGAGAGGGTCACCGACACCCGGTAACTTCGGAAGAAAATATCGATATATGTGTGTATATACTTTCAAATTATGATATATATATCTCTTTGACCCCTAAAACTCAAAAGCACTTTGGGTGCACCGGTAGATGTTGCATGCTTTCATGTCAAATACTTGGGTTCAAATCTCTGCAGCTACAAAGTTGCTTCCCACCCAAATGCTTATAGTTTTAGCTATTATTACCCCATTTCTTTTTTCTTTTACTTAGTGTATTATTACTCTAATTTTTTTATTTGCTCTAGTGACAATGTATGTTTCTTTTTTTGTTAAGCTTAGTGACAATTTGTATTTATGATTAGTTTTGTTGACGGCTTTTGAGGAAGATTTAGATGTTCTCGAGCAACTAGAACAAGGTAGCAATATTTTAATTAGTTTGATTGTATATTACTTTTATAAATAGTTTATTTAATATTTTTGTTGTTTGACTTGTTACTACTAGAGTCACTAATGAGTTATCTTTTCTTGTTTTCTTTTCTATTTCTATTTATATGTGCCGAGGGTCTATCGGAAACAGCCTTTCTGCCCTATCGGGTGGAGGTAAGGTCTGCGTACACATTACCCTCCCCAGACCACACTTAATGGGATTTTAATGGATAGTGGTTGTTGTTGTTGTTTAGTGTATTTGATTTAGTTTTTTGTAATGGACTCACCCCTTTTACTTTTAGTTAAATCCCCTCATCAAAAGCTTCTTCTCGAATGATCTCTCTCCACACATAAAACTTCTTCCTTAATTTTCAAAGCCCACATGCAACCATCAGTTATTAGTCCGCCTAAAGCCATCGAGTAATTGTTTCCGTCGTGACCTACTGCGTATAAGTTGCTTCCCACCCAAATGCTTATAGTTTTAGCTATTATTACCCCATTTCTTTTTTCTTTTACTTAGTGTATTATTACTCTAATTTTTTTATTTGCTCTAGTGACAATGTATGTTTCTTTTTTTGTTAAGCTTAGTGACAATTTGTATTTATGATTAGTTTTGTTGACGAACTCAGGCTTTTGAGGAAGATTTAGATGTTCTCGAGCAACTAGAACAAGGTAGCAATATTTTAATTAGTTTGATTGTATATTACTTTTATAAATAGTTTATTTAATATTTTTGTTGTTTGACTTGTTACTACTAGAGTCACTAATGAGTTATCTTTTCTTGTTTTCTTTTCTATTTCTATTTATATGTGCCGAGGGTCTATCGGAAACAGTCTTTCTGCCCTATCGGGTGGAGGTAAGGTCTGCGTACACATTACCCTCCCCAGACCACACTTAATGGGATTTTAATGGATAGTGGTTGTTGTTGTTGTTTAGTGTATTTGATTTAGTTTTTTGTAATGGACTCACCCCTTTTACTTTTAGTTAAATCCCCTCATCAAAAGCTTCTTCTCGAATGATCTCTCTCCACACATAAAACTTCTTCCTTAATTTTCAAAGCCCACATGCAACCATCAGTTATTAGTCCGCCTAAAGCCATCGAGTAATTGTTTCCGTCGTGACCTACTGCGTATAAGTTGCTTCCCACCCAAATGCTTATAGTTTTAGCTATTATTACCCCATTTCTTTTTTCTTTTACTTAGTGTATTATTACTCTAATTTTTTTATTTGCTCTAGTGACAATGTATGTTTCTTTTTTTGTTAAGCTTAGTGACAATTTGTATTTATGATTAGTTTTGTTGACGGCTTTTGAGGAAGATTTAGATGTTCTCGAGCAACTAGAACAAGGTAGCAATATTTTAATTAGTTTGATTGTATATTACTTTTATAAATAGTTTATTTAATATTTTTGTTGTTTGACTTGTTACTACTAGAGTCACTAATGAGTTATCTTTTCTTGTTTTCTTTTCTATTTCTATTTATATGTGCCGAGGGTCTATCGGAAACAGTCTTTCTGCCCTATCGGGTGGAGGTAAGGTCTGCGTACACATTACCCTCCCCAGACCACACTTAATGGGATTTTAATGGATAGTGGTTGTTGTTGTTGTTTAGTGTATTTGATTTAGTTTTTTGTAATGGACTCACCCCTTTTACTTTTAGTTAAATCCCCTCATCAAAAGCTTCTTCTCGAATGATCTCTCTCCACACATAAAACTTCTTCCTTAATTTTCAAAGCCCACATGCAACCATCAGTTATTAGTCCGCCTAAAGCCATCGAGTAATTGTTTCCGTCGTGACCTACTGCGTATAAGTTGCTTCCCACCCAAATGCTTATAGTTTTAGCTATTATTACCCCATTTCTTTTTTCTTTTACTTAGTGTATTATTACTCTAATTTTTTTATTTGCTCTAGTGACAATGTATGTTTCTTTTTTTGTTAAGCTTAGTGACAATTTGTATTTATGATTAGTTTTGTTGACGGCTTTTGAGGAAGATTTAGATGTTCTCGAGCAACTAGAACAAGGTAGCAATATTTTAATTAGTTTGATTGTATATTACTTTTATAAATAGTTTATTTAATATTTTTGTTGTTTGACTTGTTACTACTAGAGTCACTAATGAGTTATCTTTTCTTGTTTTCTTTTCTATTTCTATTTATATGTGCCGAGGGTCTATCGGAAACAGTCTTTCTGCCCTATCGGGTGGAGGTAAGGTCTGCGTACACATTACCCTCCCCAGACCACACTTAATGGGATTTTAATGGATAGTGGTTGTTGTTGTTGTTTAGTGTATTTGATTTAGTTTTTTGTAATGGACTCACCCCTTTTACTTTTAGTTAAATCCCCTCATCAAAAGCTTCTTCTCGAATGATCTCTCTCCACACATAAAACTTCTTCCTTAATTTTCAAAGCCCACATGCAACCATCAGTTATTAGTCCGCCTAAAGCCATCGAGTAATTGTTTCCGTCGTGACCTACTGCGTATAAGTTGCTTCCCACCCAAATGCTTATAGTTTTAGCTATTATTACCCCATTTCTTTTTTCTTTTACTTAGTGTATTATTACTCTAATTTTTTTATTTGCTCTAGTGACAATGTATGTTTCTTTTTTTGTTAAGCTTAGTGACAATTTGTATTTATGATTAGTTTTGTTGACGGCTTTTGAGGAAGATTTAGATGTTCTCGAGCAACTAGAACAAGGTAGCAATATTTTAATTAGTTTGATTGTATATTACTTTTATAAATAGTTTATTTAATATTTTTGTTGTTTGACTTGTTACTACTAGAGTCACTAATGAGTTATCTTTTCTTGTTTTCTTTTCTATTTCTATTTATATGTGCCGAGGGTCTATCGGAAACAGTCTTTCTGCCCTATCGGGTGGAGGTAAGGTCTGCGTACACATTACCCTCCCCAGACCACACTTAATGGGATTTTAATGGATAGTGGTTGTTGTTGTTGTTTAGTGTATTTGATTTAGTTTTTTGTAATGGACTCACCCCTTTTACTTTTAGTTAAATCCCCTCATCAAAAGCTTCTTCTCGAATGATCTCTCTCCACACATAAAACTTCTTCCTTAATTTTCAAAGCCCACATGCAACCATCAGTTATTAGTCCGCCTAAAGCCATCGAGTAATTGTTTCCGTCGTGACCTACTGCGTATAAGTTGCTTCCCACCCAAATGCTTATAGTTTTAGCTATTATTACCCCATTTCTTTTTTCTTTTACTTAGTGTATTATTACTCTAATTTTTTTATTTGCTCTAGTGACAATGTATGTTTCTTTTTTTGTTAAGCTTAGTGACAATTTGTATTTATGATTAGTTTTGTTGACGGCTTTTGAGGAAGATTTAGATGTTCTCGAGCAACTAGAACAAGGTAGCAATATTTTAATTAGTTTGATTGTATATTACTTTTATAAATAGTTTATTTAATATTTTTGTTGTTTGACTTGTTACTACTAGAGTCACTAATGAGTTATCTTTTCTTGTTTTCTTTTCTATTTCTATTTATATGTGCCGAGGGTCTATCGGAAACAGTCTTTCTGCCCTATCGGGTGGAGGTAAGGTCTGCGTACACATTACCCTCCCCAGACCACACTTAATGGGATTTTAATGGATAGTGGTTGTTGTTGTTGTTTAGTGTATTTGATTTAGTTTTTTGTAATGGACTCACCCCTTTTACTTTTAGTTAAATCCCCTCATCAAAAGCTTCTTCTCGAATGATCTCTCTCCACACATAAAACTTCTTCCTTAATTTTCAAAGCCCACATGCAACCATCAGTTATTAGTCCGCCTAAAGCCATCGAGTAATTGTTTCCGTCGTGACCTACTGCGTATAAGTTGCTTCCCACCCAAATGCTTATAGTTTTAGCTATTATTACCCCATTTCTTTTTTCTTTTACTTAGTGTATTATTACTCTAATTTTTTTATTTGCTCTAGTGACAATGTATGTTTCTTTTTTTGTTAAGCTTAGTGACAATTTGTATTTATGATTAGTTTTGTTGACGGCTTTTGAGGAAGATTTAGATGTTCTCGAGCAACTAGAACAAGGTAGCAATATTTTAATTAGTTTGATTGTATATTACTTTTATAAATAGTTTATTTAATATTTTTGTTGTTTGACTTATTACTACTAGAGTCACTAATGAGTTATCTTTTCTTGTTTTCTTTTCTATTTCTATTTATATGTGCCGAGGGTCTATCGGAAACAGTCTTTCTGCCCTATCGGGTGGAGGTAAGGTCTGCGTACACATTACCCTCCCCAGACCACACTTAATGGGATTTTAATGGATAGTGGTTGTTGTTGTTGTTTAGTGTATTTGATTTAGTTTTTTGTAATGGACTCACCCCTTTTACTTTTAGTTAAATCCCCTCATCAAAAGCTTCTTCTCGAATGATCTCTCTCCACACATAAAACTTCTTCCTTAATTTTCAAAGCCCACATGCAACCATCAGTTATTAGTCCGCCTAAAGCCATCGAGTAATTGTTTCCGTCGTGACCTACTGCGTATAAGTTGCTTCCCACCCAAATGCTTATAGTTTTAGCTATTATTACCCCATTTCTTTTTTCTTTTACTTAGTGTATTATTACTCTAATTTTTTTATTTGCTCTAGTGACAATGTATGTTTCTTTTTTTGTTAAGCTTAGTGACAATTTGTATTTATGATTAGTTTTGTTGACGGCTTTTGAGGAAGATTTAGATGTTCTCGAGCAACTAGAACAAGGTAGCAATATTTTAATTAGTTTGATTGTATATTACTTTTATAAATAGTTTATTTAATATTTTTGTTGTTTGACTTGTTACTACTAGAGTCACTAATGAGTTATCTTTTCTTGTTTTCTTTTCTATTTCTATTTATATGTGCCGAGGGTCTATCGGAAACAGTCTTTCTGCCCTATCGGGTGGAGGTAAGGTCTGCGTACACATTACCCTCCCCAGACCACACTTAATGGGATTTTAATGGATAGTGGTTGTTGTTGTTGTTTAGTGTATTTGATTTAGTTTTTTGTAATGGACTCACCCCTTTTACTTTTAGTTAAATCCCCTCATCAAAAGCTTCTTCTCGAATGATCTCTCTCCACACATAAAACTTCTTCCTTAATTTTCAAAGCCCACATGCAACCATCAGTTATTAGTCCGCCTAAAGCCATCGAGTAATTGTTTCCGTCGTGACCTACTGCGTATAAGTTGCTTCCCACCCAAATGCTTATAGTTTTAGCTATTATTACCCCATTTCTTTTTTCTTTTACTTAGTGTATTATTACTCTAATTTTTTTATTTGCTCTAGTGACAATGTATGTTTCTTTTTTTGTTAAGCTTAGTGACAATTTGTATTTATGATTAGTTTTGTTGACGGCTTTTGAGGAAGATTTAGATGTTCTCGAGCAACTAGAACAAGGTAGCAATATTTTAATTAGTTTGATTGTATATTACTTTTATAAATAGTTTATTTAATATTTTTGTTGTTTGACTTGTTACTACTAGAGTCACTAATGAGTTATCTTTTCTTGTTTTCTTTTCTATTTCTATTTATATGTGCCGAGGGTCTATCGGAAACAGTCTTTCTGCCCTATCGGGTGGAGGTAAGGTCTGCGTACACATTACCCTCCCCAGACCACACTTAATGGGATTTTAATGGATAGTGGTTGTTGTTGTTGTTTAGTGTATTTGATTTAGTTTTTTGTAATGGACTCACCCCTTTTACTTTTAGTTAAATCCCCTCATCAAAAGCTTCTTCTCGAATGATCTCTCTCCACACATAAAACTTCTTCCTTAATTTTCAAAGCCCACATGCAACCATCAGTTATTAGTCCGCCTAAAGCCATCGAGTAATTGTTTCCGTCGTGACCTACTGCGTATAAGTACTGTTACAGTGCACCCGCTACCTTTAACTCCTGGGTCCGCCTCTGGCTGGAGGAGTATACTACTTGTGGCAAGAAAAGAATGCAATGATTTTCAAGACTCAACTGAGAACTGCTGATCAAGTGACAAGGCAAGTGATAAGAGAGATACATCAAAGAGCACGTAGATACATAGGCTAAACATGCACATGTTGTTACTAAATTTCTATCCATAGAAGCTGTCTGTGGAGCAGTAGTGGGTTAGAACTAATGTCCAACAAGTTTGGGACCTAATGTCCAAACTGCTTGTTTTTTTTTATTTCTCAGAGTTGTAAATATTTTGAGTGTAATATAAACAGTTAGTTATCAAAAAAAATCCAGTTAGTTCCAGCTTGTAAATAACTATAATCGTGAGTTTTACATCAAAGGCTATAGACTAATCGAGTTTAGAGCACTTTTTCCCCATGTTCATAGACTAGTTTCTCGGAGAAGTTGAACAAAAATGCAGAAAGCTGTATATAAAGAGGTATGTATAAACCAATTATAATCTAGATGAGTTGAACTTGAGCTTATAATCATACTTCTTTGATCATAATTGAGCAAACCAGTTGTAGAAGTTACATGTGGTAAATGAAATCACAAAGAAAGCTCCTATTGCTTGGGACAAAGTCTGCTTACCTAAGTCTGTGGGAGGCCTGAATCTGAGTAACCTACAGGTGTGGAATACTGTCGCTATTGCCAAGATATACTGGGACTTGTCTCACAAACAAGACAAGCTATGTATCAAATGGATACATGCCTTTTACATCAAAGAGTAGAACCCAAAAACTATGCCTCTATCAAAGACTACAAGCTGGATGGCGAGGAAAATCTTCGAAGCAAGAGATTTTATCCATCAAACTCCAAAGACCACTGGATGCTAAGAAGAGTGCTATAAAACATATTTATCTCCAACTGATACCAACCTACCGAAAAACTAGCTGGAGGAGTTTAACGTGTCGAAATGCTGCTAGACCAAAAGCTATTTTTACTATGTGGCTACATTGCCAAGGGAGATTGACTGTGGACAGACTTAAGAAATGGGGACTTAATGTGAATGATACTTGTGTACTATGTCATTTCAATCTTGAGACAAGAGACCACATGTTTGCTGAATGTAATTATGCTAGAAAACTATGGGGAAGACTGACTTAGTTGGCACAGCTTCAGAACATAAAGTGTGGTACATAGAATGAACAACTCCAGTTTGTTTGCCAATACAAGGGGAAAACTACACCAGCTAAACTCCTCAAGATGATATATGATGAGTATACGTATGTACTACAGAGTGAAAGGAATCATAGGGTCTTTGAACACAGTAGGCTGGCGAGGGAGATTGCCTAGATGTGCAACTTTAGAGCAAATGGAAATGTATAAGTGTTTAGTAACTCTTCTTCTAGATGGGATTCGTTAATAAAAATATCGATTAGGTACTTTGGTAGTCACAGTCTTTCTGTGTATCTCGCTTTGAGCTCTAGCTAGCTGGGAGTAGCTAAGTATGCTTTGTAATGTTGTTACTAGTGATTAATGATAAATTTAATTACCAAGAAAAACACTTCAATTTTTAACGAGTTGATAGAACAATTTCAATGTTGGTTATGACAATGTTCTTGTTTTTTTTATTCTTAAAATTAAAAGAATGCAAATTGGTTGTGTACCATAATACATCTCAGATATTCAACTATTGAGAAACTGCCAAAAACATTGTCTCGCAACTGCTAAGAATGGTGTCTCTTTCTATCAAATTCTACAGACTAGCATTTGTGGATATTATATATCCCTCGTTGGGATTTATCGTTTCTTCGTGGTCGTAACAATCACTTCTGGTAGTGGAAAGAACAAAAGATGTGCTCCAAGTCCTTAGGCTGTTGAACAGAATCCAACCACACCGTTTTTACGACAAGTCTTTCTAAATTAGAAGAGCAGGAAGAGGAATAAGAAGAATTTTCATTAGAGATGGAAATATTTCTTGATGATCACATCACTACACTTGGAGTCAGATTTATTCTTTCGATAACTATGTTTTGTGCTTATAAAGCTGGGAGAGTTTTAGAAGGAAGTACTATTTCGGACCGTATCATTGAGTTCAATCTAGAACAGGTAAAATAATTGAATTCATTATAAGATGTATTTATCCTTTTTAGAAGACGGTATGCCGCCACTCGGACTCGAACCGAGATGCATTAGCATTGCTTCCTAAGAGCAATGTGTCTACCAATTTTACCATAACGACCTATCTAGGCACTAATGTGAGGTTAAATTTTTAACAAATGCAACATAATATCCATAAACATTATACCGCCATACTATAATACAACAAGAAAGCAAAAAATTTCAAAAAAGTAAAATGGAAAAAGTGCCCCCTTTTGATTAGCCAGTCGTACATACGACTTTCATTGAATGCGGCTTTCCGCAGAATTCTATATATATCTATAAGATTGAGTATGAAATTCTATTTACTCACTTCAAATTGAATCCTTCTTCTTCCATTGTAGTATCCTTCTTCATATGGAAAGCGTTACCCGTCGCTTCAACTATATTGTCTGACGATAACCTTGCCTGGCCGCTTCCGCTCTGACTGAGCTGACCGTCGCACCTGACTTCTATATCCCATTATCCATAGATCTCCTTCCTTATTATTGCCGGTCTAAGCATAAGGCGGGTTTTTATGGGCGCATTAGCTATAAATTGGTTGGAATTGGAAGTAACTGTAAGCGAGGGAGGGAAAGGAAAAGTAAAAAGTTTTACTTGCTTTTCATGAATGTGTCTCCCCCTCTGCTTATGTGAATTTTACCCGCCTTTTACTCTACTTGTTTTTGACTCCCTATGAGCCCTTACTTTTTGGAGGGTCAGCGGGACATGGGAGCCTCAGCGATCCGATCTGCAAGGACCATGATTGGGAATTGAATCATCTTTCTCTAAGGAAGAGTGAAAATATAATCAACTTGAATTCGGGACCGCTATTAGAAATCTTAGTGAAACACTGGATTTCTTATCTCATGTCTGCTTTTCGTGAAAAAATACCAATCGAAGTGGAGGGTTTCTTCAAACAACAATGGGCTAGGTCAACTATTCAATCAAATAATATTGAGCATGTTTCCCATCTCTTCTCGAGAAACAAGTGGGCTATTTCTTTGCAAAACTGTGCTCAATTCCATATGTGGCGATCCCGCAAAGAACTCTTTGTTAGTTGGGGGAAGAATCCGCCCGAATCGTATTTTTTGAGGAACATATCCAGAGAGAATTGGATTTGGTTATACAATGTATGGTGTATAAACAATGATCGGTTTTTTAGCAAGGTACAAAACGTATCGTCAAATAATCAATATGATTCCACAAGATCTAGTTCCGTTCAAGTAACAGATTCTTGCCAACTAAAAGGATCTTATGATCAATCCAGAGAACATTGGGATTCCATTAGTAATGAGGATTCAGAATCACACATTGATTAATCAAATAGAGATTCAACAACGAAAAGAAAGATCGATTATTTGGGATCCTTCCTTTCTTCAAATATAACAAAAAGTGATATAATTAGGCCGATTCCTGAAGTTCCTTTCTGGATATTCCTCAATGTCTCGACTATTCACGGAATGTGAGAAGCAGATGATTAATCATCTGTTTCCGGAAGAAATTAAAGAATTTCTTAGGAATCCTACAAGATCCGTTCGTTCTCTTTTCTCTAATAGATGGTCAGAACTTCATCTGAATCCTACTGTCCACTAGAGATAAAAAAAAATGATTGAAGAAACAATAAGATCTTTCTTTTGTCCCTTCCAGGCGATCGAAAAATAAAAAAATAATTAATATATGCAAGATAATTACGTATCTACAAAATACCGTCTCAATTAATCCTATTTCATTAGATCCGGGATGTGATATGGTTCGAAAGGATGAACCAGATATGGATAGTTCTAATAAGATTTCATTCTTGAACAAAATCCATTTTTTGATTTATTTCATCTATTTCATGACCGGAACATAAGAGGATACACGTTATAGTACGATTTTGAATCAGAAGAGAGATTTTAAGAAATGGTATATCTATTCACTCTATCAATAAACAAGGGATCATAAGGGATTTTTCGTTTCTATTGATTCTGCGGATTGGATAAAAATAATTATTGAATGAGGCCGGGGATGAATCGAAAAAGAAATCTTAATTAGTTCTACCTTCTATTCTTTATGAAGAGAATGAATCTTTTTCTCGAAGGATCAGTCACTCAATATAGATTGAACTGAAATCTGATACAAATCCAATATAGTACCTATAGGTACATAAGAAATGTATTGAATTGATTTTTTAATGGATAGACCCGATTGTAACTTTGAATGTGGAATTCAAAGGGATCAAATAGGAAAGGATACTCTGAATCATAGAACTACAATGAAATATACGATCAACTAATATTTATAGAATTTGAAAAAGTGTCAGAAGAAATGGTTCAAGCCTCTTATTTTTATTTCTCGAACCAAGAGATCCATGAATCGGGATCCTGATACATATAAATACAAATGGTCCAATGGGAGCAAGAATTTCCAGGAACATTTGGAACAGTCCATTTCAGATCAGAAGAGCCGTTTTCAAGTAGTGTTCAATCGATTGCGTATTAATAAATATTCGATTGATTGGTCTGAGGTTATCGAAAAAAAGATTTGTCTAAGCCACTTCTTTTCTTTTTGTCCAGGTAAGTTCTTTTTTTGTCCAAGTTGCTTTTCTTTTTGTCTAACTCACTTCCTTTTTTCTGTTTGAGTTTTGGAAGCCTAGCGCGAGACTTATTGAAAATGGCCTAGATAACGAGCAATATTTCTAGCCCAATATATCACATTTGGAGGGCATGGCGGTACAATGAGCCAAACCATCAGAATCAAACCCGTAAAGGTCTCGTTTTTTACAATAAGAAAAATCACTATAGGAACTAATCCCTTATATTTCACACATAGGATATCGAGACACTGCCCCAAGACTATGGGGAAAGATATATATCGATCGCCCTAGATAGAAAACTACATAGAGAGTCTCTACTAGTGTATATATTCTTTGATTTCCTCCCCCCCCCCCCCCCCCCCCTCAAAGAAAAATATTACAACCTATGAGGTCTGCAAGTTTCACATAGGTACCGATGACTAGATTCCTTGGAGCTTTAACAAGATCCCCAGATGCGTGGCCTGCCATGGAAAGACTATCTTTCCCTCCATCCATTACAATCCCAAGTTCAATCATAGCCTCAAAAAGAGCAAGAGCAGCATCATGGATTGCAACTTCTTCACCATCTAGCTTTGCAGCGTACATCCAATTTCCACTTGTTTTAACATTAGAAAGAGAGGTAACTTTCACCTAAACAATATTTGTGAGTACTTCTCCGACAGCCAGCCAGCGGAAAAACCATAAAAAATGATGATTTGTGGAGGTTACTATAAAAAGACCCATTGATTCTGGCAAATGAATCACAATTATAGGTACCTGGGAGCCTTGTGAACAATTCGATAAAAACCCCTAGTTAAAACTATGTATGTATAATATAATTGCCGCTTCAAATTAATTGAATCAATGCAAGCAACGATGTTCCCACATGCCTATTCATTCATATTTAGTTGGATTCATCGGTTCATCTTATGCCAACGATGGAATAGCCTCTTTTCTAGCTATTATTTTCCTTCATTTAGGTAAGGGGGTAGGGAGTATGAGAATCACTTTTTGGTACCGAAAACAAAGGTTCGAAATCCCAGTTGAGGCAAAGGTTCCATGACAACAGTCGTGACTATAAATGGCGGTGGGTTAAGCTCTCTATCATGCTAGAGAAGGTATCCTTCTTGGCAAGGCAAACAACCATTGCCAAGGTTCCAAAGGAAAGATAGACCTGAACTAACACAATCACTATAATCATCTCTCTTGTATGTATACAAGTTTTCGATGAAAATAGGGGATTATGATACCCACTTATCCCAAGATAGGTGGGAATTTAATTCCGGATGGAACTAAATATTTCACATTTATAAGCTTCGGCAGATGTAGATTCGGCAAAGGTCTCAGATGTACCTTCAACATGTAAGAGATTTTCTTTCATTTATCTATGTTATACTTGGGATTCACTGACAACCAATTCCAAGTAGATCCTCCCTTCCCCTCACTCCACTTCGTTTCGCTCATTTTCTCTTTCCTTCTGCCTACAAAAAAGTTATGAGATTGGTTTTGCTTTTCATACTGTGTCTCAGGAACCTTTTCAATACGGTCCGGATTGCTAGCTCCCATTCATAGTTTTTCTACAAATGATTCGACGAGATATGAATCAATATTTTTCTCCACATCATGCATAACGGCAATCGAACCCCCTCTACTGTTGGAAGGTAGATGTGCTTAGGCTGCTTTATGGTAGTCTTTACTTTTTCCCGAGTAATTCCAATGTGTATTTAGTCTAAGTCAAGACTAGAGAAGTTGATGTGCGTTTGACTTCTATTCCTAAGAAAGAAATGAAGATTACCAAGATCTTTCATGGTGAAGTGCGTGTACCTAGTCGTTGAATGAAATAAGGAGAAGAGTCGATCTTTCACACTAAGTCATAAGTGAACCTAGTCTCTTCAAGACTAGCCTTTCACTCCTAAGAAGTGGAAATAAGAGTCAATCGATGACTGCAATTTTTTTGAAAAGATTGGCTAATGCCTTATCGCTTCTGGATTACATCTCACTCTCTTTCAGTCCGAAGCCGATGAGAAGTGAAAGTCGCTAAGGTATGTTTCCATAGAGCTAGGTTGCATCTTTTCATTTTAAAGGAAATATAGTTGAATACTATTGTGTTGGGTCCCGAAGACCAGGATAACCGGAGCTCAAAACCTAAATGTGCTAGGGGTTGATCATACTACAATACCACATTCCTACAGTCATATTGATTTGATTAGCTTACTGTTCGTGACAAATTGTTTGCTCTTCGATTGGACTAAGAGGCAATCCTTACTGTGGAAGAAGACATTGTCATTCTTCTCCTTCAATGCCTGCTCTACAACTGATCTTCCTCAACAAATTTAGGTTTTTTCTCTAAAAAAAAGTGGGCTTATTGAATATCATATTGGTTTGGCTTTGTTCACTCTCATTTTATTATCAGTAAGAAAGGAAGCAATGAAAAATACTACCAAACTCTTGAAAAATCTCTGAAAAATCGAAGAGAGATGATGAAGGATATTCATGATATTTCGAGTGTCAAGGAACGAAGTTGCTTCTCTAATAGCCTCATTGAATAGGAGGTCGAAGACTTTTTAGAAAGTCTTATTTGTCTTGTAAATGCATTTTTTCTATTTAGAGAGAGAGGGCTTCAAGTTCTTAGGAAGAGCCATACAAGACAACTCATGTACGATCCTTGATCCTAGATAAGTAAGCAGATATGCCTATGGTTGCAGTAGTGTGGTTCCAGATGTCGTCGCTAGATTGAGAGCTGCAGGTGGCAGGTACTTCGGCTCCCTTGTATCAGGTGAAGAGAAGGGGGTGGTAGGCTTAGTAGGGCTCGAACCTCTAGTGGGCAATTAAAATTGGATGTGAGTTATAATCGAGAGTCTAATTAAAGTATCTTACGATACCAATGATTTAAAGGCTAAAATTATTTTTGAAAAGGAAATTAATACGGTTATAACTGACCTAGCACCCATTAAAGATAAAATCTGAATAAAAATACCGTTAAAAATTCGAAAAAATTCCAGCATAATATAATTGAGTTTGAATTTTTACATATGAGATTCCAGCATAATGTGCTAGAATTTGATAATATGCCAGAGTTCAAACATAATATATTAGAAGTTTATAAACATGAGCTCCAATGTGCAACATATTATTCTGAAACTTTCCGTGTACCGGAGCTCTAAAATATGCTAGAAGTTAATATGCAGAAGCTCTATAATCCAACATCTTATACCAGATCTTTTCGCGTTTCAGCAAAATAGTGGCTATTTTTTTTTAAATATTTGCTATTTTTTCAATTACCACTCCGGCCCGTGCTATTTTCACCAAAAAAATCGGATAAGAACCTGGCCTAGCCACCAAAAGTCGATAAAGCCCTAACCCAAGTCGCTTCTCTGTCACTGGTCAGCCCATTGGAGAAGCCCGATGAGAGCATATACGAAAAGAAGTTAAATTCATATGTTCGTTAAGCCCCTAATTTAAATCCTTTGGCCTTTGGCGCCATGAAATGCAATGAATCAAACTGTTTCTCATCTCCTCCAAACTTGCAAAACCCTACAGAGCTTAAAATCAATTCACGCTCATTTATTAGTATGTGGGTCAATTGCCTCATCAGACCTTGTTCTCAACAAAATCATTCGTCTTTACTCTCGTTATGGGGCGACGGATTATGCTCGCAAGCTGTTCGATGAAATTACTAAACCAAACGCTTTTCTTTGGACTTCAATGATTCATGGGTATGTTGAAAATTCTCAGCATATTGAGGCTTTTTCTCTCTTCCGTAATATGCGTGACCCATATGTTGTGCCATTGAATTTCACTATATCGTCCATACTCAAGGCGTTGGGACGGCTGAAATGGTTGAGAGATGGTGAGGGGATGTTTGGGTTTATCTGGAAATATGGATTTGGTTTTGATCTGCTGGTGCAAAATGCTATGATTGACTGCTTTATGAGATGTGGGGAAGTTGATTGCGCGAGACGACTATTTGATGGGATGGAGGAAAAGGATATTATTTCTTGGAACTCGATGGTATCAGGGTATGTGAGTAATGACAGAGTCGAAGTTGCCCGAGAGTTGGTTGATAGCATGGTTGAGAAAAATGTAGTGTCTTGGACTAGTTTGATATGTGGCTATGTTAGAAAGAGAGATATGGTAGAGGCAAGGAATCTATTTGAGGCTATGCCTAGTAAGGATTTGGCTGCTTGGAATGTGATGATTTCAGGGTACATGGATATCGGTGATGTGCAGGCTGCGAGTTTTCTGTTTCAGGCAATGCCTACTCGTGACACTGGAACACGGAATTTGATGATATCAGGGTATTGTAAGGTGGGCGAGCTAGAAAGAGCGAGGGACTACTTTGATCAAATTCCCTGTAGGAATGTGGCGTCATGGACTATGATGATAGATGGCTATGTTAAGTCTGGGAACTTGGATGAAGCAAGGCGTTTATTTGATGAAATGCCAGAGAAAAATATTATTACATGGTCTACCATGATCGGTGGGTATGCTAAGCACGGGAAACCTTCTGCTTCTTTGGAATTGTTCAAAAGCTTCAAAAAGCAGCGTCTTGAGATGGATGGGACTTTTATTTTGAGTATTATCTCAGCTTGCTCTCAATTAGGGATTGTAGATGCGGCCGAGTCAATTATGAGCAATGATGTGGGATCCAGGTATTTTTCTGATACACGTGTTGTTAACAGTTTAATAGACCTGTATGCAAAATGTGGAAATATTGAGAAAGCCTCGCAAGTGTTTGAAATGGCGGATAAAAAAGATCTGCATTGTTATAGTACAATGATTGCTGCATTTGCTAATCATGGCTTAGTTGAAAAAGCAGTACATTTGTTTGAGGATATGCAAAGAGAGAATATACAGCCTGATGAAGTAATTTTCCTCGGAATTTTGAGTGCTTGCAACCATGGAGGACTTATTAATGAAGGGAGGCGGTACTTCAAACAAATGACTGAAGAATTCAAAATTCAGCCCACAGAGAAACATTATGCATGCATGGTTGATATCCTCGGTCGTGGTGGATTCCTTGAGGATGCCCATGAGATGATATTAAGTATGCATGTGGCGCCCACATCAGCTGTTTGGGGTGCAATGCTCTCAGCTTGCAATGTTCACCGCAATGTCCAGATGGCTGAAATTGCAGCGTCTGAGTTATTCAAGATAGAACCTGAAAATTCTGGAAATTACATTCTCTTGTCCAACATTTATGCTGATGCGGGAAGATGGCGCGATGTAGCTAGAGTAAGGGCAATGATTAGAGAGCATCACGTCAGAAAAAATCGGGGATCTAGCTGGATTGAATTGGATTCTGCAGTGCACGAGTTTGTAATGGGAGATGTGTCACATGTTGCTGCAGACAGGATATACTTCATGCTTAGTCTACTGAACGAAGATATGAAGCTTTCAGGATATACCAAAGATAAAGATCGGAATCCAATTTCTGCTTTGTACCCCTCATTTCTATCTCTTACAAGTGATATGGAAATTGATGAGCAACTGTTTTGACTGATTTCTTGCTCAACATGCCAAGGACCATTCAAATGGATATAGAATTTGAGTACTAGCTTTCTTTAATTTTGAAATTGTTTAGGATTTGTTTCCTGGCCCTTAATGCAGTATTAGTTAAACATGCTTGTATGTTTTTTAAAGAATCAGTTGCAGCATTCATAGCGAACTTAGGAAGCTTATTGCTTCTGTGGAATACTGTATATTCGTTCAGTTGCTTTTCTCGTTATTATGAAGATCGATTCCAGGGTTTGTTACTCCGTTGTCAAACGGTTATAGACAAAGATTTTAAGTCTACAAGTAAAAAAAAACAATCAGAGTATTTATCCTCTAAATTCCTTTTTTTTTTTTTCTTGATTGCTACTGATGTTCTCTCTGTTGTTGAATAGGCTTAACGTTAAACCTAAGTTTACTGGTTTTCATATGAAATCCAAGGGACCTGAAATCTATCAGACAATCTCTCATGACTTATCATATCATCATCATTTGGAAGCACTAGATATATCATTCAAATTGATCAAGATTTAAAGGTTTTTCGTACATTCTTGAACTTTATATGCTCAATTAAAATAAAACACACTAATTGAAACGGAGGGAGTACTAGAATTCATCACGAGCCTAAAGTGTACTGTGGTCAACCTCATATATGGAGCACAGGGATGGACATTCAAAATCAGCTTGAGTTACAGATCATATGGAGAGTGAAGAAAGGAAATTCATTCGTTTGGTGAGATAATTGGACATGATTATGCTAAATTTGGAAATGGTTGCACATTGCAGACTAAAGACATGTTTCGTCTCCTTCTATAAAAGCATGTTACGAAGGACATATCTTTTAAAAAAGGTTGTCAGGTGCATAAAGTATCTCGCATTCACGCTGCAACTTTGGAGTGTAACGTAAACATCCTACAACAACATCAACAACAACTACCCAGTATAGTCCCACAGGGTGGGGTCTGGGGAGGGTAATATGTACGCAGGCCTTACCTCTACCCGATAGAGCAGGGAGGTTGTTTCCAATCGACCCTCGGCGCAAAGACAAGAAGAGGAAAGAAAAGAAAAAAACAAAACAAAAACAAAAGAAAAAGAACAAGCATTAGTGTTGTTAGCATAAATCACATAAATATATGAGTAAACAGAGACAAAAAATAACCTGACATATAGAAGGACAGGAACAAAACATAGGGCATTAGTAAAATCTTACAATAAGAAAAGGGTATGCCATACAATATATCAAGCCTATATGGGTGAACCCCACACCCCGGTCCTACCTCGCGGAAGGAGAGCGTGTAATACTAGAAGTCCCTATCCTACAATCCTGATACTAGACCTCCAGGCGTTCCTATCGAGGGTCATGTCCTCGGAAATCCGCATGATAGCCATATCCTGCCTAATCACCTCTCCCCAATACCTCTTGGGCCTCCCTCTACCGCGACACGTGCCAACCACCGTCAGCCGCTCGCAACTCCTCACCGGGGCATCGGGGCTTCTCCTCCGCACATGCCCGAACCACCTGAGTCTCGCTTCTCGCAGCTTCTCATCCACTGGGGCCACCCCCACCTTCTCCCGAATAACTTCATTCCTAACCATATTCAACCTGGTGAGCCCGCACATCCACCTGAGCATCCTCATCTCTGCGACCTTCATTCTCTGAACATGGGAGTTCTTCACCGGCCAGCACTCTGCCCCGTACAGCATGGCTGGTCTTACCACAGCTCTATAAAACATCCCCTTGAATTTCTGTGGCACTTTCTTGTCACACAGGACTCCCGAAGCAATAACGTAAACATCCTACGTTAATAAAAGCATTAAAGACCTATCTTCTACAACAATAACATACACAATAAAATCTTCTAATAAAAATAAAAATTGATGTGAATTAAAAAGGTAAAAATCAGAAAGTTTACCCTTACTAGTGCTATTGTCCGATTGTGTTTGTTAAGCTAAAGTAACTTTTATCTGATCAGGCACATATTACCTGTCTTTTAAAACTTTTTACAATCTTACTTTTAATTGTAAGAGTATTTTATTGGGAAATTACCTCAATTTATAAGTAACTCATTATAAAAATTGGTCAATTGATAAAATATTATTAATATTAGCCAAATTACCCAATTAGCTATTTGTAGCAAAAAAATATCAAATTTTTACTTTGTTTTGAGTGAGTGTTATTAGAATAGATTGGGCACATATTAAGGAGCTTGAATCTTAGTATTGGGATTATTTGGTGAAGTTTTGAGTTGGTTTGATTTGAAAATTCGAAGTAAAAGCTGAACATGAAAAAAAATGGTATGTGTATTATACTATGTATCATTTGTGTATCACATATGTATCATATTTGTATCAATTGTTTATCACTTGTATATTCATGTATGCCTGTGTGTGAGATACATGCGTGATACATGTTTGATACATGTGTTGCAGAAGACTTTTTGAACTCGATTTAATTACGAATTTTGATACAAAACCAGTCCGAATCACCTCCAATCTTCCTCATATTTTGTAGATTGATTTATCTATATATTTTCAACGTTTTAACTATACCCATTGAAAAATTCCTTTTTTGTTTAGATTTTTGAAAATTGTATAAATTTTCGTATTTCGTCACCTTATTTGCTACCCCGTTCATGGAATTTTCTTTCCGTCTTGTATCTGTGAGCACGTGATTTTTGCCTTACTTGAGAAGTACTCCCAGAAAATTCAAAAATAAAAATAGTTTCGTGTTGGGTATGATTTTTGTGATTTTTGTGTTATTTTATCTTTTGTGTGCACGTTTATTTATTTAAATTAAAAAATACAAAAAATATATGCTAAGTTTTGCATTTTTAGTGTTTGATATCGAAGTCATGTGATTTACATTTTTAGGTGATATATAATTGTGTGGGATAATTGTATGCATATATATATATATATATATATATATATATATATATATATATATATATATATACATGTACATATATATATGTGTAGCAATGAGATCGAATTGGGCCATAGTTCAGTCCAGGAAAACCAGGCCCAAACGAATCCCATACCAGTCCAGTTTCAGCCTATGTAACGCTTGATCTGGACCGTTGGATTTTATTATCCAACGGCCCAGATTAATCCGTTAATTCCAAAATTCATTCAGCCTAGGACTTAACCAAACGGCACCGTTTGGTTTAAATGAGAGAATCCTGATCGTTGATCAAGTTTGATCCAACGATCAGGATTTAACTACTCAAAACATATATAAACTCCTTTCCTTACCCCGCCCCCCAAGCCAGACCCCCCCTCTCCCTTCAGAAGCTCTCAAAGCCCGGTGTAACACCGCCCTCCTCCGCCGTACTCCGCCTGCCGGAAATCGCCTCACGGCGGTTCCGGTAGGCCAATCAAACCCAAACCAATGCCAAAATCTTCCCCTCGCCTCACTCATTACGAATCCAGCCTCTCCTTACCTCGAATCACTCCAGAACTCCTCGAATCTTCATTTGAAGATTCGAGTCAACTCGAACTTACGCCAAACCACCCCGAATTCACACCGGTGACTCCTCACACCACCCTCACACCCAAACCACCCTTGGTTTGGTTCGAATCTTACCAGAAATGTCAAAGCCCTAAATCCGCGCCTCAAGAACCCTAGAACCCAAAAATTAGGGATTGCGTCGAGTCAATGGTGTTTGAAGGCAATAGACCTTAATTGGAGTGTTTTTCATTTGAAAAACACTTCAATTAAAGTCTGTTTACTTCAAAAGAGTGCAAACTCGAAGTCTTTTGAGCCGAGTCCGTCCAATTTCTTGAGGTATCCCATTTCTCATTCTCTTCCTTTTGTTTTGTTGTTGTGTTCATTATAGTTGTTCGTTTCTATCTGTTGGGTGTTTGATTTTAATCTTTCCTGCTTCTACACCGTAAGACCTTTTATTTGGTCATTCTTGTTTTGCTTATATGTCGGAGTAGATTGCGATATAGAAACACGAATTGGCTGTAAACGATACTGTCAAGTAGTGAATTCTGCATTTTTCATGCTTCGTTTGCCTGAGCACTTCGAATCACTAAGTCGATGATTGATTGTTGTTCCTTATGTGAATTATACGAATGTTGTTGATTAGTCTCGTAGGTCTGTTTATTGGAGTTTTGTGGCAGAACTTGACACTGTAAATCACATTGTGAATCACTGTTTGGATCGAGATTTTTCTTTCTTTTGAACTGTTGATTAACTAAGTGATGAATTGAATTAGTTGTTGTTAGTTAAGGATTGAAGGGGGTAACTAATGAAGTGTAGTGCATATGAGGACTGTAATTGGATCAGAATCTGGGGTTTGTTAATTAGAGATTAACAGGAATTGGCATTTCTTAGGATTTAAAAATACCTTGCCCATGAGTTAAGTTAGTGGAACCTGCTGTTACAGTAGGACACTTAGCCATGTCTGGACAAAAGCCATTGTTTAAATAATAGGACCATACTTAGACATATGATAGGAGGATGGGCTCTGTCAAGAGGGGATGGGCAAGGGACTGTCTCTGCAAAATCTGGATGTCCTAGGTTTGTTTTTGGTTATAAATAGGATACATTTGATAGGCACACACGGACACAGATTATAGAGACAGACTTGAGAGCATCCTGGAGAAGCAAAAACAACAGCATATTCATAGATACACATTAGATATACAGACTTGAGAGTATCTGGAGAGAAAAGAAAACAGTCCCACTGGAGAGTAATAGCTGAAGAGAAAAGGCTACTGTTTGATAGGATTTGTGGTCATTGCTCCGATTGTTTGCTTCAGTGTTTGAGTCATTTGGCCATTGTTGTTGCTGAGGTACTCATTCGAGGCTGTTGGTCAGCATCGTTGTTGCTCTTGGTCCATTTGTTGCTGCTCTTTTGTTACTGCCTGGGTTGAGTGTTGTGATTAGTCTTGGTATAGGCTGCTGGTTCATTCGATTGCTACCATTAGTTGTTGCTACTGCTGTGATTGAGTTTGTTGCTGCCTGGGGTTGTTGTGTGTTTGCTGGCTGGTTCTTTGTTGCTGAGTGTTGTATCTGGTTCACTTGAGTGTGTTGGGGTTGGGCTATTACTGGTTTGCTGGTTGTCCATTGGTCGTTTGCTGTTGTGTTTGGCTATTGCTATTCACTGCTACTATTGCTATTCACCGCTACTATTGCCATCACTGCTATAGCTGATCTCTTACTCCTTCATTTTTCCAATTTCCAGGTATACTCTACCCCCTGGCAATAGGAAGTTCGATAATCGCATATGTATTACTTTGCAGAATCAAGTGATGATATTTTACTATAGAATGCCTTAGTTTTCATTTAATATTTGTAATGTTAAAGAGACAGACTCATCATGAATGAACTTATATTTGATATTAGATAAGATAGTTCAAACACAACTCTTTTTAATATTGGACTATGAACAATATTGTTCCAAGTGTTGACTGTTAGAGGTATCAAAATAGTATGCTTGTGTGGCCGCATTTCTGGAACTTATATTACCAGTTAAAGGTTCTAGTGTAATTTTGTAGTAATAAAGAATAGATTTGAAGCAAGTGCATCTTGAGCGGTTAAAGGTGATTACTTTGTCGCGGATTGTTAAAGAGAGCATCAAATGTCTAGATAATGACTCACACAAAATATGTTACTATAACCAATGTTCGATTGTAGAGTCATACATACTTCTCTTAGGATTATAGACTCTAAATGGATAATAAAATATGGGCTATAGGAAACATTTGCAAATCAACTGCACCTCGACTCTCATTAACTAGATTAATTCACCACTAGTCCTCATAAAATACAACAGCTAGCTCATGAAAATTTAATTTGTAATAAGTTTAATTCGTTCAAAATAAAAATAAGTATACTGTGTTACTCAAGCGAATTAATGTATGGCCGGTTCTGCCCTTCTTTTGGGGCCTATCTCGGGCCCAGCATGTTGGAAAAAATTAACCTAGCATGCATAAATTGAGTTCCTCGGACCTAAGGATAAAATGACACTTGGCCCGTTAATGTTTAATTGATAGGCTATAACATTTCTTAATAATAATAAATTAGGACCTTTGTTTATTATTAGAGACCAATTAAGTAGAAAAAATCATAGTCACGTTAGTTTGACCTTAAATAAAAATGAGACGAGCCTCGCCGCACAGAATATATAATTGCGGGGCCCTCAAATTAGTGGTTATAAAAAACTTAGACTTGGAAGGACCGTTTTGGTGAATGTCACGGTCCTTTCCCAAAGTTAATAAAGACGGTAGACTCTTTAGGCACGATTTGTAAGTAAATTATTTTCCTAAATACGGGTGCGCATTTATGTGACCCAAATCTTACTCTCGGCGAAACTGAAATACATTAAAGCCACAGGCGTATTGGTTGCGGTGTGACTCGAAATGTGTTTTCGTGACGTCGCAATTCTTCTAAAAAATAAAAGCGGAACATTAAAAGCACATAGTTAAAATATATAAAAGAATCAGATAGAAACAAAAATCGCAATTGAGCGACCGTGCTAAAACCACGGAATCCGGGAGTGCCTAACACCTTCTCCCGGGTTAACAGAATTCCTTATCCAGGTTTCTAGTTTCGCAGACTACATTATAGAGTCATAAAATTTCCTCGGTTCGGGATTAAATCGGTGACTTGGGACACCATTATTTTTCCAAGTGGCGACTCTGAATTAATTAAATAAATCCCGTTTCGATTGTCCTTTAATTGGAAAAACTCCCTCGCTCCCTCGCGGGTGCGGAAAAAGGAGGTGTGACAGCTCTGGCGACTCTGCTGGGGATAGAACCCAGAACTTCGGTTCAGGGTTTAAGAACTCGAGCTCATTTAAATTGTTATTTTGTCTATATCTGATTCTATTACATGTTTAATTAACGTGCTACATGTCTACCGCTTTGATACTAGCTGCACTGTACATACAAACTGTTATATGTTTACCGCTTTGATATTACGTGAACTGTATATAAAACTGTGCCGCAAACCCTTCACTTCTCACCCCCGGGGATGTGCTCACTGGTTGAGACTCCCTATTCTGTTAGTGTCATACCCGAAATAATGAAGAGGCTCGGAAAGTTTCTAAGCCGGTTGGCCTTTTTGGTTCCCGGAAAGGAGCTCCTTCCTCAACTCGAGTTGTCCGCTCGGGTACACAGTCTAGAACACATACCCAGGTTTTTTTTAAACTTAGAATAACGTAACTTCAGGCCGGATCCCTAGTAGGAACGCTTATTTGCATCATGTTGCATTTGACTTAGGGGACTCAACACAGGGGTTGGGTCCGTCTAGGACAGGCAACCTGAAATGAAAGACCATCTTGCCATGCCATGTTTGTTTCAAGCATTTATTCGAACTTGCATGCTGACCGGCTTTTAAATACTGAGGAGAAATGAAAAAAAAAAGGAAACAGTGTGGGTAAATAGATATTTTCAGAAAATACAAAAATGGGTCTTACCAACAAAACCAATAGTTTGTTAACAAGAGACAACGGAAGGTTGACTTTGACGACAATGGGTTTCTTAACAAAATGTGTTTTTTTTTTGTTGTCGGTCAATAAAAGAAAATGTGTTTTTTGACAAAATGTGTTTTCTTTGTCGGTCAATAAAGGAAAATGTATTTCTTAACAAAGTGTGTTTTGTCGGTCAATAAAAGAAATAGTTTGTCTTGACGGACCGAACTACGCGAGTTTGATTCTCACCGGAAGTGAGATACGTAGGCAACCCCCGTCGGGTCCAACTTGCCATTTTTCAGAAATATATACCAAAATCTGTAAATTTTGAAAAAAAAAACCATTGCCAGCCAAAATGATCGATTTCTTTAAATAAATGTGCAGGATGAGCACGATTCAAAATGAACCCTTTTCACTCATGACTAAAATCCCGGTACAAATACGGCTATGGTGGAATGATCTAGGCCAAGGAGGACAGGATGAGGTTAAAAAGTATTTGAAAGGTCTCCCGGGTCTGCTTGGAATAAAACCCCGGGGAGACATCATAAGAGCCTTGGTCACATATTGGGACTCCGCGCACAATGTCTTTCACTTCTCGGACTTCGAGCTCACCCCAACTGTTGAGGAAGTGACCGGATACATTGGAAACACTGATATACCATTGGGGCAGCAATATCTAATCGCCCCCAGGGTTGTCGCCATACACCGGTTTTTAGACTCACTAAAGACGGCCAGGACGGTACGTAACCCGGATCTAGCACGAGGGTTTTGTACTTTGGACTTCATCTATCAAAGGTACGGTCATGCGGGAGGTTTCGACGACCCAGAAAACAAATTATGCAGCAAGGGTAATCGCCCGAAATGGGAGGAGCACAGACGAGTTGCTTTCATGATAGCCTTTTTAGGACTCGTGGTATTCCCGAGGAAAGACGGGAACATTGATATAAAGTTAGCCGGAGTCGTCAGTACTTTGCTTGACCAAAGCGAGAGTACTCTTGCTCCTATGATCCTGTCAGACATATACCGAGCCCTCACAATCTGCAAAGCCGGGGGAGATTTTTTCGAAGGCTGTAATTTACTGCTGCAAATGTGGATGATCGAGCACCTGTGTCGTCGCACTCAATTCTTGAGATATGGTCTAGTTGAGAAAACTTGCATAAGCGAATTCTATACAAGGATTGATAGGGTCGTCTTGCCTGAAGGAACATTGGCATGGAGGGCATACTTTCAGGCTCTCAACGCAAGCCAAATACAATGGACGTTGGGTTGGTTGCGGATAGACCGAATCGTGTACATGCCAGCAGCTAAGTCCCCCTTTCTCTTAATGGGACTTAAAAGCATTCAACCTTATGCGCCCCATCGGGTGTTGAGACAGCTCGGGAGGTGCCAGATAGTACCCAAAGAAGAAGACCTGAGTACCCATGCTATTGAAATCGGTCCCGACGGTCAATTCCCGGAAGCGAGGGTCCGCCAGATCTGGAGCAAATGCCAATATCTAGAAGAAAACACTTGTGTGCATGATCGAGCTAGAGGAGAGGTTGCACCTAGATATCTTACTTGGTACAAAGGAGAAACGTCGGGGGAAAGACCAGCCAAAAGACCTCACCTCAGGGAATTTGCTGAAGCGTCCCAAGACCAATGGGACTGGTTGGCTAAGGAAGAGGTTTACAAAACCAGGATCGGCAAGATAGAGCAACGGGTCCAAGATCTTCAATTTGAAAGGGATGTGCAAGCCGCCGCCAACGAAGGAGATAAAAAGAAGTTGGCACAAGAAAATGACTTTCTGAGAGCTCAAATCCAGCAAATGAAAAGGGATGCTGACAGACAGTTGAGGAGTCGGGCGGACGAAAAATTGATAAAGGGTTTGAAAAGCCAGGTTGCCGATGTCCAAAGAGAATTGGAAGAGTCTAAGGCCCAAATAGTGAGGATCCGAGCTGGCTGGAGAAAGGAGGCACATCAACATGCACTTCACCTACAACGGGTAGAAGAGGATTACACTGATATCGTCACCAGTTTAAGGGAAGCAAATGTTGTCCTCAGAGAGCGGGTTTTTAAGCAAGCCCAAGATGCCAGAGCAGACCTCGACCGCTGCCACAATTTGATGGCCCGACTGCAAGGACAAGTGGATAGGCTCCTAGACCAAGTCACCAACAATGCTCGAAGGTTGGGGGCGAAAAACCAGCAAATAGAGCGGCTACTCGGAGAAAGGGACATGATCAGAGGATAGAATTGGAGAAATCGGGCACTATGTCACCATGAAGTGCCTAGCTTGTGAACGAATGCCCCGCGCCGACCTTTTCGCTTCAATTATGGGTTATGTTCATCGGATCATGGAAGAGTTAAGGGAACTGCACAAGGACCTCACACCAAGGCCTGCGGCAAGGCCGAATGATGCCTCGCAGGCCCCCAGGGATTTTAGGGCATTAGATTTTTGATTGAAAATGTATTTTGAAATGTTGAGTCAAGCTAGCTGGCATTTTTTTTTACTTTCCCAAGTCAAGCATTTTCTTTTGTTTTGCTGATTGTTGTAAGACGTGTTTTGTAACTACACGGTTTATTTGATATAAAAGTTACTGAATTTTGCCACAATCTTGCTACCAGAACTACGCTCGGTCTGATTCACGCGGGGTCGTGATACGTAGGCAATCCACATAAGATTCGACCACCACTAAAAGGAAAGAAAAAGAATCCAAAGGCTAAATAACAATAAGGCTTGCAAAGATAGTCGAAAAAGAAAAAAAAAGAAAAAAAAGAAAAAGAAAAAGAAAAAGAAAAAGAAAAAAAGGCCGGAATGACGCATGTTAAAGAGTACACGTAGAAAGGGTTATTTGGTTAGGTGCATTGCATCCAACGTGCTATAACATATCTGTCAAACTCGGTGAACTAACAAGTTTGTTGCGTATTCCGGAAAGTTTAGCAGTTGGTTTGACAGAATATACTGGCCAGCCATCACTACCGCACTAGATCCAAAGGACCAGTTACAGTAAGCATGTCGAGTTCTGGCAAGAGTCTCGAAGAAGAAAAGTCCGAGCTACAAATCATGAAGGAAGAAGTAGACCGGTTAAAACAACAGATAACAGAGATGCACTTGGCCCGGGCCAGGGAACAGTCTTCACCAAACCGCCCTACTCTCGCCTCAGCTCCGGAACATCCGCCCATCGATCCTTCGACAAGCGCCCCGATCTATCCGTACTTTCAGGGGGAAAACCCATATGCCACCCACATTCCACCGACCAAACCAAATCCTCCTCCAGCCACCCCTGTTTTTGTGGCACCTCCACCTGCTCCTCTGCAAAGGCCGGCCAGCGAGCCATATGTTCAGATCCATGACAACTCTTACTATCCTCCAGAGCCTACTTTCAGGGCTCCCGAACCACAATCACATACACCTCACTGGGATAATCCGGCAGAACCGGAAAAGCACTTCCAAAATTCGGAACACGAGGAAGTTGTCAGAAAAGTTAAAAGCCTGGAGCAATCCTTCAAGAACATGCACGGTTTAGGCAACCAGGTCAGCGTCGCCTACAAAGATCTATGTCCATTTCCGGACGTCCAGTTGCCAGCAGGATTTAAAATGCCCAAATTCGACCTATACGAGGGGCATGGTGACCCAGTGGCCCACCTGCGGGGGTTTTGCAGTAAAATGAGAGGGGCCGGAGGACGGGACGAGCTTCTGATAGCCTCTTCGGCCAGAGTCTGGGAGGATCGGCGTTGGAGTGGTACACTAGACAGGATCCCAGTAGATGGTTTACGTGGGATGATTTGGCGCAAGCTTTTATCGGCCAGTTCCAATACAATCTTGAGATAATCCCCGACCGCCTATCATTGCTAAAACTAGAGAAGAAGCCTGCCGAAAGCTTCAGGGAATTTGGTTTCCGATGGAGGGAACAGGCGGCCAGGGGTAGATCCGCCGATGAGAGAAAGCGAGATGGTGGACTACTTCTTGCAAACATTAGAACCCACCTACTTCGGACATCTGGTAACATCCGTAGGCAAATCATTCACTGAGGTGATAAAAATGGGGGGTATGATCGAGGAGGGTTTGAAGGCCAACAAGATCATGAGCTACTCAGCACTGAAAGCCACCACTCAGGCTATCCAAAGCGGTACTGGAGGAGTACTGGGGAAGAAGAGGAGAGAGGAAGTGGCGGCCGTCGAGTCCGGGGCATGGTTCAAAAATAGAGGCACCGCACCCCAATATAGCCCACCCCAGCCTCACCACCAAAATTACCCCCACAACCCATATAGCTACCCGCAACATTACTATCCCGCACCTGATCCTCATTTTACCGTCCACCATGCACAGTCATATTCTGCACCTCCCGCTCATGCACCGTGGCGTGCACCAAACCCCCAGAACAATCATCCACCCCCAAGAGCTTACAGAAACCCCTCGGGCGCGAGTTTCCGTCCGAACCAGGCATTCAGGGGCGACAGGGCGCCGAGGCCAAAGACTTTCACTCCCTTAGGAGAGTCTTACACTAGTCTGTTCCACCGGTTAAAGCAAGTAGGGTTGCTGAATCCGGTTGAAGCTAAGCTGCCAAACCCTCTTCCGAAGAACCTGGACCATTCAGTAAATTGTGCCTACTGCTCGGGATGTCCAGGACATGATACGGAAAAGTGTTGGAGGCTAAAGACGGCCATCCAGGAGCTCATTGACACCCACAGGATCGAGGTCCAGACTCCAACAGAGCCCAACATCAACCAAAACCCGCTTCCAACTCATCATGAGACCAATATGATCGAGTTGGTACGAGCGGAGGAAGGAAAGGAGAAAGCCTCTCAGACCGTAATGATGATTAAGTCTAGCGGGGCAGGAACGAGAAAAGGGCCAAGCTTTGATGAGTCGCCCAGTCGCAAGAAAGACATGCCAGGAGAGTCGGAAGCAGGAAAGGAAAGTGTGAACGAAGTACCGGTGAAGCCGGCCAAGATAGTCGTACCAGGGGCAGCAATCAAGCCCATCTTGACAGTAGCAGGCGTTCGAATGGATCCTTTCATCATCCAGCCGGCAACACAGTTGCCAGTAACCGATAGCCGGGCTGTCCCATGGAATTATGCTCGGATTACAACGACCTATAGAGGAAAGGAGGTGAAAGAGGAAGTTTGTGAAGCCCAAGGGTTGACCCGCTCGGGGAGATGTTTTGCCCCTGCGGAATTGAGGAAGACCACTCCGGCAGTATTGAAAAAGCCGGTCACCGATGAAGAAGCGGAAGAATTCTTGAAAAAGATGAAGCTGCACGACTACTCCGTCTTAGAGCAGTTGAAGAAGACTCCGGCGCAAATATCATTGCTATCCTTGCTGATACATTCTGAAGAACATCGGCAAGCATTGATGAAAGTCCTGAATGAGGCACATGTACCGGATAAAATCTCAGTGAGCCATTTGGAGAAGATCACCAATAGGATCTTCGAAGCAAATCGGATCACCTTCACCGATGACGAGTTGCTTGAGGAAGGCACCGAGCACAACAGGGCTTTATATCTTACGGTGAAGTGTGAAGAGGCGGTGGTTACCAAAGTCTTGGTCGATAATGGGTCCGGTGCTAACATTTGTCCTCTCTCTACACTGGGCAAATTGAAGGTAGACATCGGCAGGGTACGCGAGAACAGGGTATGTGTCCGAGGGTTCGACGGAGGAGGCAAAGCGTCGGTTGGTGACATAGTGCTAGTCTTGACAATCGGGCCGGTGGAGTTCACCATGGAATTCCAGGTGCTGGACATGGTGGTGTCATATAACCTCCTAATAGGGCGACCATGGATTCATGCTGCAAGAGCAGTTCCGTCCAGCTTACACCAGCTCGTCAAGTTTGAATGGGACCAGCAGGAGATCGTCGTCCACGGAGAGAACGATCCACAATCAGGCACCATCATTCCCTTTGTTGAAACAGAAGACGACGTTGGGCCGTGGGTGTATCAGGTCTGCGATGTGGTGTCCGCCCACCGAGTTCCGGAAGGGGAATGTATTCCCGGCGACAGAACAATTACTGTGGATGTCATGGTGGCGCATGAAATGTTGCGACATGGTTTCATACCCGGTAAAGGGCTAGGTGCATCTCTGCAAGGAATTATACAACCGGTATCAGTGGTCGAAAACTTGGGAACCTTCGGCTTGGGATTCCAGCCAACCTCGGAGGACATCCGGCGAGCAAAGAGGAGCAAGCAGAAAACATGGGTGCTCCCAAAGCCTGTTCCACGCCTCTCCCAATCTTTTGTCAGGTCCGGAGCAAGAGGACATCCAGCGCCAAAGATTCCTGGCCCTACGGTCAGGCCAGACGAAGAGTTCTTCAGGAAGTTCGAGGACCTATTCACGGATGTATGTATGCTCGAGGACGGTGAAGGATCTAGTCACGCCGAGATACAATTTGTGGGACCAAAGGCAAAACTGAATAACTGGAAGGCTACTCCTCTCCCTGTCCGGAAGGAGTCTTGGTAGTTTGTCTTGGATTGTTTTTCTTTCGAAGTTTTGTATTGGGGGTTTGTCCCCGGAGTAAAATCCCGTTTGTTTTGTTTATTTTTGATTTAAGTTTGCAGTTTGTTTTCCCTTTGTACAATTCCCATCAATGAAATTTGGTTCCTTCGTGTCTAATTTTGTTTATCTTTTATTCTTTTTACTTTTCTGAACAGCCTTCTTGCAACTGATCTTAATGATATGGCGTGCTTAAAGATTAATCAACCCGGTCTAGAAAGTCAATCGGGTTTGGAAATAATAACACATGAAATAAGAAGTGACGAGAGTGAATCGGAATACGGCGATGATGAAGCCGCAGAAGAAATCGGTGAAGAATTAAGTCACTTCGAGGAAAAACCCAAACCGAATTTAAATGATACTGAGGCCGTTAATCTAGGGAATGCGGATGACGTCAAAGAAACCCGGATAAGTGTCCATATTGAACCCAATCTGAGAGAAGAATTGATCAAAACACTCATGGAGTTTAAAGATATTTTCGCATGGTCGTACGACGACATGCCAGGACTCAGCACCGATCTAGTGGTTCATAGATTACCCACTGATCCGGCATATCCTCCCGTCAAGCAAAAGCTGCGGAAATTCAAGACGGAGATGAGTGTGAAGATTAAAGAGGAGGTAACCAAGCAGTTGCAGGCGAAAGTCATTCGTGTCACTCGATACCCTGAATGGTTGGCTAACGTAGTACCGGTGCCAAAGAAAGACGGAAAGATCAGGGTATGCGTGGACTATCGCAATCTCAACAAGGCAAGTCCTAAGGATAATTTCCCACTTCCCAATATCCATATCCTGATTGATAATTGCGCCGGACGCGAAATTGGATCCTTTGTGGACTGTTATGCGGGATATCATCAGATTTTGATGGATGAAGAGGACGCAGAAAAGACGGCTTTTATCACACCGTGGGGGACTTATTGCTACCGAGTGATGCCGTTTGGTTTGAAGAATGCGGGAGCAACATATATGAGGGCGATGACTACGGTATTCCATGACATGATACACAAGGAAATTGAAGTGTACGTGGATGATGTGATCATAAAATCTAGACGTCGAGAAGACCACGTTGCCGACCTCGGGAAGTTCTTTCAAAGACTTCGAAGATACGACATCAAGCTCAATCCAGCCAAATGCGCATTCGGAGTTCCATCAGGAAAGTTGCTAGGATTCATCGTCAGCCGACGGGGCATTGAGTTGGACCCATCCAAAATCAAGTCCATTCAAGAGCTTACCCCCGCCGAAGAATAAAACAGAGGTAATGAGTCTGTTGGGAAGGTTGAATTACATCGGTAGGTTTATTGCCCAGCTTACGGCAACTTGTGAACCCATATTCCGCCTATTGAAGAAAGACGCTGCGATAGAATGGACGGCAGAATGTCAGGAAGCGTTTGACCGGATCAAAGGGTATCTGTCAAATCCACCCGTACTAGTTCCGCCTGAGCCAGGTAGACCCCTGATTCTTTATCTGACGGTTTTGGAGAATTCATTCGGCTGCGTACTGGGGCAGCATGATCTTACTGGTAGGAAGGAACGGGCCATTTACTACCTCAATAAGAAATTCACAGTCCACGAGGTCAAGTACACTCATCTAGAAAAGACATGTTGCGCCCTGACTTGGGTAGCCCAAAGGCTGAAACACTACTTGTCTTCTTACACCACTTACCTCATTTCGCGCCTGGATCCGTTGAAGTATATTTTCCAGAAACCTATGCCTACAGGGAGGTTAGCAAAATGGCAAATATTACTTACGGAATTCGACATCATATACGTGACAAGGACGGCTATGAAAGCTCAAGCCCTGGCCGATCACTTAGCTGAAAATCCCGTTGATGACGAATACGAACCTTTGAGGACGTATTTTCCAGATGAGGAAGTATTGCAGATTGAGGGGTTAGAACTGACCAAGGATCCAGGGTGGAAGCTCTTCTTCGATGGAGCGGCAAACGCAAAAGGAGTCGGAGTAGGGGCTGTGCTCATATCTGAAACAGGACATCATTATCCTGTTACTGCTCAACTGCGTTTTCACTGTACCAATAACATGGCCGAGTACGAGGCATGTATCTTGGGGTTGCGATTAGCGGTGGACATGGATGTACAGGACGTCTTGGTCTTGGGGGACTCGGACCTTCTGGTACATCAGATTCAGGGAGAATGGGAAACCAGAGATTTAAAGCTTATCCCATATCGTCGGTGTTTGCATGATTTGACCAAACGCTTTCGATCGGTAGAGTTCAGACACATCCCGAGGATGCATAATGAGGTTGCCGACGCGTTGGCTACTTTAGCGTCAATGCTACATCACCCGGACAAGGTTCGTGTCGATCCGTTACATATCCATGTCCGGAATCAACATGCTTATTGTAATGTGATAGAGGAAGAGGTGGATGGTGAGCCGTGGTTTCATGATGTCAAGGAATACCTCGGGTTAGGAGTATACCCAGCGCAAGCAACTGGAGATCAAAAGCGAGCTATTCGGCGGTTGGCGAACGGATTTTTCCTTAGTGGAGGGGTGCTGTATAAAAGAACCCCAGATTTGGGACTGTTGAGATGTGTAGATGCAAGTCAAGCCACAACAGTTATGACGGATATACACTCGGGAGTCTGCGGACCACACATGAGCGGATACGTATTGGCAAAGAAGATTCTTCGAGCAGGGTACTATTGGCTCACTATGGAGCGGGATTGTATAAGTTTCGTGCGAAGATGCCATCAGTGTCAGATACACGGAGATTTGATTCATTCTCCGCCGACTGAATTGCATACAATGTCCGCACCATGGCCGTTTGTCGCATGGGGTATGGATGTTATTGGACCTATTGAGCCTGCGGCTTCCAATGGTCACAGGTTCATTCTGGTAACGATTGATTATTTTACCAAGCGGGTGGAGGCCAAAACATTCAAATCAGTGACCAAGAAGGCGGTGGTGGACTTCGTACACTCCCACATCATTTGTAGATTTGGAATTCCAAAGATGATCATTACAGATAACGGTGCAAATCTTAACAGTGGATTGATGAAAGAGGTATGTCAACAGTTCAAGATTACACACCGAAATTCCACACCGTATCGCCCAAAAGCAAACGGTGCGGTCGAGGCGGCAAACAAGAACATAAAGAAGATATTGAGGAAGATGATAGAAGGGTCTAGGCAGGTGGCATGAAAAGTTACCATTTGCGTTGTTGGGTTATCGCGCTACCGTCCGGACTTCGGTAGGTGCAACTCCTTACTTGTTGGTATACGGGACTGAAGCAGTAATACCCGCAGAAGTTGAGATTCCATCCCTCCGAATCGTCGCTGAAGCTGAGATTGATGACGACGAGTGGGTCAAAACCCGATTAGAGCAGCTGAGCTTGATCGATGAAAAGAGATTGACAGCAGTATGTCACGGCCAATTGTATCAAAAGAGAATGGCGAGAGCATATAACAAGAAGGTACGTCCCAGGAGATTTGAAGTGGGACAGCATGTGCTGAAGAGAGTTCTACCCCATCAGGCCGAAGCGAAAGGCAAGTTCGCTCCAAATTGGCAGGGACCTTTTGTGGTGACTAGAGTATTATCCAACGGCGCTCTATGTCTGACTGATGTCGAGGGAAGATGCACCGATATGGCTATCAATTCTGATGCGGTTAAGAGATATTATGTGTAATTCTTTAATGCATTTGTCAACGTTTGGTTTCGTTTGTGTGTACTTGGCATTTTTCGGAGAATGAAATGACGGAGGCAATTTTTCTACTACCCAAACACTTTAACCTTTGTTTCCCCATTTGAGCCTTAATTGTTCTTTCATATACCCTCTTTCGGAATCATCGAGGAAGATGTGTAACAGAATAGAAAAGAAACAAAAAGTAATACAAGAAAAAGTGAACTACGTTCGACCTGATTCCTCAAGAAGGATACGTAGGCGCCACACGGCTCGGTCATAATAAAATAAAAATCAAAAATCCCCCAAGCAACAAAACTGGGGCAGAAGTCATTGTTTCGTTGGAAAGATAGTGTGGATTCCGAAAGTTGTAATAAGCTAACCGTTGAGGCTAAACCCTTTTCTTCGGCCTCACGCGCAGAAACCATATTAAGAACCAGAAAGACCTCTCGATCAGTATTTGAGAAGTGCCAAGTCATGCGAATGAAAGCCAAGAGTGACATCCCGACCCTCGATTGAATCCAGAATGCACAAGCCGAAAGGGGATAACGCTCTAGAGGGAATCTCAGGGGGTGATACCCCGCCGCAAGGAAAGAAAGCATAAATGAGAGAGTCTTAACGGTGAAAACCCTCGCGGGCACCTTAAGGCGAAGGAAGTCGAGAGAAATAAAATGAGAGAGTCTTACGGTGAAAACCTTTACGGGCACCTTAAGGCGACGGGAGATAGAGAGAAATGAGAGAATCTCATTAGTGAAAACCCTTTGAAGGGCACTGTGAGGTGACAGGACGAGATGGTTACAAGATGTCTGCATGAGACAAGGTTTGGACATCCGTTTACCTCTAGCAGGACGCGGCATCAGAAAGTGATTGATATGAATAGACTGGGTAGTTTAATCTCAAAGGCGCGGCATAACGTTGGATCGGGCACACATTCAGATAAGTTTTCCTATTTTTGAGTTCAGAAAAGTTTTTCTCTTCTTTTGTCATTTGCGGTCAGTAGTCTTTTCTTTTCTTTTCTTTCATTTTCGAAAATTGATTTTTCAAAGCTTACTACCAAGTCTCCCAAAGCGGTATATTGAAAGTGAATAGGCATGGAACAAGGCAATGAGACAGAAGTCGTTACGATAATGAGATTGGGATGACAGGCTGAGTGGAAGGTTCGCAAGAATTATGGAGTATGATGGACACACGTGGCATGTCCGAAAGATGATTTCACGCGACAGATCACCGGCTAGAAGAGTCGGACCAAACCAAAGAGTGGAATAAAAGGAAAGATGAGAGGTCGTTCGTGGAAAAAGCATCTTCCCAAGCAAGCGTCAACGTCGTCCTCAAAGTTCGAGAGATGCCAAGCAGCGGAAAGAGAATGGCCTCAACAAGAGTGGCACGACCACTCGCGGCGTTTTGAAACTAACAATTTTTCTTTGATTTAAAGCAGGAAAAGAGGGTCCGACGGCAGAAAAGCATACCGTCCGGAAGTTTATCACACTGGGGCAGAAAATTTTCTCCGGTTGCGAAAATTTTCTGGAAAGCAAGACTCAGAGGATAAGTGTAGAAAGCAACACAAGATGGGGTGATCCTTGAGCCGGATATCATTTCCAGCAGTTATTGGAAAAAGAAAAATGGCTTCGAGATTCCCCCAGCAGGCGGGTAAACAGTTCCAAAAATATCCCCAGCAGCCGGAAGAAAAGTAATACGACCGGGGGAAAGCAATGAAGAGAATGAGGGGTGAAGGAAACAAAGAATACTTCCTCAGCAGCATCACCCCCAGCAGGCGGGTAAACAGTTCCAAAAATATCCCCAGCAGCCGGAAGAAAAGTAATACGACCGGGGGAAAGCAATTCCGAGACAGGATAATTCAGGAGAAAAGGCGGTCCGAGAGGCAATGCAGGAAGAAGGAAATGGTACAAGAGGCAAGGAAGGTAATCAAGATAGGATGAAATCGGTGAAGTTGTAGTTGAAGTCAGGAAGCCCGCCTGGAGAATGGAGTGGCGATTTAATTTGAAGTTGTAGTCGAAGTCAGGGAGCCCGCCTGGAGAATGGAGTGGCGATTTAATTTTGAAGTTGTAGTTGAAAGTCAGGAAGCCCGCCTGGAGAATGGAGTGGCGATTTGATTTTGAAGTTGTAGTTGAAAGTCAGGAAGCCCGCCTGGAGAATGGAGTGGCGATTTGATTTTGAAGTTGTAGTTGAAGTCAGGAAGCCCGCCTGGAGAATGGAGTGGCGATTTAATTTTGAAGTTGTAGTTGAAAGTCAGGAAGCCCGCCTGGAGAATGGAGTGGCGATTTGATTTTGAAGTTGTAGTTGAAGTCAGGGAGCCCGCCTGGAGAATGGAGTGGCGATTTGATTTTGAAGTTGTAGTTGAAGTCAGGAAGCCCGCCTGGAGAATGGAGTGGCGATTTAATTTTGAAGTTGTAGTTGAAAGTCAGGAAGCCCGCCTGGAGAATGGAGTGGCGATTTAATTTTGAAGTTGTAGTTGAAAGTCAGGAAGCCCGCCTGGAGAATGGAGTGGCGATTTGATTTTGAAGTTGTAGTTGAAGTCAGGAAGCCCGCCTGGAGAATGGAGTGGCGATTTAATTTTGAAGTTGTAGTTGAAAGTCAGGAAGCCCGCCTGGAGAATGGAGTGGCGATTTGATTTTGAAGTTGTAGTTGAAGTCAGGAAGCCCGCCTGGAGAATGGAGTGGCGATTTAATTTTGAAGTTGTAGTTGAAGTCAGGAAGCCCGCCTGGAGAATGGAGTGGCGATTTAATTTTGAAGTTGTAGTTGAAAGTCGGGAAGCCCGCCTGGAGAATGGAGTGGCGATTTGATTTTGAAGTTGTAGTTGAAGTCAGGAAGCCCGCCTGGAGAATGGAGTGGCGATTTGATTTTGAAGTTGTAGTTGAAGTCAGGAAGCCCGCCTGGAGAATGGAGTGGCAATTTAATTTCGAAGTTGTAGTTGAAAGTCAGGAAGCCCGCCTGGAGAATGGAGTGGCAATTTAATTTCGAAGTTGTAGTTGAAAGTCAGGAAGCCCGCCTGGAGAATGGAGTGGCGATTTAATTTTGAAGTTGTAGTTGAAAGTCAGGAAGCCCGCCTGGAGAATGGAGTGGCGATTTAATTTTGAAGTTGTAGTTGAAGTCAGGGAGCCCGCCTGGAGAATGGAGTGGCGATTTAATTTTGAAGTAGTAGTTGAAGTCAGGGAGCCCGCCTGGAGAATGGAGTGGCGATTTATTTTGAAGTAGTTGAAGTCAGGGAGCCCGCCTGGAGAATGGAGTGGCGATTTAATTTTGAAGTAGTAGTTGAAGTCGGGGAGCCCGCCTGGAGAATGGAGTGGCGATCTGTTTTAATTCGGTAGAGGAAAGCGGTAGAATGTAACAGAAATCTTCGGCATGAATCCAAGTTCGTAAGAAGAGACGAAGCATCAGAAGGAACGCCAAAGTCGGACAAGATGGCAAGGAGCGCGACAAGATCAAGTTAAAAAGGATAGATAAGAACTTGTAGTACTGTAACCTAGTCTAGCTTCTTGTTTTTGTTGCTTAGCGCGGTGTAACAAGGAAATCGGTTAAGCAGTGGTAACAGCAGTAACAGCGGCAACAGCAGTAACAGCGAGATCGCAACAGGCATGGTAGTCCCAGCTACCAGAACTTCCCGAACTACATTGACCTGATTCCCTTTTAGCCAGGGATATGTAGGAGACCTTTGAAGCAAGGTTCGGTCAAAAAAAAAAAACTTTTCCAAAATGCTTCATACGGAGTGTTCGAATGGGCAAAAATCGCTTATATCCGCTCATTTATCTTTGCACGAAAACTCTGCGTGTTTACGTACGCAGATTTGTGCATTGTGAGCACGTGATTTTTGCCTTACTTGAGAAGTACTCCCAGAAAATTCAAAAATAAAAATAGTTTCGTGTTGGGTATGATTTTTGTGATTTTTGTGTTATTTTATCTTTTGTGTGCACGTTTATTTATTTAAATTAAAAAATACAAAAAATATATGCTAAGTTTTGCATTTTTAGTGTTTGATATCGAAGTCATGTGATTTACATTTTTAGGTGATATATAATTGTGTGGGATAATTGTATGCATATATATATATATATATATATATATATATATATACATGTACATATATATATGTGTAGCAATGAGATCGAATTGGGCCATAGTTCAGTCCAGGAAAACCAGGCCCAAACGAATCCCATACCAGTCCAGTTTCAGCCTATGTAACGCTTGATCTGGACCGTTGGATTTTATTATCCAACGGCCCAGATTAATCCGTTAATTCCAAAATTCATTCAGCCTAGGACTTAACCAAACGGCACCGTTTGGTTTAAATGAGAGAATCCTGATCGTTGATCAAGTTTGATCCAACGATCAGGATTTAACTACTCAAAACATATATAAACTCCTTTCCTTACCCCGCCCCCCAAGCCAGACCCCCCCTCTCCCTTCATCTCCCTCAGAGCTCTCAAACGCCCGGCGTAACGCCGCCTTGCTCCGCCTGCCGGAAATCGCCTCACGGCGGTTCCGGTAGGCCAATCAAACCCAAACCAACGCCAAAACCTTCCCCTCACCTCCCCCATCACGATCCCAGCCTCCCTTTACCTCGAATCACTCCAGAACTCCTCGAATCTTCATTTGAAGATTCGAGTCAACTCGAACTTACGCCAAACCACCCCGAATTCACACCGGTGACTCCTCACACCACCCTCACACCCAAACCACCCTTGGTTTGGTTCGAATCTTACCAGAAATGTCAAAGCCCTAAATCCGCGCCTCAAGAACCCTAGAACCCAAAAATTAGGGATTGCGTCGAGTCAATGGTGTTTGAAGGCAATAGACCTTAATTGGAGTGTTTTTCATTTGAAAAACACTTCAATTAAAGTCTGTTTACTTCAAAAGAGTGCAAACTCGAAGTCTTTTGAGCCGAGTCCGTCCAATTTCTTGAGGTATCCCATTTCTCATTCTCTTCCTTTTGTTTTGTTGTTGTGTTCATTATAGTTGTTCGTTTCTATCTGTTGGGTGTTTGATTTTAATCTTTCCTGCTTCTACACCGTAAGACCTTTTATTTGGTCATTCTTGTTTTGCTTATATGTCGGAGTAGATTGCGATATAGAAACACGAATTGGCTGTAAACGATACTGTCAAGTAGTGAATTCTGCATTTTTCATGCTTCGTTTGCCTGAGCACTTCGAATCACTAAGTCGATGATTGATTGTTGTTCCTTATGTGAATTATACGAATGTTGTTGATTAGTCTCGTAGGTCTGTTTATTGGAGTTTTGTGGCAGAACTTGACACTGTAAATCACATTGTGAATCACTGTTTGGATCGAGATTTTTCTTTCTTTTGAACTGTTGATTAACTAAGTGATGAATTGAATTAGTTGTTGTTAGTTAAGGATTGAAGGGGGTAACTAATGAAGTGTAGTGCATATGAGGACTGTAATTGGATCAGAATCTAGGGTTTGTTAATTAGAGATTAACGGAATTGGCATTTCTTAGGATTTAAAAATACCTTGCCCATGAGTTAAGTTAGTGGAACCTGCTGTTACAGCAGGACACTTAGCCATGTCTGGACAAAAGCCATTGTTTAAATAATAGGACCATACTTAGACATATGATAGGAGGATGGGCTCTGTCAAGAGGGGATGGGCAAGGGACTGTCTCTGCAAAATCTGGATGTCCTAGGTTTGTTTTTGGTTATAAATAGGATACATTTGATAGGCACACACGGACACAGATTATAGAGACAGACTTGAGAGCATCCTGGAGAAGCAAAACAGCAGCATATTCATAGATACACATTAGATATACAGACTTGAGAGTATCTGGAGAGAAAAGAAAACAGTCCCACTGGAGAGTAATAGCTGAAGAGAAAAGGCTACTGTTTGATAGGATTTGTGGTCATTGCTCCGATTGTTTGCTTCAGTGTTTGAGTCATTTGGCCATTGTTGTTGCTGAGGTACTCATTCGAGGCTGTTGGTCAGCATCGTTGTTGCTCTTGGTCCATTTGTTGCTGCTCTTTTGTTACTGCCTGGGTTGAGTGTTGTGATTAGTCTTGGTATAGGCTGCTGGTTCATTCGATTGCTACCATTAGTTGTTGCTACTGCTGTGATTGAGTTTGTTGCTGCCTGGGGTTGTTGTGTGTTTGCTGGTTGGTTCTTTGTTGCTGAGTGTTGTATCTGGTTCACTTGAGTGTGTTGGGGTTGGGCTATTACTGGTTTGCTGGTTGTCCATTGGTCGTTTGCTGTTGTGTTTGGCTATTGCTATTCACTGCTACTATTGCTATTCACTGCTACTATTGCCATCACTGCTATAGCTGATCTCTTACTCCTTCATTTTTCCAATTTCCAGGTATACTCTACCCCCTGGCAATAGGAAGTTCGATAATCGCATATGTATTACTTTGCAGAATCAAGTGATGATATTTTACTATAGAATGCCTTAGTTTTCATTTAATATTTGTAATGTTAAAGAGACAGACTCATCATGAATGAACTTATATTTGATATTAGATAAGATAGTTCAAACACAACTCTTTTTAATATTGGACTATGAACAATATTGTTCCAAGTGTTGACTGTTAGAGGTATCAAAATAGTATGCTTGTGTGGCCGCATTTCTGGAACTTATATTACCAGTTAAAGGTTCTAGTGTAATTTTGTAGTAATAAAGAATAGATTTGAAGCAAGTGCATCTTGAGCGGTTAAAGGTGATTACTTTGTCGCGGATTGTTAAAGAGAGCATCAAATGTCTAGATAATGACTCACACAAAATATGTTACTATAACCAATGTTCGATTGTAGAGTCATACATACTTCTCTTAGGATTATAGACTCTAAATGGATAATAAAATATGGGCTATAGGAAACATTTGCAAATCAACTGCACCTCGACTCTCATTAACTAGATTAATTCACCACTAGTCCTCATAAAATACAACAGCTAGCTCATGAAAATTTAATTTGTAATAAGTTTAATTCGTTCAAAATAAAAATAAGTATACTGTGTTACTCAAGCGAATTAATGTATGGCCGGTTCTGCCCTTCTTTTGGGGCCTATCTCGGGCCCAGCATGTTGGAAAAAATTAACCTAGCATGCATAAATTGAGTTCCTCGGACCTAAGGATAAAATGACACTTGGCCCGTTAATGTTTAATTGATAGGCTATAACATTTCTTAATAATAATAAATTAGGACCTTTGTTTATTATTAGAGACCAATTAAGTAGAAAAAATCATAGTCACGTTAGTTTGACCTTAAATAAAAATGAGACGAGCCTCGCCGCACAGAATATATAATTGCGGGGCCCTCAAATTAGTGGTTATAAAAAACTTAGACTTGGAAGGACCGTTTTGGTGAATGTCACGGTCCTTTCCCAAAGTTAATAAAGACGGTAGACTCTTTAGGCACGATTTGTAAGTAAATTATTTTCCTAAATACGGGTGCGCATTTATGTGACCCAAATCTTACTCTCGGCGAAACTGAAATACATTAAAGCCACAGGCGTATTGGTTGCGGTGTGACTCGAAATGTGTTTTCGTGACGTCGCAATTCTTCTAAAAAATAAAAGCGGAACATTAAAAGCACATAGTTAAAATATATAAAAGAATCAGATAGAAACAAAAATCGCAATTGAGCGACCGTGCTAAAACCACGGAATCCGGGAGTGCCTAACACCTTCTCCCGGGTTAACAGAATTCCTTATCCAGGTTTCTAGTTTCGCAGACTACATTATAGAGTCATAAAATTTCCTCGGTTCGGGATTAAATCGGTGACTTGGGACACCATTATTTTTCCAAGTGGCGACTCTGAATTAATTAAATAAATCCCGTTTCGATTGTCCTTTAATTGGAAAAACTCCCTCGCTCCCTCGCGGGTGCGGAAAAAGGAGGTGTGACAGTATCTAATGTTGCTAATCATGCTTAAAAATATGGAAGCTGCATGAGATTCTTTGAAAGAATCTTATTATTTGGTTTTAATTTTTGTTGGCTAGTTTTGGTAAGTGTATGACTAATAACTAGAGATTGATAAGTTAATATTTATTTGGGACATTTGTGTAAGTTTCTGTATTTTGTTTAAACTAAGTTTTATATCTCATTGAACATTTCAATCAATTAACATTCCACAAATTGAAACAATAAGGGTAAATGAAGAAGAAGAAAACAATGAATGACTCTTTTTTAATTTTTAACGTCCAATAAACAAATTCAAATATGATAAACTGATAATTGGTGACGGAGATAGCAGTGTATTTAGACAGTAACCAAACAATAAGATCAGATATAAAAATCAATATTATAGGAATCTTGATGAACTTACAACAACAACAACAACAACAACTACCCAGTATGTTCCCACAAAGTGGGGTCTGGGGAGGGTAATGCGTACACAGGCCTTACCCCTACCCGAAAGGGTAGAGAGGCTGTTTCCGGCCGACCCTCGGCTCAGGAAAAGAGAGAGAAAATCAACAAACAAAACAAAACAAAACAATGTTAGTAAATCCGGGATAAATCAAATAAATAATTATCTAAACATAAAACCAAAAGTAGAATGACATGCAATAATACCAATCGGTTACTACCATAAGAGGCACAACACAATACATTAATTAACTATAGAGATCGCTACCAAACCCCACTTAGCCCCTAACAGAAGTACTAAGAATTCTAGAAGGTCCTACCCTACAACCCTAATACTAGACCTCCAAACTTTCCTATCAAGGGTCATGTCCTCGGAAATCCCCATTCTAGCCATATCCTGCCTAATCGCCTCACCCCAATACCTCTTAGGCCTCCCTCTGCCTCGACTCGCGCCAACCACCGCCAGTCGCTCACAACTCCTCACCGGTGCATCAGGGGCTTCTCCTCCGCACATGCCCAAACCACCTGAGTCTCGCTTCTCGCATCTTCTCATCCGCTGGGGCCACCCCCACCTTCTCCCGAATAACTTCATTCTTAATCTTATCTAATCTGGTGAGCCCGCACATCCACCTGAGCATCCTCATCTCCGCAACTCTCATTCTCTGGACATGAGAGTTCTTCACAGGCCAGCACTCCACCCCATACAACATGGCAGGTCTAACCACCACTCTATAAAACTTCCCCTGAGTTTATGTGGGACTTTCTTGTCACACAAGACTCCTGATGCGAGCCTCCACTTCAACCACCCCGCTCCTATACGGTGAGTGACATCCCCGTCAATCTCTCCGTCCCCTTGAATCACTGATCCAAGATATCTGAAACTGTCCCTCTTGGCTATGACCTGAGATCCCAGCTTCACGTCCCAGCCTACTTCGCTCGACTCGTCGCTAAACTTGCACTCTAGATATTCTGTCTTAGGACCTGCTTAGTTTAAAACCCTTAGACTCGAGGGTCTGTCTCCAGACCTCCAACCTCGCATTAACACCGGCCCTCGTCTCGTCTATCAAGACTATGTCGTCAGCAAAGAGCATACACCATGGCACATCCCCTTGAATATGGCGAGTTAGAGCATCCATTACCAAGGCAAATAAGAGAGGGCTTAGCGCAGATCCTTGATGTAGCCCCATAACCACCGGAAAATGGTCCGAGTCACCACTCACCGTCCTAACCCTAGTCTTGGCTCCATCATACATGTCTTTGATCACTCTGATGTAGGCTTCTGGCACGCTCTTCGCCTCCGAGCATCTCCACAGAACCTCTCTAGGGACCTTATCGTACGCCTTCTCCAAGTCGATAAACACCATATGCGGGTCCTTCCTCTTATCCCTGAACAGTTCCACCACCCTCCTCACAAGGTGGATAGCTTCTGTAGTAGAGCGACCCGGCATGAAACCAAGCTGGTTCACAGATATAGATGACATCTCCCTCACCCTCGCCTCGATCACCCTCTCCCAGACCTTCATGGTGTGACTTATTAATTTGATACCCCTATAGTTGTTGCAACACTGGATATCCCCTTTGTTTTTGTACAAGGGAACCACTGTACTCCATCTCCACTCCTTCGGCATCCTCTTGGTCCTAAAGATCACGTTGAACAACCTGGACAACCACTCCACTCCTGACCTACCCATGCATTTCCAAAACTCCACCGGAATTTCGTCTGGCCCAGTCGCTCGACCCCTACTCATCCTACGCAACGCCCTCGAGACCTCCTCCTCCTTAATGCGCCTGCAGTGCCCGAGGGTCTCTAGGACACTCTGAATGCCCCAGCTCCCCTGGCTCTAAGACTCGATCCCCCTCTTCGTTAAGCAGGTCTCGAAAGTATTCCTGCCATCTCCGCTTGACTTGCGACTCCCCCGTCAGAACCCTACCATCCTCGTCCTTGATGCACCTAACTTGGTCTAGATCCCGCGCCTTCCTCTCCCTCGCCTTAGCCAACCGGAATAACTTTCTGTCCCCGCCTTTCTCCCCCAATTCCTCGTACATGCGCCCAAACGCTGCATTTTTAGCTTCCGTGACCGCTAGTTTGGCTTCCTTCCTCGCCACCTTGTAGTTCTCCGTGTTCGCTCTCCTTTCTTCTTCGCTTGAGCTCCCTGACAACTTAGCAAACGCCGCCTTCTTCGCCTCCACTTTTCCTTGGACTACCTTATTCCACCACCAGTCACCTTGGTGCCTGCCTGAATAGCCCTTGGCTACCCCAAGCACATCTCGCGCAGCCTCCCTAACCAAGTTCGCCGTCACTGACCACATTGCGTCCGCTTCCCCAGAGCTACTCCAAGCTCCCCCGTCAACTAGCTTCCTCTCCAGCTCCTGGGCTTTCTCCTTAGTCAAAGTTCCCCATCTAATCCGCGGTCGGCCCCGAGAACCCCTCCTCTTCCTCTTCGCCCAGAGACCTACATCCATCACTAGGAGTCTATGAGGAGTTGAAAGGGACTCTCCCGGAATAACCTTGCAATCCTTGCACAACCCTCTATTGCTCCTTCTGAGGAGGAGGTAATCAATCTGAGTCCTCGCCGTGGAACTTTTGAAAGTAACCAAATGCTCCTCCCTCTTCTGAAATGACGAGTTCGCGATCAAAAGCTCCGAAGCCCTAGCGAAATCAAGCAGCGAAGTGCCCCCTCCGTTCCTAACCCCAAAGCCAAAGCCGCCATGCACCTCACCGTAACCACCAGCCTCCGCCCCAATATGACCATTAAAGTCCCCTCCGATAACTAACTTCTCAGATTGGGGAATACTACTCACCAACTCATCCAAGCCCTCCCAAAAACGCCTTTTAACCTCCTCAGCTAGGCCTGCATGCGGCGCGTAAGCGCTAATGACATTGAGAACACTACCGCCAATAACCAGTTTAATAGACATTAACCTATCATCCACTCGCCTAACCTCAACCACGGACTCCCTAAGATTCCTATCTACCAAGATACCTACTCCATTCTTACCCCTCTCAACCCCAGAGTACCACAACTTAAACTCATCTGCGTCCCTCGCCTTCGTCCCTTTCCACCTAGTTTCCTGCACACATGCTATGTTGACCCTCCTCTTCTGGAGAATCTTTGCCAACTCAGAATCTTGATGAACTTATCTCGCCTTTATAATTTTTCTTTTTTGCTTAATGTAGGTAGCACAAGGCTCCAAGCTAACTTAATATTTTAAGCCTTAAAGTTGGCCAGAAAATTCAAAGATTAGCAAAGCACAAGAAATATTCTTAATTGCTCGATAAGATTCTCAAGAAAAAGTTTTAATTATTCGATAAATGTCTACTAACCACCACTAGCGGACATGATACTTAGTTAATAATAAAACCTCAGATACTTTAATCTCAAAAGTCTCAACCCACTCCCCCTTTGCTACAAATATTATTAAAGGACTCATAAAAAATATAATGAAAAGCTAACTACAGGTATCTTATTTCTGTGTGTAATAAGGCAATTCTGCAAAAATGACATGTTCATTAATGGTGGAATTCTTTAAACTAGCATTAGCTTTGAATCCGGAACCAAAGTATTTTATTTTTTAAAATTAGTAACAGAAGTATGTTAAAAAAAACGTAAAGTGGCGTTGTATATAACGGACGTTATATTACAACGCCACTTATTGTGGCGTTGAACGTGCCTTCAAAAATATTCCCAGTTCAACGCCACTTATTGTGGCGTTGTACCAATAATGTTAATTTTTTAAGTTCTTCATTTATTTTATTTGATTCGTATGCGACAAAAACTCCAAATATTTAAACACGAACAAAAACATAATATTTAACTTAAACTTAAATTACTAGAACACAAACACAAACATAAATTAATAAGAAAGACAAACATACAAATGAACTAAACATAATAAGAAAGACAAACATACAAATGAACTAAATATATAGTAGGAATTATTTAGTCTCTACTTCCATTTATTCTACATTCTAACCACTTAAATCGATCAAGCAATCGTTCTTTTTCGTCTTCTAACTCTTTTACTCTCGCCTTAAGCTCCGCAATTTCCTGTTTATTTTTTTGGCTTTCTTCCGTAACTGCTGCCAATTTCCATTCTGCTCTCAGTTTTTTATTCTTTTCTTCCCTCACCTCGTCCCTGAGTTCTATCCTTCTTATATTGCTATTGTAGCTGCTTTCTGCTTGGGCTAACCACATATTATGCAGATTAAGCATTCGTTCTCTGTAGTTTGATTGGAGACATTGTTCCTCCGCCCATTCATTGAACTCACACATTGGTTCATTCGGATTTTTGTAGCAATCCATCTGGTGCATGCACATCCAGTAGTTACGTCCAACATCATCACCTTCCGAACATGTTTGTTGCACACATTTTTTTCCACAATAACATACTGGTGTACCATATTGAGCCATTTAGTTTTACTTCGGATAAATCAAAGTTTTGAAGAAATATTCTGGTTTAGTAATTTTTTTGAGCGTATGTGATGAACGAAATGAGTTCGGTATTTATAGATGAGTGAATGAACATACAACGCCACTTCTTATGGCGTTGTATGCACAACGCCAATTTTAATGGCGTTGTATGGTACACGGCCAGCTTTTACAGTCACTTTATGTCATTAATAGGTCTACTTTATGTCATTGATAGGTCTAATTTATGTCATTGATCGGTCTACTTTATGTTATTGATATGTCTACTTTATGTCATTGATATGTCTACTTTATGTCATTGTGTTCAGTCACTTAACTTACAAGTCATAATGTGATGAAATTCCAAGCTGGACGTAACTACCGGATGGGCCACTTGTTAAATTCATATCTGGCCGGTACCCCCTATTAAATATGCGAGTGTTACTATTAAATCAATTTAATAAATATATACTTAATTATCACAAATAATAAATAAATTTACCAATCGTCTTGGAGTTATGGAAAGTAGACGGTGATAAGTTTAAATCCAAAGTTGTTCCATAATAACCACCCGATGATTGCTGTTCCATAATAACCGCTCGATGATTGGGGGTTATCTATACTACGCACAAGCTCATTTTTAGGGACGTCTTCCACCTTCACGTACATCTCCAGCATTGTGATTACAAGAAAATCACGACATTCGTCCGGAGTCCTCAAAAAATCACGCAAAGTTTCATCATCGTCGATGTTAAACTCCGAGTAAAAAACAACCCCTTGCGGAGTGACGGAATACGGATATCTTCCGGTAACTTTAAGTATGACGGAACGTTTCCTCACACTCATTTTTTTGCATAACAACGATATCAATGTATCGTACTCCATTGTCAATGGCAATTTAACATGACATTTGGCGGGTAAACTGTAGCTGACAGAGTTATTCTCCATCATAATCTCACCACCCCAATATAAAGAAGTTCTTATCCTTCGCTCTTCAGGCATAATGAAGAAATACCGTAGAATATAGGAATAATAGAGCAAGAAGAGCAATAGAGCAAGAAAAGTGTTATAAATTGTTTGGATGTATATGATACGAGCATAACACCTCTTTATATAGAAAATCAAGAGTCGGGGTTGTGATACAACGCCAAAATAGTTGGTGTTGTACTATTCAATAATTGAAAAGTGTACAACGCCAGGTAAAGATGCGTTGTACATGTACTGTCACATACAACGCTACTTAAAATGGCGTTGTACACTAACGGAGGCGTTACCATTAGTATACAACGCCACTTTAAGTGGCGTTGTATATAATTATATTATTTTTTTTAAAAAAAAACATAAAAATATTATTAATTTTAATAAACACAATACTTTGGTTCCGGATTCGCATTAGCTGCACCTGTACTTCACTAATTCAGGCCCTTTGACCTTGTTTATTTTGAGTCGGTCATCTTTTTATAGAATCGAACTGCTTGCGTCTACTTTAAATGTTTATCTATTTTGGTTTAATTGCCAAATGAACTGAACTTTGACTTTTTCTCGAGTGAATAAAACTTTTGGTTCCAGATATTTGGTGTTCATTTTAAGCAACCGCTATGCGCATGTGAACTAAAAATGTGCGCTTGCTTTCAATTTATTTGATTAAGAAGTAACATTATTGTATTTTTATGTATACAAAATGAGTGAGTGAAAATTTAAAATTCTTGCTTCATTTTTTTCTTCTTCTATTTAAAGAGTTGGGTTAGTCCTTTTTATTAAAATTAACTTGATGAAAATGAAAAGATCGTCTTTGTTTGACCCAAAATGTTTATGAATATTTATGACCTCAAAACAATTATTAAAATGGATGCCAATTATAGCAGGTCGTAACACATCTGAGATTCAGTAAAGGAAAAGAAAAAGGGAACATGTGTAAAGATAGCAGCAGATATATAGTGATCTTTTATTCATGATAATGGATTAATCTGCCTCTCAATGAAGAGGTTCAGATCCTTACAATCATGTTTTCATAGATCTACTGTTATTCTGCATTATTTTGTCTTGGTTCTCACTCTGTGTTGTACTCTATATTTCTTAGAGCCCTTATGGGAAAGAGTGGAACCCCTTTTCTGATTATTGCCTTGGTATTTATAGGTCTTAGTTATGTTAGTTGACTTTTCTTTGGAGATTGAGTCTGTGCCGTGAGACGATTGTGGGCGTACCCGCAAGGCGTCGACCTTGACAAAAAGCTTTAGGCGGATACGAATAATAACCTGCGGTCGATGACGGCTTTGCTATTTACGGCGTCTGCGCCTATCCAAGGGAGGCTCGACGCTTGCTATGCGCATTTGGGCCGAGGGGAGTAATTAATTTATTCAGATTACTATAAGGTCGAATTGTAGCTCATAGAGATAGTCCCTCCGCTTATCGTGGTCACGTCGAGACGGGCCGGGATAAGCGGATATGATAGTTCGAACGGCGTCTCTTCTCGGTCGAGGAGACGACGGCCTCTCAGGACGCCTCTTGATCGGGCGTGAGTCCGGATACGTTCTTGCTCACGCAAACTTCAGGACGCAGGGTCTCGTTAAGGCGTTAGCGTATTCAGGGTATTCGAATTGACTGCTTAAATTCCGGCGCACACTTTCTGATTTCGATCGTGGCAGCGACAATTTCGATGAGAATCGAATCGTTTCTAATGGTTGGGATTCGCATTAAATTGCGCCTGTCAGTTTCCCGAGATTTGATTCGATTTTTCCTATAAGAGAGCCTGGCATGTCAGACATTCAACACTCTTTGATTTACTGATTGCTTCTCTCTCTAGCAAATTCCCAAATAATTCTGCTTTTTCTGTGGCATAATCGTTGCCCGTTCTTAGTCATCTTCTCTGTTCTTCATCTAGCCTTCCCGGTGACCTAAATCAATGGCTGGCCTTCCTCCTCGCGACGGTCTTCCAGTGGTGCTGCCAGCAGATTCTCCGGTGATTGAGGGGCTGTCCCCCGTGCTTCCGGTCGTTGATCGGAACGATACTGAGAGGATGCCCTCAGTAGATGATATACTCCCGAGGGCGGGTAGCTTGGCGGTGGATTTCACCGGAGATGGTGGGGTTGAGCCCGTCGATGAGGCCCTACTGATGGGGGAGGTAAGCATGGCCCAGCTACGCGCGCAAGGGCTCATCCTCTCTCACGCCGATATTGTGTTGGCTCTGCCCGGGATAGGGTACACACCAACCGCGCCGGGTATTGTGTGTTCTACTCCTACCCCCTCAGGCTGGGGCTTAGAATGCCCCTTCCCAATCTGGTAGTCGACTTTTGCAGGTATTACGGTGTTTGCCCGGGGTAGCTTACCCCGTCCGTGTACAAGATCTTGGCTATGCTGCTAAAGTTCCCGGAGCTGGCCGGCAGGTTTGTCACCCTACAACATGTCCTTGCTCTCTTTGCTCCTCAGCTGATTCAGGGGAGCATGATTCGGATGGTCCCGCGCGGGTGGCAGGGACTGGTGACGGCTTTGGACGATGAGGTCGAGCCTCGTCAATACGAAAAATTCTTCTACGTCAGGACCAGTCATCTGGTGGCGTCTTCCTCAGGTTTTCCGGAGACCTGGAATCACGGCCGTAGGTCTTTCCTGGTTTCTTTTTTTTGTTTCGGGGAGGATTGAACTTGCGCTTCATCTTTTATTTTGTCTTTTGACTAGTTGTTGTTTTGTCGTTTCTGCAGCTGACAGGTTGCCCCCGCCTTTATTCACTGGTCTGCGCGGGTGGTTAGAATGTATCCTCCCGTATACCGAGGGGATTCGCTCGTGGGCGTCCTTCTTGAGGAGGTACAGCCAAAGTTTGGTCGTAGGTAAGTCGTTTTGCTTTACTGGCACGTGTTCGCCTTTTGGTCGTCGCCAGGACTTAATGCTGACCCGTTTTCTATATTTGTAGGGCGGGTAAGCCACGGCAGGGCTCCTCAGCCTGTATTCCGGCGTCCTGGGGAGATTGGCAGGTTTTTTACTCCGGCGGCGGCCGCTCAGGTTCCCAGGGCTGCTTCCGTTGACTCCGTAGCCGCGCCATCTCCCGTTCACCCTTTGTTTGATGGCAGGAGCATGTCGGGAGTTATCTGCTCTTGAGAGTCATCGCATTTTCGAGACAAAGAGGAAATACCCTTAGTCAGGCGGCGGATGCTTCTACCTCCGGCCCCTTCGGTGGCGCGGTCAGTCGCTGATGAGACGGTAACTGTGAACCCTCCGCCTCTCTCCGGGGCGAGGGAGATTGTCGAAACGGCGCACACTTCAGCGGGCGGGCCAAATGATCTTCGAGCCCGAGATGAGCGGGAAGGGAGCGCTGTCCCTATCGCTCAGTCTTCTACTCATAGATTTGAGGCGGGTGAGCCTTCTCGGGTGGTAGTGCATCTTGGAGATTCCAGCACCCCGTCGACAGGGGCGGCACCGACGGGAGAGGTATCTCCGTTTGGTTTCGACTTGGATTCCGAGGATGTCCGTATGTTTCGTGATGGGATCATGAACGCGACTGTTCATCCAGACGGGAGGCTGCGGGTGATCGAAATTCCCACGGACAAGAACTTGTTACTGAGGGAGGCTTCCATATTGCCGATGTTGGGCCAATTATGTTCTTCCGTGGAGAATCAGCCGCTGAGAGAGGTGACGGATGTCGGTATAATGAATGAGGTAGCGTCGCTGGGTATGAAGGTATGCGTTCCAGATTGACTACTCTCTCCTAACCTTTCCGTTTCCCAGGATTTCCACCTCTAACTCCTCTATATATCTTTTATCTCGCAGGCGTTTTTGCTGCAGGTAGAGTGCCTGCGCCGGACCAATGTTTGAACCGGGGTACTTCTCCGCGTTCTCGAGAGGTGTCACCGGTTATAGCTCCAATGCAGGGAGCTTGAGGAGCGCCTGAGGGATGACCCTCGCAACCAAGAGTTGGTCGGGGAGTTAGCGCGGGCGGAGTTGCAGAGGGACCAGGCGATTGGCCGCGTTGAGACCTTGGAGGAGCGGTTGCGCCAGGCGAATGATGAGCTGGAGGCTGGGAGGAGGGCATCTTTAGAGAGCGAGCGTCAATGCTTGGCCAAGGTGACGGCGGTTACCTCGGAGTGGAGCAGGAAAGTTGCCGCTGTGGAGGGGGAGTTGGCCGACATGAAGCGTAGGCTAGTCGAGGCTTCTGCTAGGACGATCGAGCTTGAGGGGATCATCCGTGCCAATGATTCCTAGCTGTCGGTGATAAGAAATTCCGCCGCCTCCAGGGAGGGCAGCCTCGAGGAGCGGATCAGGATGCTAGAGAGGAATACTCAGGACGTCGCGGGGCAAATAGCGCTCCTTAAACAGGAGAATCAGCGCATCCAGGAATAGTCCGCGTGCTTGGTTAGTTCCCACGAAGCTTCGGTTTATGCCGAAGCGCAACGAGACATATATAAGCACCTGTTTGAGGCCGGCCTGATTACGAGCAGGTGCGTCAGAGAGCGCGAGAGGCCCGTGAGGAATGTGGCTTTGACGCCGCGACACCTGGTAAAGATAACATCCCTGTTGGGAGCACAGCCGAAGCCGGGAATGAAGGAGGTGCAGCGAATGCCGGCGGGAGCGGAGCTGGCGATGGAGCAGCGCAGGTCGGTGATGATGGAATTGGAGCGGATGGCGTTGTTGGCAATCTCCAGTTAATTGATGATTAGTCGATTATATCTTCTTTTACTTGTTGCCGGGTGTGGCTATTTCTCTTCTTCTTTCTCTTTTTTTTTATTTGATTGATTGTTGTGGCTGACTTCAGACAATTCTTGCTTCGGGGCGGACGAGCATGACCCGTATTCGCCTGTCTTAATTTAAAGAGGGGGGGAATTTCCCCTTTTTTCTTCTGTTCGCTTACTGCTTGTTATGCTGTGCATTTTTCATTCACATGGTCATTAGTTGTTTTGGATCGAGGGCTCATGGCCCGGGTTTTACTTCAACCGTTGTTGAATTTTATATTGGCGAAGGCTCGTGGCCTGAGTTTTATTTCAACTATCGTTGAATTTATATTGGCGAAGGCTCGTGGCCTGAGTCCCAATTCAACAGTAGTTGAACTTTTGTTGATTCTTTTTTGAGTCGATGGCTCATAGCCCGAATTTTACTTCAACTGTCATTGAATTTATATTGGAGAAGGCTCGTGGCCTGAGTCCCAGTTCAACCGAAGTTGAACTTTTGTTGGTTCCTTTGGGTCGAGGGCTCATAGCCCGAATTTTACTTCAACTGTCGTTGAATTTATATTGGCGAAGGCTCGTGGCCTGAGTCCCAGTTCAACTGTAGTTGAACTTTTATTGATTCCTTTCGGTTGAGGGCTCATAGCCCGAATTTTACTTCAACTGTCGTTGAATTTATATCGGTGAAGGCTCCTGGCTTGAGTTCCAGTTCAACCATAGTTGAACTTTTGTTAATTCCTTTGGGTCGAGGGCTCATTGCCCAAATTTTACTTCAACTGTCGTTGAATTTATATTGGCGAAGGCTCGTGGCCTAAGTCCCAGTCCAACCGTAGTTGACCTTTTGTTGATTCCTTTGGGTCGAGGGCTCATAGCCCGAATTTTACTTCAATTGTCGTTGAATTTATATTAGCGAAGGCTCGTGGCCTGAGTCTCAGTTCAACAGTAGTTGAAATTTTGTTGATTCCTTTGGGTCGAGGGCTCATAGCCCGAATCTTACTTCAACTGTCGTTGAATTTATATTGGCGAAGGCTCGTGGCCTGAGTCCCAGTTCAACCGTAGTTGAACTTTTGTTGATTCCTTTGGGTCGAGGGCTCATAGCCCGAATTTTACCTCAACTGTCGTTGAATTTATATTGGCAAAGGCTCGTGGCTTGAGTCCCAGTTCAACTGTAGTTGAACTTTTGTTGATTCCTTTGGGTCGAGGGCTCATAGCCCGAATTTTACTTCAACTGTCGTTGAATTTATATTGGTGAAGGCTCGTGGCTTGAGTCACAGTTCAACCATAGTTGAACTTTTGTTGATTCCTTTTTGTCGAGGGCTCATAACCTGAGTAGGGGTGAGATGAATCGGGCTTGCCCCCATTGTTGTTTTCCCTTTGTCTCTGACTTTAGTGACAGCTACGTGATCTTGCTATGAAATACCCACAGACAGCACCAAATTGTTTGACCCAGAATATTTATGAACATTTATGAACTCAAACAATTATTAAAATGGAGGGTCAATCATAGCAGGTCGTAACACATCCGAGATTGATTAAAGGAAAAGAAAAAGGGAACATGTGTAAAGATAGCAGCAGATATATAGTGATCTTTTATTCATGACAATGGATTAATCTGCCTCTCCATGGAGAGGTTCAGATCCTTACAATCATATTTTTATAGATCTACTGTTATTCTGCATTATTTTGTCTTGGTTCTCACTCTATGTTGTACTCTATATTTCTTAGAGCCCCAATGGGAAAGAGTGGAACCTCTTTTTTGATGATTACCTTGGTATTTATAGGTCTTAGTTATGTTAGTTGACTTTTCTTTGGAGATTGAGTCCGTGCCGTGAGACGATTGTGGGCGTACCCGCAAGGCGTCGACCTTGACAAAAAGCTTTAGGCGGATACGAACAATAACCTGTGGTCGAGGACGGCTTTGCTATTTACGGCGTCTGCACCTATCCGAGGGAGGCCTCGACGCTTTCTATGCGCATTTGGACCAAGGAGAGTGATTAATTTATTCAGATTACTATAAGGTCGAATTGTAGCTTATACAATCTTAATAAGATTGTGCAATTTAGCAAGTGTTAATTAAGGTTTTACTTAGTTTGATGAAATTATTTGCACTCAGTGAGTTTTAAATTTGAGACTTGTCCGATAATCTTCGGAAATTATTCGCACCCAGTGGATTTCGAACTTGAGACCTTGAACGGGAGCAAACCTCAAGACTCAATCTATTGCCACCAGGCCAAATCCCTGAAGATTTTTTTTTTAACAATTCGAAATATCTAAAACTCTTTTTTTTTTTTCGAAATCTATTATATGCCTTTTAGATATTTTGATTGTTAATTAGTGTGACTTATAATGCTTTTTATAAGTAATTTCTTAATATATAAATGATTCTATGTCAAAATTAAGGGTGTGCATTCGAATCGGTTTATCGATAAATCGAATCGATTATTTGTTATCGGTTCAGTGATAAATGAAATCGAAAAAATCGAAGCCTTATTGAAACGATAACGATAAGCATATATACAAATCGATAATCGATAAGTAATTATCGAGAACGGTCAAAATCGAATCGATAAATCGAATGCACACCCCTAATTATTTCATCTACCACATTTAAGGAATGATCATATTTAAAGCTGAAGGGAATGAAGTTCAAATTAATAGAAAATAAAATTAGCAGTGATGATGTATTTTTTTAAATATCGTTGGAGTGTTGGTGGCATATATTTGATCTCTTGTTTTTGTTTCGTTGCATGTCTATTGACACAATTTTTATGTTATAAACAGTGTTCATCTTATGTTAGCTTCTTTTTGTCCATATTAGTTAGGCGTATATATAGCGTGATATACTTTCCGTGAAATCCAGCAAATTTTCTTATTGGTGTAATCGATAACCGAATCGATAAGCCCCAAAAATTAATAAATCGAAATCGAAAAAATCGGAACCTTATTGAAACAATAACGATAAGCATATGTACAAATCGATAATCGATAAGTAATTATCGATAAGAATCAAAATCGAATCGACAAATCGAATGCACACCCCTAATCAAAATTGGAGCTCGGGCGCAAAAATTGGGACCTTGGGAGTAATTACAAGTTTTTCAGATTTTGTAGAAGTATAATTCTCTTTCTCTAGGTTTTGGATCATCATTTCTTATTCTTCATGGAATTGCTATATCTGATTAAAGGAATGGACTGACTGTATATGGTTTATTATTTCAGTGGTTGATATCACAAATTGGACGCTCACCACCATTGATGCCTAATTGATACTAGCTTCTTGATGTGTTCAATCTCCTCCTATACATTCCTCAAAACATGCTTTGAATTTAACCACCTCCTTCAAATGATTTCTTTCCAATCTAACATATTGAAACAGAGACTTGTATATTGAAACAGAGACGGAATAATACTCTCTCCAATTCACAATAATATGTCTGTTTGGTTGGAATATGATTTATACCCGTGTAAATTATATCGGTATAATTTATATTGAGATAAATTATACTGAAATTAATCATGTCGAGATTGTTGTTTATTCATTGTTTGGTATGTTGTGTTAAGAATGATAATCGCATAATTTCTAAGAAGAAAGTATAAATTATACCGGTATTAATTACATTACCTTTTATAAGGTATAAGTTATCCCAATATAAAATTAAAACCGGGATAACTTATACCTGGTTTACTAACCAAACAAAGTATTAAGGTGGTATTAAATTTTTAAACTACCCTTGTACCTCATACCAAACGACCCCTAAGTGATCAATTTGTTTTGGACACACCTATTAAAAAAATATTAAATTTTAGATGAAAATAATTAGTGTGATTAAATTACCATTCATTAAATATTACACTATAATTATAATAAAATATTACACTATAATTATAGTAGAACTTACTTTTTTTTTTTCAAATGTGAGAAATAAAATGACTCTTTACAAATAGGTATATACGAATAATTTTAAAAAAAATAAATATTCTCTCTGTTTCAGATTTATATGTTTTTAATCCGTACAAAAAAAAATAACTTTAATAATTTTCCTTTATATAATAATTTATAATTACACCAAATAATTGTTTCATTATACATTATAAATTTAAAAATATTTTCTCTTTTCTTAAATTTTGTGCCTAATCTAATGGGTTCATATAAATTGAGAGGAAATAATTTTCTTTATTAATTATATAAATGAATATTTATTTTAGACCAAAATAAAGTAGGAAATTGATCCGTTAGTGTGAACCAAAATAGTAATTACAATTAAGTGAAGGTGCTGATGCAACCTTTCGGTTGTTACTACAGGTCTCAATTCTAAGCAAGTTAGTGCGCTTTTGGTTGTAATTTGAAAATAGTAAGAGATCTGCAAATGAAAATAGAACAAAGAAACATATAGTACTAGATAGTATAAAAAAAACCAAGGAAACAGCTCACATTCAAGATTTTCATTTGAGCTGCAGAAATACTGTGTCTATACAATTGCTTCAACAGCAAATACAGCGTTCATTTGTATGTTTGATGCTATTTTTTCAAAGAGAAAAAAAAACTGTTGTGATTACAAAAGGGATTTGTAACTCGAGAGCCCAAGCTGAAAAAGACAAAGACATTTTCACATTAAGTTGGGCTATGAAATTCTTGTGTATTCAAACTCCACATCCTAAGCCTCTTGCTTCTGATCCTTTCATTATCCTTAGCCTTTTACAAGAAGATAAGAACATATCCCAAGGAACATCACCAACAAGCATTAAGTCACCATCTTTATCTTCATAAACAGGTTCAAATTCTGACCCTTTATACCCTTCCCTTTCTGAATATTCACCTATCTTCAGTTTAAACATGTTTTCCAACGCCATAACTAGTTCTGAATATCCCTTATACATTTTCAGATCAATTTTTCTTAAATAAGGACCTCCATCCATACTAACTTTCACATACATTCCACACTCACTTTCTGTCTTTTTTTGTTGGATGTTGTTCTTCCTGTAACATCTCACTGGTGGCCATCCCACTATTTGTGCCTTCTTCTTTGATTCACAATCTTCATCTTCACCTGATTCACCAAAACCCCTCTTCTTATTCTTACACTCATCTTCTGTCGTCCCTGGTAAACCCAATCTCAGCTCTGTTGCTTTCAGATTCAGATCTTTCTCATGACCCATAACGCACTCCATTTTTTTCTTCCTTTTATTAGGATTGCAAGATATATATATGTGTGTTTGAAGATATATTCAAGAATGGTTGAGATTTTGATGGAAGTAGTGGTGGATAGCTGGCTTTTATATAAAAGAGAAAGGAAAATGAGAGATTTGTATATAGGTACTGGGAGAATTAAAAAAAAAGGAAATAATGAAAGAGTGCATAAAAATGGGGACAAGACAAGCTAAAGTTGTCGGCTGGAAGAGTTGCAGCATTGAGGTAAGTGATGGGATATATTTGGGGGGACAAGAATTGGACAAAGCTCAGCTGCCCATGTGCTCCTGTGGAGAGAGACTCATAATGGGACTGACGGTCAAGATTTATTTTGGAAAAATGTGGAGGAAAAGCAGGAACGTCAGATTGTGTTTATTGAGTGCGGCCAGGGTTTGGGCCGTATGGCGCGGTTCGGGCCCAAATAACTTATTTAATGTTTTAGCTAGCGTTAGGTCATAAATACTGAATTTATTTTAAAAAATTTGATATGAGTGAAATTTTATTCGAAAATGAAAATATGTTTGGATATAGGAGTATATTTTTAAAATATATTTTTTAACTTTATTTTGGAATAATATATATATAATACTATCTAAGTTTTAGGATTTTGGTCCAAAACAGCTCAATAGCTAATTTTTTAGATTTGAGATTTGAAATTTGATCAAAATATAGGCAAAATTTATAATCTGACATAAAATTTTAAAATAAATTCTAAATTTATTTTAACAAAACTCATAACCAAATAAAGCTTAATGCATCGATCCTAGAATTTTATTTCTTAGCACTTTCGTGTTAGCATCCCTCTTTGAAAAAAAAAAAGATTTAAGAAAATATATCACTTCCACTATCTTTTGAGTTGAGGTTATAAAAATATTTAGCGGTACAAGTTCGGCTAGGTTGAGTACTACGTATTTTTTAATAATTTTTGGTATATTACAATAATCCTGAGCTTGCCTGCTTTATACTTAGGGTTATTTATCTTTGGATTATTATTCAAATATCTTATAGGTATAAGTTATATCGATACTATTTTTTTATCACAAGATAACTTATCCTAGGATTAATAATCAAATAAGAAATAAGGAGGTATTAAACTTTTGTTTTAAAATTATTTTTCTTATCCATTATTACCAAACTCCCTTACAATTGAGATTAAAGAAATTGTGAAAATTTGTATCTGAAAAAAATTTTACTTGAAAGTTCAAACTTGAAGATATATGCGTGAAAGAGAAATACACATCCAAAATAGTATTTTTAATATTTCAAGTTATTGTATCGGACAGATTTGAGCTGAAGTTGGAAAAATGTGAAAGTTCATAGATCATCATTTACCCCGACCTTCATGCCAAATTCCTCTTACACACGTTTTCAACACGGACAACTTTTTACGCAATTGATCTTTTTAAAGTGTCTCCAAGAAACTTCTATCCCTCTTTATCTACCTAAGGTACCATTTTAGTCAAAATCCATCTCTCAAAATGGCTATCAGCTTAACGAATTAAAAGCTAGATTTTGTGGAACGGATTAACTAACAATAACAATAACAACTCATTAAAATTTTACAAACAGGTTCTGGGGAGGATAGTGTGTACGCAGATCTTACTCTTACCCCAAAGAATAGAGATGTTGTTTCCGAAAGACTCTCGGCTCAATATAACAAAAGGACAAAAGCAGAGAATATTAGTATCATCACAGAAAATAATATATATATATATATATATATATATATATATATATATATATATATATATATATATATATATATATATATATATATATATATATATATATATGAACATGAAAATCCAGAGGAAGATGCAAAGTAAAGCGATATGTGATGACCTGCCATGTCATCATGCCGCATAGGCGCCATTTGGCATATATTAATGCCATGTGGAAGCTTACATAAGAAAAAGGCTAGCATTTGTGAGAAGATTCTAGAGAAGTTGGACATTTCCTTAGGAAGAATCTAGATCTTTATGAATTTGCTAGGAAAGTCCTTGGAATCTTCTAGGCTTGTAGAGTATTCTAGAGAATGAACTTATTTGTAAATATGGAAGAACTTATAGAACAATTATTATTTACATACTAGCCCCTGAGTGATTAGTATAAATAGGGGGCATTCATTTGCAATTCATTAACCAAGAAAATAATTCAAGTTCTCTCTAATACAAAGCTTCCTTTAAAAATTCTCTTGTGTTCTTTCTTCCATTCTCTTAGCGATCTTATGTGTAGTAAGGCTGACTTGGCATAACAAGAACGCGAGCAAGTTGTGCAAGATCGTGAGCGAGTTGTCAAGTGCCACACGTGTACTTAGTTAACAACTAAGGACGTGACAACGTGGTATCAGAGCGAAGGTTTCAACTAAGGGAATGACGAACGACGGATAAATTAACGATGCCATCACCCAAGCCAACTTCATCCAGGATGCTGCTGGCAAGAGCGGCTGTGGGAAAAATAGGAATGCCATCAACAAGAGCCAGGAGGTACCACCCAAGGTTGTGTCAAACAAAGAGCTTACATCCCAAGAATCATCTGCCACTGAGGCGAGCGATGATGAAGTAGAGGTCCTGCCCGAGGACGTCTCGCTAGGTAACGAGTGGGTGATGAAGATGAATGCGGGGATAGACGCCGTGGAGATCTTTGGCCAACGCTTGGGGAAGGTGGAAGGCACCCTTAGCGTTCTTGAGAGGCACACTCTTGAAGAGATTGAGAGCATCCGAAATGACTTGAAGGGACGTACACAGACTGAGATAGAACTAAGGCAAACCATCACTGCCTTAGAGTGCAGACTCATGGAGGCTTTGAATACTATCGATGCTATGAAGGCAAAGATAGTTTCACTAAAGGAGCATGTCAATGCTGGCGTGACTGAGGTGGCCAGCAATGTTGTGGTAACGAGAGAGACCAAGATCGATGCTCCCAAACCACCGGTGTTCAAAGGTGTTCGTGATGCACAAAAAGTGAAAATTTTCCTTTGGCACTTGGAGAACTACTTCAGGCACGGCAAAGTGAGGGACGACGAGGCAAAGATCAACACTACGGTATTGTTCCTCTCAGGGACTATCATGCTTTGGTGGAGAAGGAAGATGTCGGATGTGGATAAAGGTCTATGTACTATTAGCACATGGGATCAGTTCAAAGCCGAGTTCAAGCGACAATTCTTTCCAAACAATTTCTTGTACGAGGCAAGGCGCAAGCTTAGGGAATTGAAGCAAACAGGGAGCATACGTAACTATGTCAAAGAGTTCACTACCCTTATGCTTCAAATCTCCAACCTGACCAACGATGACTTGTTGTTCCACTTCATGGACGAAATGCAAAATTAGGCTAAGCAGGAGTTACAATGCCGGCAAGTCACCGATATAGACCAAGCCATAGTAGAGGCCAAATCATTGATGGATTTTAGGCATGACAAGCACGACAAAGGCAATGGCAAGGAGTCAAACGTTAACAATGTAAAAGGTAGGGGAGATTGTGGCAAAGGCAATGAGATACATCAACAATACTCAAAGACTCAAGATTCCAAAAAGTCGAGTGGTCGTCAAGGCTACGCCGAGAAGAAGGCACATGCCGAGAAGAAATGCTACATATGCAGAGGGCCACATGGCTTTAGGAATTGTCCCGACCTAAAGAGCCTCAGCGCCATAGTCCGTGAACGAAAAGAGCATCCGCAAGGAGAGAGTTCGGGAACTGCACAGTTGGGTATGATCGGATTATGTGGTGCCGTCACAAAGCAAGCTATCAAACCTACCGAGAGTGGCAATTAGTACGTGGATCTCACCATCAACAACAAGCACGCTCATGCAATGGTGGATACCGGAGCAACTCACAACTTTGTGATTGAGGCTGCCGCAAAGAGACTAGAATTGAAGCTTGGGTATGATCCCTTCATGGTGCTTCCTCAACCGTGGGAGCCCTTTAGGGACCTACCCTTTCCTCGTTGCATGTCGCATCGGTAGCAGCCAACGTGCCACTCTATGGGACACGTGCGGGGGCGATATCATGAACCACCCTCCCCAGGAGAGTTGACCTCCCCGAACGAATGGCATCAGCCATTGAGACTGACCTTGACTCTAGACGGGGATCACTATGCCCTCTCGTCCTCTGTAGAAATTCCTTTGCCAAGCATCAGTCGACGCCTCTTTCGTCCCGGCTGCTCCTCGCCTTTGAAAGTCTCCTCTACAGGTTGAGGGGACGGAGGCGAAGGAGTTGCTTCTCTCGTGGACTCAGCCACAGGCACGACCTCAGGTTGGGTGACCTCGGGAATGCTCTCGGTTGCAGAATCTCGGGGCATGTACTCATCCCTGGAGTCGACCCCCGCTGTCGATGGGGCTGCAACATTCTGCCTTTTCCTCCTTCTAGGAGCACCCTGACCTGCCACAATAAGATAGGTCAAGCAACAACACTTAAAACGAAATCTCCAAATTCTGGTCGAAATGTTACTTGATAGGCTGTATCGATTGAGGAACGCATACCACGTATGACATTCCTCCGCAAAAGGAATCACCCTTTCCACCCATGACCTTATGTCTTCAACAGATCGGGGTGGAGAAGCCCTCACTGCAGAAAAGAGGAGAGAGCAGAAAAAGAAGTTATAAGGACTGAACGGCCAAAGGTAGAAAAGATACTAAATAAGGGTAAAAAGTACTCACGTTCCGGATTCCACCTCTCTGAGAATCCCTCAGGGTTAGACACCAGGTCCTCCGTCCTAATGTAGAAATATTTGCACCAGAAGCGACGATTGGGCTTGTCGTCAGCCCTGACAACCATGCCCCTCATGCCTTGGCTCTTTAACTGTAGCATAGAACCCCTCATATAGTCGGGGCTAAATAACTACAATAGATGATGGACCGAGACGTCGTGTCCAGCCCTAGTCGCATAGGTGGTCAAAATGCGACACACTTTCCAAGTGTAGGGAGTAAGCTGAGCCAGACATACATTGTCACACCTCCTTTTTACGCACCCGCGAGGGCGTGAGGGAGTTTTTCCAATTAAAGGACAATCGCAACGGGATTTATTTATTTAATTCAGAGTCGCCACCTGGGAAAATAATGGTGTCCCAAGTCACCGGTTTAATCCCGAACCGAGGAAATTTATGACTCTGTATACTGTCTGCGAAAATAGAAACCTGGATAAGGAATTCTGTTAACCCGGAAGAAGGTGTTAGGCACTCCCGGATTCCGTGGTTCTAGCACGGTCGCTCAACTGCGATTTTTGTTTTTTATCTGATTTCTTTGTATATTTTAATTATGTGCTATTAATGTCCTGCTTTTCAATGTTTTAGAAGAATTGCGACGTCACGAAAATATATTTCGAGTCACACCGCAACTGGTACGCCTGTGGCTTTAACGTATTTCAGTTTCGCCGAGAGTAAAGATTTGGGTCACATAAATGCGCACCCGTTTTTTAGAAAAGTAATTTTATTAAAGTCGTGCCTAAAGCAACTACACATTCGTACTTTGTGAGGGCCATGGAATTTGCTAAATGGCACACCTTGCAATTTAAGGATCATGGTCATGTTATGCGAACATATATACAATCACTGTGATAGATCACGCCGCACCTAAAATATTTTCTATGAATTCAAACATCATTTTTCTTATACTACGATTGCCTTGAATCACACAAAAGAATCTTGAAACTGTAATCCGAAGCACCAAGAAATTACATAAACAATATATTATCACCCACCATAGAGAACTAATTCATCAATTGACAAATGACAGAGAAATAAAACGGGGAAAAACAAAAGAGAGGAATTATATGCCTTCAACGAGGACAAATTTTAGCAATTCACGGCAAGGATACCCAAAATAAATGGAGACACTTTTCATGAGGAAATTAATCACATAAATCTCGTCAATCATGAAGAATTTTAGAGAAATATTCACAATTTCTAAACAAATACTTATCTTAGGCAATAAATTAAATTTCAACTAGGATCAAGCCTATTTGATTAAAATCAGTATAGATCATATGAATCCAACAGAAAACGTATTTTAGTCACCAACAACTAGCTAGCTAGATCCAAAAACTTTTCATTTAGAGCATCGAGTATCATATTGATTTAACCGAAGAAACATTACTCAAATCCTACTGCTGGAAGCACACATTAAGCATCGAAATCACCAAATATGTGATATTAATTTACAGAATTTCATTCATCAAAATTAATTACATATATGTTCAAATCTTACCTGGATTGCCGAGAAAATTATAGGTAAAAGAGCAAATGAAGGTCCGATGGCATAGAGACGGAACTGACTCTTCAATTAGTAAAAACAACTCGATTTGTTTTACAGCAACACCAAAGTCCAGCTATGCAAACTTGACGGAAATAAAAACTGGACAGCAACAATAACTTTAATTCGGAACCGACGAACAGAACTTTGACTGAAATCGACTCACTCGAGCGGAACCTCGATGCACTGCCTCGACGTATGAAACTCAAACAGTAACACCTTCATCGAATTCCATGGATCCAAAACTGAAAATCCATTGAGGAAACTCGTTAAACACAGCTGCACGACTTTTTGCTCATGACCGTATGTGTGAGTGTTTCTAGATTCGTTGCTTTTTAACAATGGTGAAGGGTGTGCAAGGGCTGTTCTGCGACAAAAATGGGGCTGTGGGATTTGGCGTGAGTTGTAGATGGTCGTGAGGTTGTTTGGTTCGAACCTCTACTTCGCCGGATTCAATGGAGGGTCGTTTGGTGTTCGCCGGCGTCAAATATCGTTGCTGGGTTCTGGTGGATGAAGGAGTTCAGGCATGTTCCTAGGGTTCGTCCATTTTGTTCAAGGAAGATGGAGGGCTTCGGCTGTTGCTGGTTGAAGAAGAAGTGGTTGGCGGCTGTATAGAGAGGATGGTAACGAGGGAGCAGGGTCTTTTTTGGAGAAGACGATGGGAGGGGGGTCCTCTGTTTTTTTTGCTTGCCGCTGCCAGCCTTCTTCTTTAAGAAGAAGATGTACCCCTATTTATATTCTTTCTTTTGTTTTTTAAATCCTCTTTCACGTCCAAAATGTCTCTCACTTCACGTGAGAGGCTTCTCCCAATTGTCTGTATAACCCCCTTTCCTCTTATTTGTCTATCTTCTCTTAAAATACATTACATGCCCATCTTTTGTCCATTGGAAATTCTAAAGATTCCCACGTGAGAGACCAAGAGTCATGGGTCTCCACGTGGGTTTCAAGGGTCATGGGTTCCGTCTCGTACTTCGTCCGTGTTCCCCACGTGTGGTGGGCTCGGATTATTATGGGCTAGGTCCGAAAATTATAAAACCGGGTAGTTTGAACCCGAATATTATTCTTCGCCCGGAACCGAGAATGATGTTATTTAATTAATCCTAGGTAATCAAAATAACTATAATACTCATAATTAAAATAAAACTATTTTTTTTATATTTTTCAAGTTTAAAATAACTACAAAATATTAATGAAACTATTTTTTTTATTATTTTCGTTTTTATAAAAAGATAAAAATATAAAGTACTATTTTTGTATTTTTTAAGTTTAAATTGACTACAAAACATTAATAAAACTATATCTTTTATTATTTTTCATTTTAAGGTAAAAATAAAGTAAAAGAGTCAAATTTAGCTAAAATAGCTATATTAAAACTAAACTAAATATTTTACGCTAAAAATATAAAAAAAATCTCGGGTAGGGGCAAAATCACGCATCTACAACTACCAGTCAGCTAATATGCAAATACAGCCTCGCAGGCTCATAAGTAGTTTTGAAAACCCTTATTTAGAGAGACTAAACTAAAAAGAAGAGGATGTGACCGAGCCCTTGTATCTGAGCTGCCTACATATCCTTGGCTATAAAGGAATCAGGCCACGTGTAGTTCAGAAGTGAGTAAGAATACGGAGTAACCGAGGTGGAGAGCCAGCCGAGGCGCCGTTCAGACGAGGTTCCGTTCCGTCGAGGTTCCGGTCCGTGGTCCTGCTATTACATCAAAAAAATCAAAACATGAAAAAAAAGCTAGCTAAACCTATCAGCTACTAGTTACAAAATTCCTATCTATGAGTCTTCTAAAGCTTGATCTTGAGTATTGTTTGGTGCTTCATGTAGACTCTAAATTTGAACCTTGATACTTGCTAGTTGTAGGTGCTAGTTCAATCTTCTTCGGCCTTCTGGATCAGGACCAAACTTGCAGTTCTTGTGTCATTGACCATGTCTGGGACAACTTTCATCAGCTTCTGCATTTTGGATTGTCTTCTTGCCCTTTTTTTTTCTTTTTGTTTATTGTGACTAAACTTCTGTGACTGTTGACTCGCATTCTGGTCGCAAGCTTCTTTTGTTGCTAACTTGCATTGCACTCCAAAGTGAATTCCCTTACTTGTGATCTTCGAGCTATTCTCCTTCGAAGTCTGAATCTATCTTTTCTGATCCTCGTTGCCTTCCTTCTGATTCATGTTGGGGATTTCCGTTACACTTTGTCACTTTCCGATTGTTCACTATCCTTATCGAATCTTGGAAACTGAGACGCCGTTCTGCTTTTCCGGTGGGCTTCTGACTTTATCGACAAACTCTAATCATAAATCGCCATTCCATTCTTCAGGCGGGCACCTGATTTCAACAACAACTTCAAAATAATAACTCGCCACTCCATTCTTCAGGCGGGCATCCTGACTTCAACTACAACTTCCAAAATATACCGCCACTCCTCTCTTCAGGCGGGCTCCTGACTTCAACATCCTAGCAAATTAAAACGCCATTCCTCTCTTCAGGCGGGCTCCTGACTTCAACATCATCCTTTGAAAATAAATCGCCACTCCATTCTTCAGGCGGGCTCCCGACTTCAACATCAACTTTTGAAAATAAATCGCCACTCCATTCTTCAGGCGGGCTCCTGACTTCAACAACATCTTTTGAAAATAAATCGCCACTCCATTCTTCGGGCGGGCTCCTGACTTCAACATCAATTTTTGAAAATGAATCGTCGTTCCTCTCTTCAGGCGGGCTCCCGACTTCAACAACATCCTTTGAAAATAAATCGCCACTCCATTCTTCCGGCGGGCTCCCGACTTCAACAACATCCTTTGAAAATAGATCGCCATTCCTCTCTTCGGGCGGGCTCCCGACTTCAACAACATTTTTGAAAATAAATCGCCATTCCTCTCTTCGGGCGGGCTCCCAATTTTAACAACATCCTTTGAAAATACATCGCCACTCCATTCTTCGGGCGGGCTCCCGACTTCAACAACATCCTTTGAAAATAAATCGCCACTCCATTCTTCGGGCGGGCTCCCGACTTCAACATCAACTTCTTGAAAATAAATCGCCACTCCATTCTTCGGGCGGGCTCCCGACCTCAACAACATCTTTTGAAAATAAATCGCCACTCCATTCTTCGGGTGGGCTCCCGACTTCAATAACGTCCTTTGAAAATAAATCGCCACTCCATTCTTCGAGCGGGCTCCCGACTTCAACAACATCCTTTGAAAATAAATCGCCACTCTATTCTTCGGGCGGGCTCCCGACTTCAACAACATCCTTTGAAAATAAATCGCCACTCCATTCTTCGGGCGGGCTCCCGACTTCAACAACATCTTTTGAAAATAAATCGCCACTCCATTCTTCAGGCGGGCTCCTGACTTCAACAACATCTTTTGAAAATAAATCGTCACTCCATTCTTCAGGTGGGCTCCTGACTTCAATAACGTCCTTTGAAAATAAATCGCCACTCCATTCTTCAGGCGGGCTCCTGACTTCAACAACATCTTTTGAAAATAAATCGCCACTCCATTCTTCAGGCAAGCTCCCGACTTCAACAACATCCTTTGAAAATAAATCGCTACTCCATTCTTCAGGCGGGCTCCTGACTTCAACATCAACTTTTTGAAAATAAATCGCCACTCCATTCTTCAAGAGGGCTCCTAACTTCAACATCAACTCACTAACTCCATCCCATCCATGTCGCCTTCCTTTGCTTCCTGTACCATTTTCTTCTTTCTGCATTGTCTCTTGGGCCACCTTTTCTTTTGAATTACCTTGTTTTGGAATTGTTCTCCTCCTGGGTTGTGTTATTTTCCTTGGACTGTTGGGGATATCTTTAGCATTGTTTACTTACCTGCTGGGGATGATGCTGTTGGGGAAATCTTCTTTATTTCCTCTTTTTCTACTTCCTTCAAAACCTTTATTCTCTCCCGGGATCGTTGGGGATTGAAATGTCATCAGCTGGGGATTACACTGTCGGGGGATCCCTTTTCCTTTTTCCTCTTTGCAAACCTCATTCGGGACTCGCGCTTGGCTCCCTTGAAAAACTTGTAGGATATAATGCTGCCGGAGAAATCTCGAAATCAGTGTTTCATTTTTTCGAGAACTGCTGGGGATGATACCGACTTCTTGCCTTTCTGAACGCAAGCTTCCTCGTTTTGTCTTGTCTGCTGGGGGTATAATTTCCTCTATCACAACTTGTTGTTTTCTTTTTTTAAAGCTGCTGGGGATAACCGGGTTTAAAGATCACTTCCTTGCGTTATCTGGCTTTTTTCCCCAACCGGGTATTTGGTTTTGAGAAAATTTTTGCAACGGGAGAAAATTTTCTGCCCCAGTTTGAGAATCTTCTTCGTGTCATGCTTTTATGCCAATAACCCCTCTTCTTCCTGTTTCAAATCAAAGAAAAATTGGTTAGTTTTAAAATGTGGTGGTTGGTTGTGGTGCTCCTGCTGGGGATGGTTCTCCTCCTCTTTCCCTGCTCTGCGTTTCATTATCAGAACTTGCTGGGGATATTATTATTTGATGATATTCATGCTGGGGATAGCTTTCTCCTTTCTTGCTTCCCCGCCTTCCTTGACGACTCTTTATTCGCGAACCTTTCCACGTGGTTTTCCACCGACCACCCGAATTCCTATGATAGTGACCCTTCGTGAAGACCTTGCATGTTTTACTTGGTGAACCATTTTCTTTGTTCACCCTTGCCACTGAAAATACCTCTTCTGCTGGGGATATCCTCCCTTCTTCTGTGGCGTTTTCCGACCTTTGAGTCTCACTGGCCTTGGCCTTGAGGTCATTAACCTTTATTTTTTATGGAGGTATCTTTTATGATGCTGGTCTACCCTTTTGTCAACTTCCTCTTGTTGGGGAACATCCTTCTGGACATTGGCATTGCGCTTGTTCCCTCCTGACTTATACCACTTGGGTGTACCAATTAGAATCCCATCTTGCGTAATTGGAAAGCTGATGGAAAATTTTGCAGTCATTTCTTGCAAACAGACTCTATTGGGGAATTTTCGATAAAAAAAAGAAAGATAAAAGGAAACAGAATAAAAGACAAAAAGGAAAATGACTCTCTAAAAAGAAAAATTATAAAGTAAACCTATCAAACGTGGATACCAACTCTAATAGACATGACATGCACATATAGCCTATCCTCCATCGTTAAACCGCCTTTTGTAATCTTCGCGTGGGGCTTTCCCATCTGATTTCCAATCTCCGTTCGACTTGTAGTGCCCGAGGGGTTTTCACTACCAAGCCTCTCTCATTTCGGTTTTTATCTCAGCTTTCATCGACTTATGGTGCCTGTGAAGGTTTTCACCGCTAAGACTCTCTCATTTGTGTTACTTTTCACTGGGGATTGGTGGTGTTACTGCTAAGACTCTCCTATTTTCTGCTGGAGCTCGGAGTCTTTCTGCCAGGAATCAGAGTGTCATGTCCCGATGAAACTTCTCTAATTTGCCTAACTCAGCCTCTCTTGAAAATTGGTCAAAAGGTCTTTCTTTGGACCGTAACGTGGGTTTGGACAGGGCTAGAAAGAAAGGGTATTAAAGGCTCAAAATAAAACAAATTGGGTTCAAAATTACAACCTTCGGAATCCTATATTTTCCTTACATAAACACATTATTTTTTTTTTACTGCCCCTGTTTCTTGCTTGGGGAATTTTTTTTTTTTTTGGTTTTTATTGACACTATGACCGAGTTGTGAAGCGCCTACGTATCCTCTTTGAGGAATCAGGTCAAACGTAGTTCCCAATTCTTCTTTTTCAAGTTTTTTTTTTCATATATTTTTCTTTTTCTTTTCTTTATCTTTTTTTGTTGTTTTCTTTTTCTTTACTTTTCCTTTATCCCTTTCTTCTTTTGCCTTTCAAACTTGTGTTTCTAGTCTTTGCAACTAATTCCGAAGGAGGGGTATGAAAGAATTTAAAATAAGCCTCAAAGGGTTGACGATGGATAAAGTGTTTGGATAGCAGAACAAAATGCCTTCGTCATTCCAATCTTCAAAACATGCTAAGTGTAAACATCACAATTAATATTCGTCATATCTTTAAAGCACTGTTGGGCAACACTCTCATTATGAATGACCCCATGTCAATTTTGGCCAGCTTGCCTTTGACTGTTTCCTTTTTAGTTGCCCCGGTTTCACATGACTCGGGATCCAAATAATCTCAAACTGTTTTTATTTCCTTTAAATGACCCGATCATCTTCCAATTGCTTCATGATTAACTTTTAGAATTAAGCCACAATTATGTGTGCGCATGTCGTGTCACTAGATTCGGCGTTTGAACACAAGACAGATCTAAAGGGTAAAAAGAACTAAACAAATAAAATGACCGGAAGTAACAAAAGACCGAAAGCTTCATTAAACTAATGTCAAAATGGTTCAACGACAAAACAAGCAAAACAAACTAGAGTACAGCCCTGAAACAAAACTGGGCAAGACCAAAGAAAACTGCTAGGACAAAAGAGTTTGACCACAAGACAACCCTGAAAATAACTCGGACAACAGAAATGACAACAAAACGAACCACCAAAGCTCCATCTAGCTGACCAAAAGATGGAGTGTCTTCCCAATTACCAAGCACGATGCTTTAGCCACTAAGTTCTGCATCAATATTGCCGAGGCTGCCATCTGATTCAACATTTTTAGCTTCAGTCAATACACCCCCCAGAGGATTCGTGTGCTCCCTGTCATCATCATTGATCACAATCAACCACCCTTTTTGAATCATTCTTTCTATTTCCTTTTTCAAGGTACGACAACTCTCGATATCGTGCCCTCTGACATTGGAATGGTATGCACATCGTGCAGTAGGATCGAAGCTTCTTGCACATGGGTCGGGAGTATATCCGGGGAGCGGTGTAATCAGGCCGACATGCTTTAACCTTTCAAACGGACTTGCATAGGATTCTCCGATAGGGGTAAGAGCCTTTTCTCGCTTCAGCAACCTCTCCTCCCTAAACGCCTTATTTGGCCTGAAACCTGACCTAGGGGGTTTCCGGTATGTTCGTGGGGGTTGGTAGGCCTTTTGTGGAGCTGGGTACCTGGAAGGTGAAGTACGATTTTGGTTGTCCCGGGGAGAGTAGTGGTGTTGGGGACGGGAGTAGCATTGTGAAAACATAGCTGGGGGACGAGTAGTTGAGCTAATTGAGCGGCTGGAAAAATTGTGATCGGCGGGTATATATGGAAAGTGTGGAGGATCATCTGGCATCGGGTTCATTGTACGGGTAAGGACAGAGTCTAGGAAGCTAGGTGGTGGCGGGGGTGGTGCTTTTCCATCCATCCATGCCCGATACATATCGGCCACATGTTGTCTCAATATTTTGACTTCTTCTACTAACCCGTGGTTCCGTTCAACCAGCTGTTGTCGGGTATCAGTATCAACCCACTCAGTTTTGAGATCCTCTGCCATTGTCCTCCGACTTTGTGTTACAGGGAAGAGTCTTTTTTTTAGAACCACAACCAACCACCTTTCCGCATATGGACACAACAAAGCGAAGTCATCACGTTAGCGTTAGGACATTTGACACACGGGTAAACGTGCATTAAGGATGCAATGAATCCTAGGCAGTTAAACCTTTCTATCACGCATTTGCTTCAGTTACATGCGTCGTTCCAGCTTCTCCTATATGTGCTTCCTAAACCTTCCTTTATTTTCTTAATTGTTGTTATTATTTTTTCCATTTTTCTCTTTTTCTTTTCTTTTTGTAGTTTTTCATTTTTTTTTCTTTTTTTTTGGCTATGGATATGGTCGAATCCTATGTGGATTGCCTACGTATCATGACCCCGCATGAATCAGACCGAGCGTAGTTCTTGCAAATTAATGCAAGAAATAAAGAGATGTTTATTTGATTATTTTTTTTGAATAAAAATTGTACAAGCCGACTCCAACTACAAACTTGTGTAGGAGATTTCTACAAGAATAAGAATATTTTTGGTGTCACTTATGACTATTTCTACAAAATTGGCCACATAATGGCTTATTTGACAAAATGGCTATTTTTGCAAAATTTATTTAAGAAAGATAAAACTTGAAATTTTTTTTTATCCTGTGGCTCATGGGGCATCGTTCGGCATCACCATAAACCAACGCAAAACTATTTTTTCATAAATTGGCCATGTAATGGCTTATTTAGACAAAGTGGCTCTTTTTGCAAAATTTTATGTAAGAAGATGCAAATTCAAAATTTTATCCTGGGGCCTATGGGGCATCGTTCAGCACCGACACAGGCCAACACAAGACTGAGAAAGTTCAAATGCAAAAATGTAGCTATTTCGGTAAAATTTCGGCCATGTAATGGCTTGTTTGATAAAGTGGTTATTTTTGTAAAGTTGAGTGATGACTCAAAACTTGATTTTTTGCGGATACAGCCTTTCGACATTTCCGCGAGGGAATATTTCAAGGCTGTATCCAAAATTATTTTAAAAAAATCCAAAGTGGCTATTCTTGCAAAAACAGCCTTCCGGCGTCTTTTTGAGGGATGTTCGGCTTATTTTAAGCAAGAATAGCATCACCCGATTTATTTATAACAAAATGAAAAATTTGACATTTTTTTTTAATTTTTTGAAGGGGTGGTTGGACCCGATGAGGGTTGCCTACGTATCCCACCTAATGGGGAGAATCAAACCAGCGTAGTTCGGTCAGATAAAGAAAACTACTTCTGAAAACAATGACATTTCCTTTTCTTTTATGTTTTTCTTATTTATTTATTATATATATATATATATATATATTTTTATTATTATTAACAAGCAACACGAATTATTTTTGAAAACAAACTATTATTTTTCAATTCATTGGCATATAAAACGAACTATTATAATTTTCATTTTATTAACAAACAAATGACTATTTTTTATGAATAAAATCACTTTTTTTTTTATTGAAAAATAAAGCTTGTTTTTTTTAATTATTGAAATAAAACGTTTTTCTTTTTTTTTTCTTTTAAGTAATAACAAACTATTTTAAAAATAACAATTCTCTTTTTTTCCTTTTCATTCTCAAAATCCGGTAGAGTTTCAACACTACTTGGGCATTGGTTTGTTTTCTAAAAATGAGTAGTTATCTGTCTGCACTGTTACTTTTCTTTTCTCTTTTTTTTTTTCTCATTTTTCCTCAATATAAAAAAAACCGGTTAGCCTGCAAGTCTGAAACAAATAAATGCGTAAAACAAACAGGATGCAGCAGGATGGTCTTTTCATTTCAGGTCACCTGTCCTAGACGAACCCAACCCCTGTGTTGAGTCCCCTAAGTCAAATGCAACATGATGCAAATAAGCGTTCCTACTAGGGATCCGGCATGAAGTCATGTTATTCTAAGTTCAAAACCTCGGTATATGATCCAGACTGTGTACCCGAGCGGACAACTCGAGCTGAGGAAGGAGCTCCTTTCCGGGAACCAAAAGGCCAGCCGGCTTAGAAATTTTCCGAGCCTCTTTCTTATTTTGGGGTATAACACTAACAGAATAGGGAGTCTCAACCAGTGAGCACATCCCCGGGGGTGAGAAAAGAAGAGTTTCGGCACAGTTTATATGTACAGTTCAGATAATATCAAAGCGGTAAACATATAGCACATTAATCAAACATATAATAAAATCAGATATAGACAAAAACAACAATTTAACCGAGCTCGAATTCTTAAACCCTGAACCGAAGTTCTGGGTGTAAGTCCCCAGTAGAGTCGCAGAGCTGTCACACCTCCTTTTTACGCACCCGCGAGGGCGTGAGGGAGTTTTTCCAATTAAAGAACAATCGCAACGGGATTTATTTATTTAATTCAGAGTCGCCACCTGGGAAAATAATGGTGTCCCAAGTCACCGGTTTAATCCCGAACCGAGGAAATTTATGACTCTGTATACAGTCTGCGAAAATAGAAACCTGGATAAGAAATTCTGTTAACCCGGAAGAAAGTGTTAGACACTCCCGGATTCCGTGGTTCTAGCACGGTCGCTCAACTGCGATTTTTGTTTTTTATCTGATTTCTTTGTATATTTTAATTATGTGCTATTAATGTCCTGCTTTTCAATTTTTTAGAAGAATTGCGACGTCACGAAAATACATTTCGAGTCACACCGCAACCGGTACGCCTGTGGCTTTAACGTATTTCAGTTTCGCCGAGAGTAGAGATTTGGTTCACATAAATGCGCACCCGTTTTTTAGAAAAGTAATTTTATTAAAGCCGTACCTAAAGCAACTACACATTCGTACTTTGTGAGGGCCATGGAATTTGCTAAATGGCACACCTTGCAATTTAAGGATCATGGTCATGTTATGCGAACATATATACAATCACTGTGATAGATCACGCCGCACCTAAAATATTTTCTATGAATTCAAACGTCATTTTTCTTATACTACGATTGCCTTGAATCACACAAAAGAATCTTGAAACTGTAATCCGAAGCACCAAGAAATTACATAAACAATATATTATCACCCACCATAGAGAACTAATTCATCAATTGACAAATGACAGAGAAATAAAACGGGGAAAAACAAAAGAGAGGAATTATATGCCTTCAACGAGGACAAATTTTAGCAATTCACGGCAAGGATACCCAAAATAAATGGAGACACTTTTCATGAGGAAATTAATCACATAAATCTCGTCAATCATGAAGAATTTTAGAGAAATATTCACAATTTCTAAACAAATACTTATCTTAGGCAATAAATTAAATTTCAACTAGGATCAAGCCTATTTGATTAAAATCAGTATAGATCATATGAATCCAACAGAAAACGTATTTTAGTCACCAACAACTAGCTAGCTAGATCCAAAAACTTTTCATTTAGAGCATCGAGTATCATATTGATTTAACCGAAGAAACATTACTCAAATCCTACTGCTGGAAGCACACATTAAGCATCGAAATCACCAAATATGTGATATTAATTTACAGAATTTCATTCATCAAAATTAATTACATATATGTTCAAATCTTACCTGGATTGCCGAGAAAATTATAGGTAAAAGAGCAAATGAAGGTCCGATGGCATAGAGACGGAACTGACTCTTCAATTAGTAAAAACAACTCGATTTGTTTTACAGCAACACCAAAGTCCAGCTATGCAAACTTGACGGAAATAAAAACTGGACAGCAACAATAACTTTAATTCGGAACCGACGAACAGAACTTTGACTGAAATCGACTCACTCGAGCGGAACCTCGATGCACTGCCTCGACGTATGAAACTCAAACAGTAACACCTTTACGAATTCCATGGATCCAAAACTGAAAATCCATTGAGGAAACTCGTTAAACACAGCTGCACGACTTTCTGCTCGTGACCGTATGTGTGAGTGTTTCTAGATTCGTTGCTTTTTAACAATGGTGAAGGGTGTTCAAGGGTTGTTGTGCGACAAAAATGGGGCTGTGTGATTTGGCGTGAGTTGTAGATGGTCGTGAGGCTGTTTGGTTCGAACCTCTACTTCGCCGGATTCAATGGAGGGTCGTTTGGTGTTCGCCGGCGTCACATATCGTTGCTGGGTTCTGGCGGATGAAGGAGTTCAGGCATGTTCCTAGGGTTCGTCCATTTTGTTCAAGGAAGATGGAGGGCTTCGGCTGTTGCTGGTTGAAGAAGAAGTGGTCGGCGGCTGTATAGAGAGGATAGTAACGAGGGAGCAGGGTCTTTTTTTGGAGAAAACGATGGGGGGGGGGGTCCTCTGTTTTTTTTTTTGTTGCCGCTGCCAGCCTTCTTCTTTAAGAAGAAGATGTACCCCTATTTATATTCTTTCTCTTGTTTTTTAAATCCTCTTTCACGTCCAAAATGTCTCTTACTTCACGTGAGAGCCTTCTCCCAATTGTCTGTATATCCCCCTTTCCTCTTATTTGTCTATCTTCTCTTAAAATATATTACATGCCCATCTTTTGTCCATTGGAAATTCTAAAGATTCCCACGTGAGAGACCAAGAGTAATGGGTCTCCACGTGGGTTTCAAGGGTCATGGGTTCCCTCTCGTACTCCGTCCGTGTTCCCCACGTGTGGTGGGCTCGGATTATTATGGGCTAGGTCCGAAAATTATAAAACCGGGTAGTTTGAACCCGAATATTATTCTTCGCCCGGAACCGAGAATGGTGTTATTTAATTAATCCTAGGTAATCAAAATAACTATAATACTCATAATTAAAATAAAACTATTTTTTTAAATATTTTTCAAGTTTAAAATAACTACAAAATATTAATGAAACTATTTTTTTATTATTTTCGTTTTTATAAAAATATAAAGTACTATTTTTGTATTTTTCAAGTTTAAAATGACTACGAAACATTAATAAAACTATATCTTTTGTTATTTTTCATTTTAAGGTAAAAATAAAGTAAAAGAGTCAAATTTAGCTAAAATAGCTATATTAAAATTAAACTAAATATTTTACGCTAAAAATATAAAAAAAATCTCGGGTAGGGGCAAAATCACGCATCTACATACATTATAGAAATGGCAAAGCTCCTCCACCAAGGGATAAAACGGGAGATCGTACCATATCAGAAACGGGTACTCATAAAAAGTGCAAAATCCCAACCGGTGTACGTTAATATAGTCGGTCCCAGCCGGCTCCATAACCACCATGTCAGAGATTTGGCACGCCCTTCATATGCTGTCTAATGTTATTGAAGAAGCTCAGTATGATCCTATAGGGGAGTCCAGCCCCTAGTTGGGAAATCCCTTCGAGCGTGAATCTCTCTAGGGAGAACATTGTCCACACTGAGAGGGACAACGGGTTGTTGGGACTTTCTCCCACCACCCGAAGATGATGGAACCCTAGAAGTAACATTGTCTTGGCCCCTCCTATTGTGTTGTCCACATTTCTCCATGTTGATTTTTTATATGAATAGAATTTTGACAGCTAAAGAGACTAATTTCAATAGAATCCGAAGGGTTTAAAGCAAGGGATATTTATTTTCTTCAAAGAAGATGAAAAGAGGGAGTAAGAAAAATCTGAGAAGTTAAAAAGATAGCAAAGATTAAACCTTCCCTCTATTTATAGAGTTCAAAAACATAGAAATCGAAGAGGCATGAGTCGAAAAGGGGGCGGGAAACCAAAACGTCAAATAGCCCCCTGAACTATCTCGGGAGCAGATATAATCATGACACATGCCGGTTGTGATGTTAGTTCAAAAAGTACACCACGTATCAACAAATCGACAATGCCATGTACTTCCCCTTTTCTTTGATTACGTCGCCACCCTAATAATAAGATAAAACTCTTCGAAGGACGGGATTGACATTTCCTCCCATTTAAGAAGTATGCCGCATACGCCTCCAACGAGCGGAGGGACTAACTATATAGGGCCAAATATGACCTTTCACATCTCTACGGCAAGAGGGTACGACCCCTCTTATATACTCCTTATAACATGGATATGGTTCGGACGTAAGGATGTGAACAACATCACTCATGCTTGGGCGTCCCCATTAAGAGGACTCCAACTGCACTCCAATATTTTTTATTATTGTTTTAAAAGGAGGCCCCTTTCTATATAAAGGGAGCCTCCCCATTGTAAAAGACCAAGTGTTATTATCTAATAATACAACTCTCTCATTCTCTCTCTATTTTCTTGACTTCGATAAACAATTGTTCTTAATGTTCTTCATTTTTTGCAATATCTTCTATATCATAACTACATTGATCACTCATTTAGGTTCACTATATTTGATTACGATATATTCCTTTTCTATATTTTGATTGTTTTAAGCTTATAACGTAACAACTAACTTTTGAGTCAAACACTCATCAAAACTAAATTTGGTTAGTTTGATTACAGCTGTATTGTACATATGAGTTTTTTCAGAAGTTGGAAAAAATATACTACTAGTTGAAACTATTTTAAGACAGCCAAAATAAGAAAACATTCTCCTTCCAATTACTTGAGGAAGGGGTGTCAAAAGTTTAGCCCAAACTAAAGCTCTACATTTGAGGTTAAAATATCATGGTATAGCCAGTTTTCATGTTGGTCAATAAAAAATATCCAGCGTTTACCAAGTCAATGAAAAATAGCCACTATTTTGCTGCAATAAGGACCAATCCAGTATAATATACGGGAATTCTGGTGCATTTATGTACAAAATCCAGCATATTATGGTGGACCGGTATACTTTGTTAACTCTTGTAAAATTTGCGGGAGACTAGAGCACCAGTGCTCCAAACTCGAGTATATTATACATCACAATTATACTTGCTGGAACTCCCGTAAAATTTGCGGGAGTTCGAGCATAATTATGCTTGAACTCCCATAAAATTTACGGGAGTTCCAGCATAGTTATCCTATAACTCCAGTAAAATTTATGGGATTTCAAGAATACTTATGCTGGAACTCCCGTAAAATTTGCAGGCGTATTTTTTCGGATTTTGAACAGTATTTTCGCTCAGATTTAAACTGGCTAAATTTCGATGACATTGAAACTTGGCTATTTTTCAACGACCAGTGCTAAATTGACTATTTTTGAATTTCTCCCACATTTGAGTCTCTAGTTCTTCCGAAGATATGGCGAGAAATTCAAAAATACCCAGATTTCCAAGTGGCCATTTAAAAATACGTTTTAAAAGTAATAAAAATTTAGCCATTTTTCATGTAAAGATAAATTCGAGCGAAAACACTGTTCAAAACCCAAAAAATACGCAGTATATTATGCCAGAGTTCCATCATAAGTATACTTGAACTCCAGCATATTATACTGGAGTTCCAGGATAAGTATGCTTGGAACTGCACCATAATATGATGAAGTTACAACATATGTACACTAGAATTTCAGCATAATATACTGGAGTTCCAGCAAAGTATATTGGTCCGGTATAATATGCTGGAAGTTCATACACAAGTGCTCGAATCTCCGATATATTATACTGGAACTTTCCGTGTGTTGGAGTTTTAATATAATATGCAGGAAGTTCATACTCAGGTGCACCGGACTCCAGTATATTATGCTGGACCGGTCTCTGTTGTAGCAAAATAGTACGTATTTTTCATTAACTTGATAAACGCTGACTATTTTTGAATGACCAGTCCGAAAGTGATTAGACCATGCTATATTTACGAAGATATGGACAAGTAGCCCATTTTGCTAATAATATTAATTTTAATATCTAGTTTTTCTTAAAAGAACCACCTCATTAAACAAATACTAAAAAAAAAATTATAAAAATATATTACTACTATTATAGAAGGGGATAAGGAGGCAGCTTAGGGTCGTCAGGGGTGTCTTGGGAATTTCCGGTTTATTATTTTTACCCCTGAACATACGTGTTATTCTCTGCAATGGTGGGTCCTATTTGATAAAATCGACAATCCATGTTGCCGTCTTTCAAGCTTTACAGGTTTCATTGTTTTGTTTGACTGTTTTTGCTTACTCTTTACTTGCTTAATATTTATTGGGCAACTCAATTTTTGAATTTGAGGCTAATTAAATATTAAAAACATTATTTACTTGAACTTGTTCTTTCTCAGAAAAAGGTTAGGCGATGTTTATTCAGTTATTAAAGATTTATTAGTGTTTAAAAAAGTTCTTGTAGTGTGAATTTTGTAAAGTAAAGTTCCAATTAAATTACGCAAACTAAAAATAAATGTAATTTTCTAACATGCATTTAGGAAGGAACAACGAAATTTTCAGTTATATATTTTGTATGTTTAATTTGGATGAACATCTATTAACATTATTTTGAAGTATTAAATAATTTGTCATTTTATTAAATTTTATCTCTATATGTATGGAACTTCATTACTTTATAAAAAAAATGTAAGGAACTTCATTAAATTCTTGGCAAAATAGAGTAAAAAAGATTAGTAAACATGTAGGAGTATTAGATATGATAATACAGTACTTTTACTTGTCAAACAGCAAGCTTGAGCATAAGCGTTAATTCCCTAAAATATTTGAAATATCAATCTAAAACGTTCCGTTAGCATGCTTTCCCTATATTCTACTTTGTTCCTACAGCTACTCAAATGCGTTGTTAATAAATCTGTTAACTTCCAAGTTCCAAACCTCTTTTGTAATATATTACATATAACTGTCCCTATCTCTCTTTTTTTTCATGTCACATTTTGCCCTTGTTTTTGTTTTTATTTTTGTTTTTGTTTGCTTTTTTTTTTTTTTTTTTTTATGCGCCGAGGGTCGATTGGAAACAGCCTCTCTGCCCTCTCGGGTAGAGGTAAGACCTGTCTACATATTACCCTCCCCAGACCTCACCTTGTAGGAATATACTGGGTTGTTGTTGTTATTTTGCCCACGTTTATTTTAATCACTTAAGTTGCCTCCTACAAATACAATTGGATGGATAAAAACTTCAAAAGTTTCTGAATAATACCAAGCGTGTTACCATAGAGAATAGACAGAAAAACCCCAAAATATACGATTGACCAACCTTTTGCAAGTAGCTTCAAAGGGGTAAATCTATCACTATATACAAAACTAACAGACCAAATTTCAATTTAAAAGTGAATGACATTTAAAAAAATATTAATGACAATTCTAAATAGTTATTGGGTCCGGACTTAGCCCGGGCTAATCCTCACTAATTTTTTTAGGAAACATTATGAGTTGAAAGTTGTAGGTTGGGTAACACTTGGTTTTCTTGTCATTATAGCCCCAACAAACATGCCAGATATTTAATAAATACTACTAATTCAATAGGTTTGGAATATCCAAGTTTAGTGAAATGGTATGAACTAGAAAGTAGTGGTGATGATGAATTCAAGCAGAGCTAGCTAGTACTCCCTCCGTCTAAAATAAGTGATGTTTTGGCCTTTTTTCTGTGGTCCAAAATAAGTGATGTTTTCGGATTTCAAGAATAACTTAATGATGTTTTTTCTATATTGTCCTTGGAGTAAATAGTATTGGAATATGTGTTAGGAGTGTTTAGGTGAGATAGTAAGGTTAAAATGGTCAATTCAATTGCTAATAAATGCTAAAAGGTGACTTTCTTAATATGTGTGAAAAGACCCAAAACATCACTTATTTTGGACCGGAAGGAGTAGTATATATATGTTGAAAAATTTGATGTGATGCGACTCGTCAAAGGAAGAAGTGGAAAACCAGCTATATTGGTTTGAGATAAACTGACAAAATTTAAGGAAGATAATTGACTTTATATAGCTGGCCACGTGTTAGTTGATCATATGCAATATGAATTCGGAAGGATGCATGATATTTGTTTACAATATACTATTTTTATCACTATAAATATAGGGTATTTTTACTTTATTAAATTACTTAATGATGGTAGTTAATCTATTTTGGTATAAACATCTAAAATTTAATTGGAAAATATATACGTATCTATTCCTTTTTCAATGTAACTTTGTAACTGTTTGGCTAAGTATTATTCGCGAACCTACCTTCACATTTGATTTTTGTAAATAACAAATTTATTACTCTTGGGTAATTCTATTTTTATTTGTTTTATTTCAAAATTTCATTAATTAAAATCGATTTTGAAGAATTTTAGTTTTAATTTCAACTAGCCTTTTTTGTTTAGTTTACTTCAAAGAATTTACTTAGTTATGAATATCCATATAATTCAACTCAGCAATAATAAATTTATTAAATATTTGTATTAAGGACTCTATTATATATATATATATATATATATATATATATAGGGGATCAAGCTATAATTTTAAAATAAACATAAGTAGTATAACCAATAGATTCATATTAACAATAGTGTGAATAGTAGAGATAAAGATAAATGTTGTTGATACCTTAATGAAATATATATATACCAAGTTTTGACAATCCTTAGCAAGGGGTGGGAAATTAACTAAGTAGGATGTATGAGGTCAACTTTGATCCTACACGTCTTTATGTCAAGGGGGTACGACATCTTTTGTATACCTCATATAACAGGGGTACAGTTCAGATGTGAGGGCGTGGACGATGTCATTCATGGCTGGGTATCCTCGCTAAGAGGACGTCGCCTACGTCCCAATGTTTTTATTATTATTTTAAAGGAGACCCCTTCTTATATAAAGGGACCCTTCGCATTATAAAGAGCATCGGTATTATTATCTTATAATACAATTCTCTCTTTCTCTCCTGTTTCTCTCTCTACTTCTTAACTTTGACAAGTAACTGTTTTAAGTTCTCTATTTTGCAATATCCAATCAATCATAACTATATTGATTTCATATCTCTAGACTTATTATATTTGACTACGATTTATCCTTTTTATTTTTTTAATTATTTTAGCTTGTAAAGTAATATTTAACTTTTGAGCGCAGGAGATTTGGTAAAGAATGCTAGCCGCTCATCAAAAGTGTTCATAACCTTGGACAATATTTTAGCTTGTAAAGTAATATTTAACTTTTGAGCGCAAGAGATTTGGTAAAGAATGCTAGCCGCTCATCAGAAGTGTTCATAACCTTGGACAAATTGACAAAACACAAGTTAGATATGAGTAAGGTAGTGTGGGCATGCATGTCATATACTACATGAATGTGGTCTCAGAAAGATGAAACATACAGCCATCAATGCCCCTTTTGGAGAGAGTGGATAAGACTTAAGAGGGGAGGAGTTCATTCTGTCACATTTCTGCATTGATTAATTAATTAATTAATCCTTGGGCATTCTGTGGTTCATATATAAGTGAATCTCTTTTTTTTTCGGCTGCAATCTCGCCCTTCGTGCCTTCAGACAGTGCGGGATCTTGAGTGGAGATAGGGAGGGGTTAGGGGAACGTAGATATTTTTGTAGAGATCTCTTGTATTTATTAAAAATTTATTAAGTATTTGACTAAAAATCTAATTATTTTTGTTTATTAACTTGAAATGGAATACATAAATTTTAAATCTTGAATTTGTTATTGCCTTCATACACGATATGGTCAAGCAAGAGATATTAACGCAAGTGCATCGACCAAGAATATGATAATTGATGTTTATAACAAATAAATAAATCTATATATATATATATATATATATATTAAAGCAAAGAAGTTTGCCTTCTCATTTAGACAAGTGGTAAAATATTAGAATGCCAATTGACAAATTATTAGAAATATGGCAAACTAATTTAATAAAAATCCCAGTTGTAATTGCCAGATTTTTTCGGTCAATCAGCCTCCCAAATTTATTGCCTGATTTTCGACAATAAAAACAGTCAATCCTCCAAAAATTAGTGCCTCTGTTTTGGGAAATTTCTTTTATTATTTAATAAATAAAAAATATTAAGAAGTAAACAGAGAATTGTGTATCTCTGCCTTCTTAAAAAAAATGGGTCAAACAGTCAATCCTTCCAAAATTAGTGCCTCTGTTTTGGGAAATCTCTAATAAAAAAGTATTAAAAAATTAAAACATAACCGTGTATTTCTGTCTTCCTAAAAAGTGCCTTTGTTTTGGGAAATTTTTACTATTATAATAATCAAAAAATTAAAAAGTATTAAAAAGTAAAAATATAACCGTGCTTTTCTGTCTTCCTAAAAAAACGTGTTTCATGCCATTTTTCAACTATTATTTAATACTCAAAAGATCTATATACATATATATATATATATATATATATATATATATTATTAAAAGGAAGAAAGTCTAGCCTAAGATTATGACAAGTGACAACGTAAGAGAATGTCATGTGTTAGTTTTTAGGATAAAACTTAGTTAATTAGTTATTAGTTTTAAATTTTAAATTAAAATATTTAAATATTTAATATTTGAAGAAGGGGTAGTTATTTACTCAATTCGAATAAGTAATTAATAATCAGGAAGTTACTATTAGAAATAAAATTTCCCATGATTTCGTAAGAACCTAAAATCAAGCAACACATCCCACGAATTAACTCCCACCCCCAAAATGTGATATGCGTCCCCTACTTTTTTCAAACTAATTCCGTATTTGAAAAGCTTTTTTTTTTGTTAGAATAACAAATACTATATTTTTATAGTTTTGTGCTAGCAAATAGCACAAGTAATATTTGTTTGTCAAGCCACGCAATTTGCGATGACCTTATGTGGTCTGCCATTGTTAAGGGGTGGTATGAGAAAATTCGTATGTTCAATTTATTAGTTGTGATCAGTCTAATGTTGTATATATATATATATATATATATATATATATATATATATATATATATATATATATATATATATATATATATATATATATATATATATATATATATTCTTAATCCAGCATATGTTACTTACTCATAAGTTACGTTAATAAATTTAAAAGAACTCCTTTTGATCTTATCTACTTATATTAGTTTTAGTTTGAAGTTGTCGTCACTTATTTTGTTTTTGAAATTTTTGTTTTATGATTATTGTATTGTTGTGCTTTACAATTAACATCATATTTATTTTTTGTTATAGATGTAACTAAAGAAGCTAAAGATTTCATAAATATTATGTATAAAATATTTTAAAAATACAAAATGAATATTTCAAAAATAAACAAGTACGGATCGGAGAATTTGAAAAACATAAAGTTTTAATACGTTATTAAAGTATATATTCATAATTGGTTTAACTTATTATTATTATTATTATTATTATTATTTTATTACTATTACTTATAATTAACATTACGTTTAAAAAAGGGATTATAATTTTATTTTGATTAGGATATGAAGATTATATTTTTTTTAAATAAAAACACGTCAACTGCCTTCATAACCGCGACATTTCAAATCGTTCTGTATTATACATAGTTTGTTAATTTAATTTTTTAATTTCTTGAAAGGTGAAATAAAATAAAAATCAAAACCTTTCAAAACCTCATAACATCCCAACCATTTCCTCCACACAGTTGGTTAGACAAAAATAAAAACTAACCACTTCTATATATTTTCAAACCTCTCATGCACATCTCCTTCCACTATAACCACTTCCCCAATATACTAATCACACGATATTATAAAAGGACATAATAAGGGAGGTGTTAATACAAGAAACAACTAGAGAATAATAAACAACAAAGAAGAGTCAAACAACATTACGCAAACAAAAATATTCTGCAAAAATAACCTTTCAAAACCTCATAACATCCCAACCATTTCCTCCACACAATTGGTTAGACAAAAATAAAAACTAACCACTTCTCCATATTTACAAACCTCTCATGCACATCTCCTTTCACAATACCTCCCCACTTACCCACTATAACCACTTCCCCACTATACTAATCACATGATATTATAAAAGGACATAATAAGGGAGGTGTTAATACAAGAAAAAAATTAGAGAATAACAAACAAAAAAGAAGAGTCAAACAATATTACGCAAACAAAAATATTCTGCAAATTCAACATAGCATCGGCGAAGAGGACTGAGAACCGAAAAAGTGAGTGCTTTTCGCATCTTTGTTTCCAATATTGTTAGTCACAACTTATTTTCGCTTTATTTTGCTTAAAGTTTTCAGTAAAATTTACTTTTAATCAATTTATAAATTGAAGAAATAATAACATACTGATTTGAATAATTTTATTGCTCTCAAAATTAATAATACTTCATAAATCTGGAAAGTTGATTTTTCGACGGAGACTTTGTTTCGTTTTTCCTCCTTTCTTTACTTATCGACCTATTCAGGGCAATTGGTTCGCTTTCATTACTTTTTTCTTTTTCGCAATATAGTATATTGTAACCGACAAAAAAATATTAAATTTTATGTGCTCTATTGGATTTAGACTGAATAAGTCTATTGGTGTTGTCAATTTTTTTGTATGGTAACATAAATTATGATGCATTTCTAAATACTCATATTGAAATTAATTTAAATAGCAGTATCCTCTATTCATTATTATATCAAATTAAACAATTATATCTATTACCATATCTTTTATCTATCTATAATATTAAAAGGAGAGTAGTATGCATTGTGGTTAAGCCAAGTAGTAAGCTAAAATAAAGTCACTTGGTAATTTTGAAACAACACTAATAATTAAAAATTATATATAGAAATATCATTAATGGAAGTAGTTTAATGAATCTTATACATAATCTAAAAGATCTTAAGCAAATCCAATATATATAATGATCCACCCATTTAATAATATTAGTTATTAAATAATATAATATTAAAAATAAAGAATAAATAGAGATAATGTGAGGAAATTTGAAAATCATAAGCTTATAAAATAAAGTAAACATATTGAATATTAATAAATTAAAGATAATGTGAGGAAATTTGAAAATCATAAGCTTATAAATAAATTAAACATAAATATGCAATACTTAAAAATATTATTAAAATTTAAAATTGTCAAAAAATATTTTTAAAACAAAATAAATATTTATTTTATGATTAAAAAAATTATATATTCATCTAATAAAAAGCCACGTAAAATGTAATAAAACTATATATTAGATTAAAATTGCAATACTATGTTAAATTATTAAAAATTTACTATTAGAAACGGAAGGGAAAGTCTATTTGAATTTGAGATTAGAAATTTTTTAAAACTAAGATGATAATGATCAAACTATGGAAAATTCCACGAAACTGAAGTCATATTTATGAAAATAAATAAATAAAAATTTAAAAATATATAATATAGGTACTAATAAAAATTAAAAATTAAATTTGTATCTTAAAACTATAATAAAGAAATATGTAAATAAATAAAATGACAGTGAAAATATTACTATAACATTTAGATATAATGTATTCAAACAATTAAGAAAATATTTTTCTATGATAAATATCTAAATTGAGTGCAATTAGTTTAAGCTTGAAAGCATAACATAATATTTTAAAAATACGGTCCACTTTACAACATAGAATGATAAGAATTATATGAATTTGAGATGATATTTATTTATTTACTGATTTTTTGTTTTTGAAAATACCATGTAAAGAAATAAAACAGTAAAAATATTACTATAATATTTAGATATAATGTGTTCAAATAATTAAGAAAATATTTTTCTATGATTAAATTAAAATTTTAAAAATGTAAAATTAATTTTTATTATAGGTGTTTACTAATGATAATTAAAAATTAAATTTGTATCTTTAAACTAAAAAAGAAAAAAAATTTGTGGGATTCTGAAGAAAGTATATCGCTATAAACACGCCTAAATTAAAAATAACTTATGTATTAACATTCTAGACTAATTCAAAGTTACAATTTAAAATAATATGGTACTATTATTTTTGGTTGTAGGTAAATATTAATATAAAAACTATTAAAATTCATAATAGGGAAGAGATGTATAAAAAAAGGTAGTGTGAGGATATTAATACTTTAAATTAATTAAAAATACATAAATTAAATTATTAAATTATATCTGAAAATATTGCTGATAAATTTAAATGATTAAAAAAATCTGAATAAGAGGATACATGCATAAAAATATGCCAAATTGAAGAATAAAATGCCTATATCTATTAAAGACTATTAAAAGGATAATAAGAAAGATAATAATTTATTTATTAAGCTAATAAAAAATTATATAAAGTTAATAATATTAAATAATAAATAATGCAATAACTACAAGAAGATAACAAAAATAAAAAGGAATTTGCGTAAAAACGATGTGATAAATAAGACATATTTGACTTTCAGTTAAAAATAAAATGATAGTAAAAATTTTGTTAAAATAATATGATATAATGTGCTCAAACAAGACATATCACAGTATTACTTATTTAGTATGTTTTAATATTGACACCAGAACGAAATGCAAATACTAAAATTAAGGGGTTAGGTTGCTACATATAAAAAAAATTGTGTACTACGAGATTTGAATAATAATTTCATATCCTACTTCATAATTAATAACTAATATTATATAATTTTTATATGAAAGATTTATATTTTAAGGTTATTTGCACATAATTTAAATAACGTATAATACAATTTGACATGATTTGTGTTCGCGCATCGCGCGGGTACTAATACTAGTAAATAAATAAAAGAGACGTGTCTTTAATTTATTTATCGCTTAACAATGATAAAAGTGATATGTATTCTAACTTTATTCATTAGTCTTACGGTCACATTGCTTGTTTTCGTATAAATGCCGGTTAAAACATAAAAAACAAAGTTGGGCTAAATATAAAATTAGACGATTTGTCGAAACTAATTGTATTTTGCTAGTCAAAAGGTATATATATATGCTAGTCAAAAGGTATGTATATATATATAACAAATTATCGGTTATTATCATTTAAAACAATTACAATTTTACGAAGAACTGAATTTATTTAAAAGAGAAAATTATTCCCAGGAAAATTCTTGCATTTTGATCTTTACAGGCTTTTCTTTTGAACCTCACCCTCCATAGTCAAAACAAAGCACCGTGCAGGGAAAAGCTAGAAGCTTGGATGAGAGTTCGATCGAACTTAGTGATCACTTTTTTATTAGAACTATGTATTTTTGTTTTTGTTTGCCTTTCTCTTTCCTGCGCCGAGGGTCAATTGGAAACGGCCTCTCCGCCCTCTCGGGTAGAGGTAAGGCCTGTCTACATATTACCCTCTCCAGTCCTCACTTTGTGGGAATATACTGGGTTGTTGTTGTTGTTGTATGTGTTTGTGCTTACAATTTGTTAAGTATGTACAAATTTTAAATTTAGAATTCAATTATTAGAATCCAATTATTAACACTCAAATAAGAGGGTGTTTGGATGAGCTTAAAAGCTGGTCAAACTAGCTTTTAAGTACATTTTAATTTCTTGGAGTGTTTGGCAACTAAAAAAACTGCTTAAAAAAGTTAAAAAGTGCTTAAAAAACCAAAAGCAACAAGTTGGCTAACCCCAATTTTTTTTTATTTTGGCTTAAAAGCCATTTTAGTTTGACCAATAAAATGACCCTCTTGCCCTTATAAGTTTTTATAATAACAAAATTACCTTCTTATTTCCTCTTCATCTTCATTTTTATAATACCAAAGTTTTTATATTTTTATCTTTTTAATAAGAAAAAATGCTTACCATCACTTGTTTGCCAAACACTTTAACAATTTTTTTTAAGTTTCAGCACTTTATCCAAACTTGTAAATGCTTATTTATAAAATAAGCTCCAGCACTTAAAAGCTACTTTTAAGCACTTGTGCTTAAAAGCTACTTTTTTTAAGTCAATCCAAACATACTCTAAATCATTTTAAAATTTAGAACCCATAAAATTGAAATTCAAACTTCGCCTTTACCATCGTGGCACCAACTCATTTCGAAAGGACACCAAAAACCCTAGTATGATTAGGGGAAGCAAAGGTATATGGGTCAATGTACTCAAGCAAGTGCTGTTTAATGTCACTACAACGTGTGGGCCCAAGTTCACACGGTTCAGTTTGGGCCCTACTTGAGCAGATGAGGAACTGGATTTCATTCCTGGTCCTGGCTGTCACCAGCCCATTAAATAAGTAGATGAAAAAGCCACGTCCATGCCCCTAGCACCATACGTGACCAGACTGGGCCTGGCCCAGATTCTGCATCTTCCTTATGCCTTTTTTTTTGTTTCAATCCGGTGTCCAGTACCCACATTGGAGCCCGACTATATCTGGATTCGCGCCATATAGGGCTCCTTTCAGGGAGAAGTGCTCCCTATCAAGGATTTTTCTATACCCAAGGCTCGAACCCGAGACATTTGGTTAAGGAAAGAACAGTCACACCCACTTTGGTGGTATCTTCCTTATGCCTTTCCTTCGTTCTAAAGCTTTTAATGCTTGGATCGCGCCTTTGTCCTCCCTAGTCCTCCTCCATTCTCAACTTTTACAAATATTTCGAGTAAGTTTAAGTTTTATGTATTAATAATATATTCTCAACAATTGTGTCATCACAGGACAACTAACTCTTTCTAATACGAATTTATTGGGAAATTTTCATGAAGCACTAGTTTTTAGTGGTAATTAGCTATGATACGCACGTTGCGCGTGTACACTATCTCAATGAAAAAAGAAATATTAACATATTATATTTAATTTATAAAATAAAATTATATGCTTCGGAAAATGATAAATGTTGATTATGTTAATATATTCAATTATAAACATATTTTAGTTTTATAATTTCATCACTCCAAATTCAAAAATTATAATTCTTCCTTCCCGGTTTCAATATTCAAACATGCAATTGAATAGATTTATAATTTTAGTTTTAAAATTCTAATTTAAGAATCTCACCCAAAAACGAATTATGTTGATCAATGATATTAAATACAATAGTTTCCTACTTATTATCTCTTCTTCTTTTTCGGTTTGAACCTACGATAATTTGACTTGGCTTTAATGGGAAAATTAAATATTAAAATTTCGGTTCTTTTTTTCCTTTTAAACCAATGAAAATCATATTTGTTTGGGATATATTAATTGGAAAAGGAATTTCTCACTTGTTCTTGTTATGAAATAATAAAAGAACAAGAGCAATATTGCAGAGAAAGAGGGAGAGGGAATTCTTATTGAATTTTGGGATGATTTACAATGGGGTAAGACCCCTCTATTTATAGGAGAAACCCTCTATTTATAGGAGAAATATGACTTAGTCACAAAGTAAAACTCTCCACAAGATAGACATTCACTCTAAATAGAATTCTATTCATAACACTCCCCCTTGAATGTCTACTCAATAAGTAATGTGCCTCATTAAAACCTTAACTAAAATAAAACCCAATGGGAAAAAAATCTAGAAAAGGAAAAAGATTACACGTATCTAATAATACGCCTTTTGGTTGCCTCGTTAAAAACCTCGCAAGGAAAACCCAGTGGGACAAAACCTTGTAAGGGAAAAAGAGTGCAACGCGCATTAACTCCCACTGATGAGAGCATCAATTCACATCCCTGAGCCTTCATATCCCAATCTTGTACACTAGTTTCTTGAAGGTTGACGTCGGTAGAGATTTGGTGAGCAAATCGGCCATATTATCACTTGAACGAATCCGTTGCACATTAATATCACCATTCTTTTGAAGATCATGTGTGAAAAATAACTTTGGTGAAATGTGCTTTGTCGTATCTCCTTTTATGAATCCCCCCTTCAATTGGGCTATGCATACTGCATTATCTTAATACAAAATTGTGGGTAATTTGTCACAGTTCAAACTGCATTTGTCCCGAATAAGATGTATTATAGACCCCAACCATATACATTCTCGACTTGCTTCATGAATAGCAATTATCTCAGCGTGATTAGATGAAGTAGCCACGATTGATTGCTTAGTCGATCGCTAAGATATGACAGTGACTCCACATGTAAACACATAGCCTGTTTGAGATCGAGCCTTGTGTGGGTCAGATAAATACCCAGCATCGGTATAACCAACAAGATCAGGATTGCAATTATTGCCATAAAATAAGCCCATACCGGTAGTCCCTTTTAGATACTGCAATATGTGTTTGATCCCATTCCAATGTCTCCTTGTGGGAGCAGAGCTATATCTTGCTAAGACATTAACTGGAAAAGTTATGTCGAGCCTTGTAGTATTGGCAAGATACATTAGTGCACCAATTGCACTAAGATATGGTACTTCAGGACCAAGTAGCTCTTCATTCTCTTCTTGAGGTCGGAATGGATCTTTGTTCACATCAAGTGATCGAACAACCATCGGAGTACTTAATGGATGTGCTCCATCCATGTAAAACCGTTTAAGTACCTTTTCTATGTAGGTAGATTGATGAACAAAAATTCCGTTTGCCAAATGTTCAATTTGCAAACCAAGACATAATTTTGTCTTTCCAGAGATCTTTCATCTCGAATTCCTTCTTTAAATAATCAATTGCCTTTTGGAGTTCTATATGAGTTCCAATAAGGTTTATGTCGTCAACATATACGGCAAGTACAACAAATTCCGATGTTGTTTTCTTTATGAAAACACATGGGCAAATGGCATCATTTATATAGCCTTCCTTTAATAAATACTCACTAAGACGATTATACCACATTCATTCTGATTGCTTTAGACCATACAAAGATCTTTGCAATTTGATTGAAAATATTTCCGGGATTTTGAATTATTAGGCATTTTGAAGCCCTCGGGAATTTTCATGTATATCTCATTATCAAGTGAGCCGTAAAGGTAGGCGGTAACCACATCCATTAAATGCATGTCAAGTTTTTCATGGACAGCAAAACTAATGAGATAACGAAATGTTATAGCATCCATAACGGGTGAATATGTCTCTTCATAATCAACACCGGGCCTTTGTGAAAATCCTTGTGCAACAAGGCGTGCCTTATATCTTTGTACCTCGTTTTTCTCATTTCTCTTGCGTACAAAGACCCATTTATAGCCAACAGGCTTAACACCATTAGGTATTTGGACTATAGGCCCAAAAACTTCATGTTTTGCAAGTGAATTCAACTTTGATTGGATTGCTTCTTGCCATTTTGGCCAATCGAGTCTTTGTCGACATTCTCCAACAGATTGAGGTTCAAGATCCTCACTTTCTTGCATAATGTTGGATGCAACATTATATGCAAAGACATAATCCACCACTATATCCAATCGATTCAAATTTGTCTCAATATCGATTGGATTTATTGATAGTTCTTTATTTTCTTGAGTCTCGGGCTCAGTGGATTCCTCATGAATCTCAGAATTTATTAAGTCGTGGATTTCTTCATGAGATTCTTTCATAGTGTCATTTTGATCATTTATTTTACTTTTTCTAGGATTTCGATCTTTGGAACCTAATGGCCTGCCACGTTTCAGGCGTGCTTTTGACTCATTAGCTATGACACTAGAAGATTGTCCAATAGGGACATCAATACGGATTGGAACATTCTCCGCAGGGGATATGTGATTTTGTTATCCTTTTCATATCCGTAAATGCATCGGGCATTTGATTTGCTATTCTCTGCAAATGAATAATCTTTTGTACCTCTTTTTCACAAATAGAGGCACGTGGATCAAGATGAGATAATGATGGATTTTTCCACAAAATTTTCCGTTTGGTTTCACCAACTTCTCCCCCTAATTTTGGGAAAAGTGTCTCATCTTATCGACAGTCTGCAAATCGTGCAGTAAACAAATCTCCCGTTAATGGCTCGAGGTAGCGAATAATGGAGGGCGATTCAAACCCGACATATATTCCTAACCTTCTTTGCGGACCCATTTTGGTGCGATATGGCGGTGCTACAGGCACATATACTGCGCATTCAAAAGTTCTTAAATGGGATATATTAGGTTCATGACCCAGAACTAAATGCAATGGGGAATATTTATGATAATTTATCGGTCTGAGACGAACTAGCATTCTTGCTTACAAAATTGCCTGACCCCAAACAGAAGTGGGCAGCCTCATTTTCATAAGTAATGTTCTTGCTATTAATTGCGGACGTTTAATTGAAGACTCTACAAGGCCATTTTAAGTGAACATGAGCTACATGATGTTCCACTTTTATCCCAATTGATAAGCAATAATCATTAAATGCTTGGGATGAAAACTCGGCAGCATTATCAAGTCTAATAGACTTAATTGGATTATCAGGAAATTGTGCCCGTAATCGAATTATTTGTGCCATTAATTTTGCAAACGCGAGGTTGCGAGATGACAATAGGCACACATGGGACCATCTAGAGGATGCGTCTATCAAGACCATAAAATATCGGAACGACCCACTAGGTGGGTGAATAGGTCCACAAATGTCCCCTTGTATACGTTCCAAAAACACAGGGGACTCAATTCCAACCTTTGTTGGTGATGGTCTAATAATTAACTTGCCTTGATAACAAGAAGTGCAAGAAAATTCATCATTTAAAAGAATCTTTAAATTCTTTAATGGATGCCCATTTGAGTTTTCTATGATTCGTCTCATCATAATTGATCCAGGGTGTCCCAATCGATCATACCAAAGTACAAAAGTATTGGAATCGGTAACCTTTTGGTTTACAATAGAATGTGCCTCAATTGCACTAATTCTTGTCCAATACAGGCCACAAGACAAAGATGGGAACTTCTCAATAACCCTATTCTGGCCAGAGACATTTTTGGTAATGATGAGATATTCAAGATTATTCTCATCTATTGTCTCAATATGATATCCATTTCCGCGGATATCTTTAAAACTCAACAAGTTCCTCTTGGACTTGGAGGAGAACATTGCATTCTCTATGATAAGTATTGTTCCCTTAGGCAGAGTTATAGTAGCTCTTCCAGAGCCTTCAATTAATTTACTACTACCAGAAATTGTAGTAACATCTGCCTTACACATACTTAAATGAGAGAAATATTTCTTCTCTTTGAGTATTGTATGTGTTGTACATGAATCAACTAAACAAATATTTTTACAATTGAAATTTGATTCAAGTTTGCTTTGAGGGATATCCATATTTGCTTCCCATAGTTTGACATACAAAAAAAAGAAATATTCGAATAAATATTTGTATTTTCAGAGAGTATACTTATAATACTGACAAATAATTGAAAATAAATAAATCATATTGTGATTAAATGTCTCTATATACAGTAGCTTGTATCAATATAAAAAATTAGGCCATGCTTATTGTTGAAGCTTGGTGACGGGTTCAAAAGAAATGCGTGATTACATTCTACCATTGAATGCTAATCGAGATTTTGCCCCGACATTTTGTTCTCACATGTGAAACATATTTCAGCTATCGTCACTTTTTATGAGTAATTAAATATTCTTTTCACATCACAATTTATTCTAATAAGTCATATATTAATCCTTGAGTATTAAGCAAACTTAAACATTATTTAAAATAAATACTACAATTATATTCAGAAACAGACTTAAAGTCTTGGAGCCTCAGATGAGCCCAATCATATCGTGCTTGTGGAAGGGTGACCAACTTTAAGTTGTCATATATTTCCTTTAAGCTATTCCACAAAATAAGTGGATCTTTGACTGTGAGATATTCAATTTTCAACTCTTCATCAAGGTGATGGCGCAAGAAAATCAAGGCCTTAGCACAGTCTTGGGTGGATGCTTTATTTCTGTCTTTAATGGCGTCTCCAAGACCCATTGCATCTAAGTGGATTTCGGCATCCAACACCCATGTCATATAGTTCTTGCCCGAAATTTCAAGGGCAACGAACTTTCTTTTCATAATGTTAGTCATAATTAAAAAGAGGAGAAAAATTACCTTAATCTTCTGAAAGAGCTTCTTGAGACGGTAGAGTCTCGTGCTGATAACGTGTTATGAAATAATAAAAGAACAAGAACAATATTGGAGAGAAAGAGAGAGAGGGAATTCTTATTGAATTTTGGGATGATTTACAATGGGGTAAGACCCCTCTATTTATAGGAGAAATTATGACTTAGTCACAGAGTAAAACTCTCCACAAGATAGACATTCACTCCAAATAGAATTATAGACATTCACTCCAAATAGAATTCTATTCTTAACAGTTCTCTTCTTCTTTTTCCTTTTTTGCCATATGCAATTTTGAATTCTGTAAAAATAAATTTTATTTGTATTTACAATTTTATCCAACTTAAAATGTACTTGCGAAGAATAAAAAATTGAAAAACAATATTTCACTATAAATGCTTTCCAACTGATAATATCCTGATCTAACTTTATATAACTATTAAGAAATTGAGAATAACCCATCTTCCATATTAAATAAGATATGATGTTACTTAATTTAATCAAAATATAAGAGAGAAAATATTATATTAAGAAAAAGAAACGTGAATCTTAATGCTATTTTGGACAAAAATGTGTTCCCTTCTGTTTTAAAGTAATGTCCATCTTTCTTTTACTTGCCCTCAAATAAACTCTTCTGATGAATTTTATTTTAAATTTGTTTTAGTCTTTAAATTTCAAAATACGGCACTTGAGAATAAGAGTGAAAGGTTCTACTGGAGTATTTGGTAAGAAAAGATCTAAGTTAAAAACGTGCTTTAGTAATTGAATTACAATTAATGGTTAAATATTTGATGTTGAAGTAATAAATTTTAGAAGGAAATAAATAATATAACTAAACTCTTACTCGATTTCAAAATTTAATTATATAAGTTTGTACATAGTTCAAATATGGAAAAATTTAAACAATAAACTTTAATTATTTTTGTAATCCTATATATTAGGAAATAAGTATGACTATTCCTAAATAATAGAGAAATAATTTAATTAATATTCCTAAATATCAGGTTATGTATTAACGGACTATTTTGTCTAGTGTGAACTCAATTTTAAAAGGGTAAAAAAGGCGAATGACATTTCGCTAAGGGCCTTCGTGCTTTTAATATAGTATATATATATATATATATATATACTAGCTTCTATGTACGTGCCTCACACGTAAAACTTTATAACTAAACAAAAGAATGATAAAATAATTAACCAACATAACTTGAATCTTAATAAAAATAGCGTGCGGATGTTTGTCACTTGGATTTTAATACTTTATATATATCCCAATATCTTTTGGGACATGACTTAACATAAAAATTTATACACCGTCATAATCGTATGATATGAGTTTTTTTATTATTGTAAATTTATAGTAAAACACATACCATTCATGTTTCAATTGAGGTTTTTTTCCCTTTCATTTAGGGTTTCTTTAGCGAAAAATTTCGTATGTGGATAAGATATATTTATATATTACTATTAACTCATACTTTATTACGTAGAAAGACTCTTAAACCTAATCAAGTTTCACTTTTGCTTTTTAATCCATGCAAAAATCTGCTCGTGGTTAAAAATTACTCATAAAAATTTTCAAAGACAAAATATCAGATGAATTCAAAGTTTTCAAAATTATAAAAAGTACTATATATGACAATTCTATCAACAAATAATTAACTTTTTACAAAATAATTTACCTTTTAAAATCCAACAATTTTGATATTGTTAAGAATAGAATTCTATTTGGAGTGAATGTCTATAATTCTATTTGGAGTGAATGTCTATCTTATGGAGAGTTTTACTTTGTGACTAAGTCATATTTCTCCTATAAATAGAGGGGTCTTACCCCATTGTAAATCATCCCAAAATTCAATAAGAATTCTCTCTCTTTCTCTGCAATATTGTTCTTCTTCTTTTATTATTTCATAACACGTTATCAGCACGAGACTCTAACCAATTGAGTAGAAACTTTGGGATTGAGCATAATGATTGTCAATTGTTTCATGAACTTCCTTCATGATTAAAATTCTGGATTTAAGGTAAGTATTTTACTTTTCTCTTTCAAATTCTTGAAATTCTATAATTTGATTTTATATACAGGCAAAGACAACAAAGTTTGATTATAACTCTAATGGAGTTTTTAAGAAATTACACCCACACATGAAGTGGTCAAGGTTTTATGCCTTGCCATGATTAAATTCATGTATAATTGTGGGCAAAGAATTGAAAACCCGTCCCATTGAATTTGCTCCATTCTCATTCCATTTAGAGAATGTGATAGCAGTATGTAATAAGTCTGAAAGAAGACAAAATTATTACCATGAATAATCAATGGATATGGACGTGGCAATAGACGAAATTATATCGTCATCATTGTGATAATGAGAACAATAAGTATTCTCAAATAATCCTTCACTATGTGAAAGTAGTATTTGTCATCGATTTGATATGAGATTTTATAAAGCACATATATATGATTATTATCCATTCATGATGTGAATGTGACAACATCTTACTTATGAATACATATTCATTCTTCAAAGAATATGAACGTGCTAGTGATAGTGAATATACCACACTCACCTCTAGAAGAAGGTTTGAGATGATACCATAAATAATGTCATTATTATGGCATGAATGGTCATTGGTCACGTACCTATTGTACGCCAAAATATTTTGGCATTGTGATTATTAAAAGACAACGGTAATGCAAGAAACAGATCTTGCATATAATTTTGATCATACACATAATGGTATAACTTTCTCTTTAAAAGAGATATTCACCACATGGATGTTGATGAATCTGTGGTAGTACAAAATTAATTGAGAGCTCTGGAAGAGCCAATTATTACTATTTTGGAGAAACACAATTAATTACCAATAATGTATTGTGTTGTAGTACGTCTCAAAGAAACTTATTCAGTTTCCAAAGTATTCGCGAAAGCGGTTGATTATATTGAGACTATAAATAAAGGAAAGATTTAATATCTTCTATTACTACAACTTGTAGCTGGATAATATGTATGTAAAAAGCTACCCTCTTTATCTCCAATTTGTACTACATAAACAAAAGAATACCACAATGAAGTGGATATTTTGTTGATATAAAACCCATATCATAATAAATTTGGAGTTTATTCATAATTGCACACATCATGGTGTAAATCTGAAATTTATCAATATTGATAATTTATTCAGTTGGCATAATTGATTTACTCATATCAATTTAAGTATGATGTGCAAAAATAAAGAGAATTCACATGGGTAAATATTAAAGAACTAGAAAGTTCTTTACGAATTCTCTTACATTGCTTGTTCTCATTAATTAAGTGACCAACTAAAATTGGGATTGAATCCCATGAATACTAAAAATATCAAAGGTGAATATGGGCACATTCACCTGCCATGTATACCACATAAGATGCATCTATGAGATGGTTACATGCGCGATTATTATTAACCCGCAACATGGTGTTTGCGAGGTAACTTGCTCAATAATTAATTTAGAGCATAATTTCCAGATTTTTTATTCAAGAAGTTCATCTTGATAAGTTGGTTTACATCACACATGGTTTATCAAAATAATTTATTGAGTGCCTCCACTTAATATCTAAACTATTGCTTATGAGAACAAAGTTTATATATATCAGTTTGATATACGTTATATACGAAAGTATATTATTTTATCCCCTCACAAGTGGTTCAGGGTCAGGAATCAAATAATTTCATCTTATTATTATTGATATGCGGTGTATATTTTGATTAACACCATAAGACATAAAGATGGGTTCTCAATGTTGAGGAAACAAGTTAGTTTTTCTAACATGAGGGGAGACAAGATACAACAGTTGAGAAAAGTTACATGAAATAAATTATCATTTATACATCGAGATCCTCGAATAAATAATATGAACTTGAAGTTCATAAAAGGATAATTCATATGCAATTTATTGCAAAGCATGCCTGACGCATTTGCTGACCCAAAGAAAGTAACTATATTCTCATTACAAATGCTCATATTAAGTCCTAGAAGGACAAAGTCTATGGTAAGCTTAAAATGTATAGACAAACCAGTTTCAAATAAACTTCTTGATAAAGAAGGTGAGCAAATGATCAAAATGATCATAATAAAGGAGGCAAGTGATCTAAAAGATCACATGACATAACACTTCATAATATCTCATGAGAGATTCGGGTACCTGAATATATGAATGAAGAGATTTCTATGTTATGTACGTCATTATGAAAATATATTGAAACTAATATAAAATCTTTGTCGACGTCAACCTTCAAGAAGCTAGTGTACAAGATTGGGATGCGAAGGCTTAAGGATGTGAATTGATGCTCTCATCAGGGGGAGTTTATGCGCGTTGCACTCTTTTTCCCTTACAAGGTTTTGTCCCACTGGGTTTTCCTTGCGAGATTTTTAACGAGACAACCAAAAGGCGTATTATTAGATATGTGTACTCTTTTTCCTTTTCTAGATTTTTTTCCCATTGGGTTTTATCTTAGTTAAGGTTTTAATGAGGCACATTACTTATTGAGTAGACATTCAAGGGGGGGGGGTGTTAAGAATAGAATTCTATTTGGAGTGAATGTCTATAATTCTATTTAGAGTGAATGTCTATCTTGTGGAGAATTTTACTTTGTGACTAAGTCATATTTCTCATATAAATAGAGGGGTCTTACCCCATTGTAAATCACCCCAAAATTCAATAAGAATTCCCTCTCTCTTTTTCTCTGCAATATTGTTCTTCTTCTTTTATTATTTCACAACAGACATTCTATTCTCAAATCCACCACATACGTATAGTAGTTAGTCTTTCCTGTAAAATATTTCTCGTCTCAAATGCTAGTTTAACTTTAATATTTGAAAAGTAATTATATAAGGTAACATTAAGTACATGTAAGCGACTAAACTAAATTAAGTTGGTAACATGAAATATACTAATATGCTATACTTATAAGAATACACTATTATATTTGAATCTAATAATAATACACAAACGGTGTATTTTTCTTGATAATATTAGGTCATTCAAAAGCCAAGCACAAGTAATAAGCTTTTAGCCCATAAAATATACAAGATCCTGCTTCACTATTTTAACTAAAATATAAACAGCTTCGCACTGTAAGTACAATTTCAATAACATTCGGGGATAGAAAACTCAAATAAAAAGTTATTTACCGATAATAGTTTCGAGTCGTTCTAATTGTAAGCAAAAGTAGTCATCATCTTCTTTCATTGATCAATCACATTTCAAACCTTCTAAAAGTGTGGTGCTAAGATTGCAGCACCTAAAGTTTCAACCTTTGACGTCTATAGTTACGATTCTCGAATTAAAACTTTAAGTACATTTATCAAATTGATCCCTACAGTAGGTGATTAAAAGAAATACCATTCATTTTAAGGTCTACAAATTAACATAGTCATCATTACAACACAATAATTTTGTTTCTTTCAAAATGCATACATCAAGAACTTGTGGAATACATCATCTAAACAAAGTCTCACAAAATATTACAAAAGCCAATGGCAAAGGTAAATATTAGGGTGAAAGAATACTTGGAGTTAGCGGGATACAAAAAATGGGCTAGGTTGTATGCATCTGTCAACAGGGGATGGACAATGACGTCAAATATTACTGAGTTAATCAATATCGCATGATCACGCCCAACTATGCCTTATAAAAGACAATGCGGTCGCTGCAAATATAATGCGGTTTATAAGTCCGGAGTCGAATCCTACAGAGAGTTAACATATCAACTATAATCTTCAAAACCCAACAAAACTTCTGAATCAGCTTCCCAAATTTTCAAATATCTTTGTGAGCGATTTCTACTAACTACTTTTGCAATAAACTAATTGATTGAAGAAATAACTGAATGTGTTGTAAAGAATAATGAGAAAGACTAAGGTGATGATTTCCTCTATTGATGGAATCCCTCCTGTTTATGCTCATACAAATTGTCAATACCTCTCTATCAATCATGAACCCTAATTCTACCGTAATTCCCTCCCGAGCAATTACAATAATTTATTATTGCACTCTTCCGAGCTACCCTAGCTAGATTTAATTAGCACAGTTCACTTTAGATTGCACCCAAGATTTCGTTATTCGTAATCCCACCTTTACACCCGTAATTATAGATTCCTCCAATAATCTAGGTATGGTGTTGTTCAACAATAATCTAAATATGCACTCTTTTCCAAGTTATGCACATTAAATAGGCACATCTAATTGAGGATCCTATCAATTAACTACAATAAGAACGAAGTTGAACAAATAGAAATTTAACTAACAATTTGTATTCACATAACCCAGAAGTTCATCAATCAATAGGTTCCATCACAACCTTAGATAAGAATTTAGCTACTCATAACTATGAAAGAAAAAGATATAATGGATTTCATAATCAAGAATTCAAAGTATCACACCTCCTTTTTTACCGCATACTGCTTATTACTACTACACCCCCCAAAAGGGATATAATAATAACAGGGAAAGAGTTTTTTCAATTAAAGGACAGTCGGAATGGGATTTATTTATTAAATTTCAGAGTCGCCACTTTGGAAAATAATGGTGTCCCAAGTCACCGGTTTAATCCCGAACCGAGGAAATTATAACTCTGTTTAACAGTCTGCGAAACTAGAAATCTGGATAAGGAATTCTGTTAACCTGGGAGAAGGTATTAGGCACTCCCGGATTCCGTGGTTCTAGCACGGTCGATCAACTGCTGTATTTGTTTTTATCTGATTTCTTTATATATTTTAATTATGTGCTTTAATGTTCCGCTTTTCAATTTTTAAAGAAATGAAACGTCGTGAAAATGCATCGGGCCACACCGTACCAGTACGCCTTTAGCTTTTAACACATTTTGACTTTGTTGAGAGTAAGATTTGGATCACATAAATGCACACCCGTATTTGAGAATGTAATATTATTATTAACCGCGCCTAAAGCGACTACATATTTATTAACTTTGAGGAAGACCGTGAAATTCGCTAAACGGTCCTCCCAATCTCTAACATTTTTCTTTAAGTCACTATTGAAGGCCCCGTAATTTTTGCTTTTGCTTTTGGCGAGGTTCCTCTCACTTTTATTAAAGGCCGTACCTAAGTTTTCTATTAGTTCTTGTTCCTAAACAAGGGAGCAATCCTAGTTAACTATATGCACATTTTATTTATTGGTTTCTTTGATTTGGAAGCATTTGGGCTTTAGGAGACTTGCCTTTAAACATTAAAACTTTAGCGTCCTTTGGGCTCCAAACAATAAGCCCAAACACAATAGCACATAATTATTGGACCGTTTGGCATATACATACAAAATTGCCATGATAACTACTAGGAGTACTATTCTTTTCCGAACTTAATTTCATTAACAAGCGAACATATTACAGTATTTATATTAGCAAGACTTGGATTAATCTACTCTTGAAATGCAGTTCGTATTTCCTTATTTAACTGCTCATTTGACAAATGTTGTTGTCACGACCCTAGTTCACCAATCGTGAACCTGTCATGACGACACCCAGTCTTCGCGACTAGGTAAGCCTAACACGATGCGGAATATACAATTTCATGAACAAAATGATAAGTTAACCACAAAGTTGTAACGACTCGGCCTGTCGTTACAGGAATTTACCACCCCGTCATGTTGCAATTACATGTTTTATGCTTTTATATCAGTGTTAGAGCCTATCGGGTGAGTTAGGAGTGAATTGAATTAAAAATGAAGCAAATAGCATGTTTGAAGGAAGTTTGAATATGGAAAGTCAACCTAGAGTTGACTATCGAGTTAGAGTGCTCGGAATCGGATTCTGATGATTCGACTAGTTTCGGGGGATCATTTATGACTTAGGAGAGCAATCGGAATTGAATTTGGAGGTCCGGTGTAGTTTTAGGCTTGAATTGGCTAAGGTTGAATTTTGGCGGAAACCGAACGGTAGGTGAGATTTTGATCCGGGAGTCGGAATGGAATTCCGACAGTTGCAGGTAGCTTCGTTAGGTGATTTTGGATATGCCTGCAAATTTTCAGGTCATTCGGACATCGTTTGGTCGGGTTTTTGATTGAATGAGCAATTCGGAAATTTTGAAGAAACTTAGGCTTGAATTCGTGTGTAAATGGTGATTTTGATGTTTAGTATGGTGTTTTTATGATTGGAACAAGTTCGTATCATGTTTTGGAGTATGTTGGTGGTTTTCGTTGGGGTCCCGGGGGTCTCGGGATGAATCCGGGGGTCCAAACGGACCATTCTTGGCCAAAGAAGAGAGCTGGTTTGCTGTCATAAGTGCAGCACTCTCTGCGACCGCACTAGTGAGCATGCGATCGCGTAGAGTAATGGTGAAGGGGGAGAATTTTACCCTTCGCGATCGCAGAAATAGGGACGCGATCGCATAAGGTCAAGAGCAGAAGCAACGCGATCGCAGGGGCACGGACGCGATCGCGTAGAGTTAGCCGGGTGGCCATCGCGATCGCATGAGCATCTACGCGATCGCGTAGAAGAGAAATGGGGTCCAGGGAAAAATGTGCTACGCGATCGCAGGAAGAGGGACGCGATCGCGCGAAGCCGGATGTTTGAACATCGCGATCGCGTGAGGAGAGTCGCGATCGCGTGAGGCCGAAATTTTTGAACATCGCGATCGCGTGAGGTGAGTCGCGATCGCGTAGAGCAAACGGGTCTGGCAGTGAATTAAATCACAGAACAGAAGACTCACGGGTTTATACCCCAAAAACACAATTTTGAGCCCTAGAGAGAAGAAAACTCGAGGAGAACACTGAGAAATCATCGGGTATTCGTCGGAGGTAAGATTCTTGACTCAAAAACATCATTTTATGGTAGAATTGACATCAATCTTCATGAAATTGGGTTGAAATCTTGAAGAAATGTGGCCTAGATATTGAAAACGGGATTTTGAGTTTTGGAAGGCCATTTGAACCCCGATTTTAGTAAATTTTATATGTACGGACTCGTGGCGGGACGAGGGTTCTGGAAATATGAGTTTCGAGATTTTTCGAGATATGGGCCCGGGGCTCGGGTTTTGCAAATTTCGTGATTTTTGATATTTTTCGAGTTCTTTCGATTGGGTTATGTTCCATTAGCCTATTTTGATATATTTGTACTGATTTTGGCTAGTTTGGACGTGCGTGGATGCCGGTTCGAGGAGCTAAGGCGTCGCGGGCATGAGTTTTCGTCGGTTCGAGGTGGGTAATACTTGTAAATTATGTCCTGAGGGTTAGTAAACCCCGGACTTGCACATCTTAGTGTTGTGTTGAGGTGACTTGCACGCCGAATAACGGGCGTGGGGTAGAGCACCATTGGGGATCGTGACTTGGTCCGTCCCGCGTAATAAATAATAACACCTAATTGTTAAAATGAATTGGACTTAATTATCATGTTTGGGCTTCGTGCCAATTATTTGAATCCTTCAAGGATTGGTATCACTGTTTTGATAACACCGTGCATATTTTATTATAATTTAAGGTTTAAAATGGGATTTTTGCTATTCAGCATTCTTATAAGGTTATGAAAAACTTGAACAAGGTCTTAATAATATTTTAGTTGTGAGCTAATGTGATATTGTTGCCCGTATGGCTTTCTTGATTATTTGTTAGACTGATTGGGGCCGAGGGCCATATGTTAAGACATGACATTTCATGTGAGCATATGCATACACATGCATGGATCGGACTGCACGCCGCAGTGGTATATGGATCGGGCTGCGCGCCGCAGCAGGTGTGATATTAATATTGTGCTTGGGCTGTAGGAGCCCCTCCGGAGTCTGAACCCCCACGGTGAGCACGGGTACCCAAATTGGATCGGGCTACACGCCGTAGCGGTCATATGCATTGCATGGCATACATACATTGGTTTACGTGTACTACGTGGCATAACATTTTAGCACTCATACTTTACTGGCACATGTGCATTTGTTGCTTTATTGACCGGATCTCCTGGTATAAATTGTTAAGGAGTGCTGAGCCCGAGAGGCTGATTTGAGTGTTGACTTGCACTGCTTGAGATTCTCCCAGGTATTGGTATGTTATAATGAAAGAAAGTAGCTAAAAATTGAGATTTCTAAATAATCTACTCACGTATGCTGAAAAGGAATAAAATGATAGTGTTTTGAAGTTTTATGATAGTTCTGTATTGTGTAGCAAGAGATAGTGTCTTGCATGGTTTTCTTCCCTTCAGCATTATTTACTTTTATTACCGCTGAGTTGGAAGTACTCACACCGACTCCCTGCACCTTGTGTGCAGATCCAGGTACATTACAGCAGAGCTGATTCCATTGCGGCTCGGGAGTGCTTTTGGACAGTCGAGGTAGCTGCCAGCATTCGCAGGACCTGATTCTCTAGTTTGTCTGTATTTTTGTTCTGATCATCCCACACTTGTGCACGGTTATATTCACTATTTACACTTTGTATACTCTGTAGAGGCTCATGACTCTTGACCCTTCGGTCCATGGGAGTTGGCACGTGTTGGGACTTGGTTCCCTGTTTTTAATATATCTATCACTGTTGCGCTTAAATTGGATAAAGTGAGCTTGTGGCTCCGTGGTTATTGTTGATTGGTCGGGCTGGCCTAGCGGTGTGCTGGGCGCCATCACGACCGGATTTGGGGTCGTGACAAGTTGGTATCAGAGCCTAGGTTTACTAGGCTTCATGAGTCTTGAGCCGGTTAGTAGAGTCTTGTGGATCGGTACGGGGACGCCTGTACTTATCCTCGGGAGGCTGCGAACCTTTAGGAAACACTTCACATTTCTTGGAATTCTTATCGTGCGTACTTGATTCAGCTTGAGATATACCTTTTTGAAACTCCTTCCGCACGTCTGTGTACTCTTCGAGCGCTCGGTAATATAATTGACTTATGGCTTGCGATTCCCTGGTCGAGGGGCGAGATGTAATCTCCATGAGTTCATGTTGGGCCAGTCGGGAGGACTTGAGGCCGGATCCTTGTCTATGGCTTGAACACCAAGGTATTAATTTTGCGAGTCGGTATTATGAAGTTCATACGATCGGTATTGGTCCTTATTGTGCAAATGGCAGTTTGATAATGGGAGAGCTGTAAGGTATTCGGTTCTTATTGTGATTTGATATGTAGCCCTAGCTATAGGCGTGAGAAATAATTATCATATCTCGTAATTGGAAGGTAAAGTGCCTTATGTGTAGTGAAACGAGTTTAAACTCGGGAAGACTAAAGTGATTTTGATATGTGTTATGATTCGAGCAGGTACAACACAGGTTCAAGTATAAATTGTGATAATATGATTCGTATAGTATTGGGATTTAATGTTGTTGAAATACATTGTGATATCTTGTTGAGTTGTGGATGTATTGTTAGAATGGTTTGGTGATTCTCTGGCAGGTGGATAGGCCAATTTACAAAGGAAACTCTGCCGAAATATTTGGAAAATTTGGGACTTAGAAAGATTTTGTCACCTAAAGAGAGTGGGCTTATTGGTGGTGCGTGTATATCTGCAAGAATTGCAGAAGAGCTAAGGTCTCTGATGATTCGAGTCTCTGTCAAGGCTTGTAAATGACTTGAGTTTAATCTCATATTAACATTTCGGCATCACTTGAGTAAAAATGATATGAGTGGTTGAAAGTGCTTTGATGTATGACTCCGAGCTAAGTTGGGGAGGTTGTTATTGATTAACTGATTGCACTATTGTGTGCTATGTTGATTCTGTCTCTAAGTATGTTGGGAAATTCTGGTAAAGGTTATGGTGCTTCGTAGATCTGATGAAGTACTAGGGTGTTTTGAACTGCTGTTGATAAAGAATATTCACCGTATAGAAAAGAAAGATAACTGATTGTATTTGTAAGTAATCATGTTCTGCGATGTCGGAGTTCTAACAAAACACGAGTGGTTCTACTCAATAGGACAGTTGAATTACAGCTGAATAAGGGTGAATGATGCCCGAGAATGGTTTTGTAGTGTTCAAGATTTTGCTTGTAACAATCAGGTGCCTTAAGTTTTGTGTATGTGGCTAAAGATGGCGGTTTCGTTAGAGAAAAATCACGACTAGTGTTATATTATGTGAATGATGGGATTCTATGTAACCATATGGGAAGGCAATGATAACGAATTCAAATCGCAAGAAGTTCTTCGAAATAAAGTATTGTAGAATGTGGTACTTTTGGGAAACATTGAGAGAGTATTCAGTGGCCTATGGGTCTTAGACCGTGTGGTCTTGTGTACGAGTCTCGTGTGGTAACATGAGTTGATGTATTATGGTACTACAGTAAAGACTGATATGAAATTAGAGATGAATCAGAAAGGAAACTTGGTAAATGAAACAACTTGTTAATAAACCAGAATGGTATAAAAAGGGATACGATTGATTCCTAGTATGTTGTTGAAGTAATGAGTCTTGCACACATTGCAGTAAAGCTTTTGAGTGCTGGCAGTCGTGTAACCCGATATGGGTATAATATGGGTATAAGGACTCAGTCCTGGCAGTTTAACTTATGCAATGTAATTGGGAGAAAGAGTTTATGATGTGTTCTATCATGGTTTGAAAATGAGTGTATTTTTCCTGTTGGCATGTAAGGTCTGGAATGTGCAATGAGTTTTCTCTATATGGGATCATGAAAGTCCTTGACTAGTTGAGTGCGCCGACGTTGAGGCGGAGGAAAGGGATATGAATTTCCATGTTGTCTTAGTGTGATATGGTATATATTATGTGTTATGGAAAGTTGATAATGGTATATTCTAGGTTTTGAGATTAGTTCATAATATATGAGAAATCAATAAAATTATTGAGCAGCGCGGACAGCTGCAGGTGAATTAAGAATCGAACTTTCCGATGATTTAAGAAAATGGTACTGCTATTCTATTAACTTGGCAGGGAATATGATCCAAAAAGGACAAGGTAATGTAAATTGATGATATCCAGTGGTATGGTGGTATTCTCTTGTTGGATCGACTATAATGACTGAGTCGTTGATGGCATAGTGAAATTTCTGAATGGCTGTCGTGGTATGAATGGACGCTTGATGTGCGTTATGTATTCGTACGGTGGAGTGTGGAACTAGGTATAGCGATCCATGTGTTACATATGTGTTGGAGACTAGAAGTTCTCGTAATCCGCATATGCAGTGGTTGTATATCGCGTGTATCGGCACTGTTTTGTGATTATTGGAGATCGAAAGTCCTAGAGGCTCTATCTTAACTTGATAAGACGAATTCGAATTATGATACTTGATTGCTGACTGGTTGTCATGGGTCAGATTGTCTAGACTAATGTAATATGGACTATGTCGGAAAATAGCACAAATTGCGTAGCAGAGAGCATCAGAGTATGCTCCAACAGATCAGTTGTACCTAGGACCAGCGAACGCTTGGTAGGCAATGCTTTGTCAGTTGGACCTTAGCGGCGGATGTCAGTGTAGAGGTATCTACCATTGGTTCAGTTCCAGTATTGAGAAACGTTGTCAGATGCGTTTCATGTGGCCGAGCTTGAGGCTATATATATATATGTTTGCTATAATGAGAAAATTCGACTCGATATGCATTTTCTTTTGCGAGATTTATGCGTGGATCGGGTGGCACGCCGCCACGGGTTATTTGGATCGGGTGGCACGCCGCCACAGGTATGGTATCTGGATCAGGTGGCACGCCGCCACGGGTATGTCATTGGAGCGGGTTGCACGCCGCAACAGTATATTGTGAAAATATAGTTAGTTATAAGCTACATGGTATACAATACTTCCTAACTTCTGAGGAAAGTCCATTTTGAGTATCGCTTGGCAAATGGCATGTCGGTTGTGACCTTTCAGGATTTGATAACATACGCTAATTGTTTCACCGTGGGTGAGGTTGATTGCTTGGGTTCAGGACCTAGATATGTGCGTGGCTAACCGTTTTAAGCTTAGTGGCTTGAGGTGCTTCATGAGTAATAATGTTGGGATAGAATCACGAATCGTGGCAAGGCCACGTGATGTTATGACCTCTCGAGGAGGATTCGGGTACTCTATTTCTATAATGCGAGACGCGATCTCAGTTCTATATTATGATGGCACAGAGGGATTGAATTGCAGCTCTTTTGCTGGAGACAGTTGTCATGAATTGAGCTGTCATGATTCGAGTGTGTGCATACGTTTCTATTGGAGCCTATGTTGTGCTCGTTGTGGCTTAGGCCGGTGTTGAGGTGTTTATCACCGGTGCGGTGTGTTATAATCGAAATGACCGTTGGAGTCATTAATGAATACGAGCATATTGGATCTTGGCTTGTTAGAAAGGTAAAAATCGAGGTTTGGCTCCGAAACCTATCGTGGTATGAGTTGTAAAAAGGGAAATAGATTCACGAATGGTTAACCTGAGAGATGGGTTCGGTATATCGCGTGCTTCAGCTGCCGTGGGCAGGATATGGAGGTGTTGGAATAAGACTCTATCTAATGAAAAAGGTTTTTCAGTTGGTATTTGGCTATCGTGAGAAATTATTGTGAGTAGAGACTATTGTCTCGAGTGATTGGGTTGTTTGATACGTCATATGATCTCACCCGGAGTAGTGAATATGGGTTATTGCAGTGGATTCGAGTGTATCCTGAGTATAGGCATGGGATTTGCATTTGGCATATGATTTCGAAAAGTGCAATGTGATTTATGGTTCAGATGGTCTGTGAAATTTTGACTATATGGTGTTTTCGGACTTATGTGAGATAGGGTGAAGTATGATCGTCCGAATATATTGCTTGGTAAGGTCATTCAGCTATTGGGTTGCTTCTAGTACAACTCTGAGTACGCTCGAGGACGAGCGATTGTTTAAGTTGGGGAGAATGTAACGACACGGCCTGTCGTTACGAGAATTTACCACCCCGTCATGTTGCAATTATATGTTTTATGCTTTTATATCAGTGTTAGAGCCTATCGGGTGAGTTAGGAGTGAATTGAATTAAAAATGAAGCAAATAGCATGTTTGAAGGAAGTTTGAATATGGAAAGTCAACCTAGAGTTGACTATCGAGTTAGAGTGCTCGGAATCGGATTCTGATGATTCGACTAGTTTCGGGGGATCATTTATGACTTAGGAGAGCAATCAGAATTGAATTTGGAGGTCCGGTGTAGTTTTAGGCTTGAATTGGCTAAGGTTGAATTTTGGCGGAAACCGAACGGTAGGTGAGATTTTGATCCGGGAGTCGGAATGGAATTCCGACAGTTGCAGTAGCTTAGTTAGGTGATTTTGGATATGCCTGCAAATTTTCAGGTCATTCGGACATCGTTTGGTCGGGTTTTTGATTGAATGAGCAATTCGGAAATTTTGAAGAAACTTAGGCTTGAATTCGTGTGTAAATGGTGATTTTGATGTTTAGTATGGTGTTTTTATGATTGGAACAAGTTCGTATCATGTTTTGGAGTATGTTGGTGGTTTTCGTTGGGGTCCGGGGGTCTCGGGATGAATCCGGGGGTCCAAACGGACCATTCTTGGCCAAAGAAGAGAGCTGGTTTGCTGTCATAAGTGCAACAGAAATTTACTCTCGCGATCGCACTAGTGAGCATGCGATCGCGTAGAGTAATGGTGAAGGGGGAGAATTTTACCCTTCGCGATTACAGAGATAGGGACGCGATCGCATAAGGTCAAGAGCAGAAGCAACGCGATCGCAGGGGCACGGACGCGATCGCGTAAAGTTAACCGGGTGGCCATCACGATCGCATGAGCATCTACGCGATCGCGTAGAAGAGAAATGGGGTCCAGGGAAAAATGTGCTACGCGATCGCAGGAAGAGGGACGCGATCGCGCGAAGCCGGATGTTTGAACATCGCGATCGCATGAGGCCGAAATTTTTGAACATCGCGATCGCGTGAGGCGAGTCGCGATCGCGTAGAGCAAACGGGTCTGGCAGTGAATTAAATCACAGAACAGAAGGCTCACGGGTTTATACTCCAAAAACATAATTTTGAGCCCTAGAGAGAAGAAAACTCAAGGAGAACACTGAGAAATCATCGGGTATTCGTCGGAGGTAAGATTCTTGACTCAAAAACATCATTTTATGGTAGAATTAACATCAATCTTCATGAAATTGGGTTGAAATCTTGAAGAAATGTGGCCTAGATATTGAAAACGGGATTTTGTGTTTTGGAAGGCCATTTGAACCCCGATTTTAGTAAATTTTATATGTACGGAATCGTGGTGGGACGAGGGTTCTAGAAATATGAGTTTCGAGATTTTTCGAGATGTGGGCCGGGGCTCGGGTTTTGCAAATTTCGTGATTTTTGATATTTTTCGAGTTCTTTCGATTGGGTTATGTTCCATTAGCCTATTTTGATATATTTGTACTGATTTTGGCTAGTTTGGACGTGCGTGGATGCCGGTTCGAGGAGCTAAGGTGTCGCGGGCATGAGTTTTCGTCGGTTCGAGGTGGGTAATACTTGTAAATGATGTCCTGAGGGTTAGTAAACCCCGGACTTGCACATCTTAGTGTTGTGTTGAGGTGACTTGCACGCCGAATAACGGGCGTGGGGTAGAGCACCATTGGGGATCGTGACTTGGTCCGTCCCGCGTAATAAATAATAAAACCTAATTGTTAAAATGAATTGGACTAATTATCATGTTTGGGCTTCGTGCCAATTATTTGAATCCTTCGAGGATTGGTATCACTGTTTTGATAACAGTGTGCATATTTTATTCTAAATTTAAGGTTTAAAATGGAATTATGGCTATTTAGCATTTTTATAAGGTTATGAAAAACTTGAACAAGGTCTTAATAATATTTTAGCTGTGAGCTAATATGATATTGTTGCCCGTAGGGCTTTCTTGATTATTTGTTAGACTGATTGGGGTCGAGGGCCATATGTTAAGACATGACATTTCATGTGAGCATATGCATACACATGCATGGATCGGACTGCACGCCGCAGTGGTATACGGATCGGGCTGCGCCCCGCAGCAGGTGTGATATTAATATTGTGCTTGGGCTGTAGGAGCCCCTCCGGAGTCTGAACCCCCACGGTGAGCACGGGTACCCAAATTGGATCGGGCTACACGCCGTAGCGGTCATATGCATTGCATGGCATACATACATTGGTTTACGTGTACTACGTGGCATAACATTTTAGCACTCATACTTTACTGGCACATGTGCATTTGTTGCTTTATTGACCGGATCTCCTGGTATAAATTGTTAAGGAGTGCTGAGCCCGAGAGGCTGATTTGAGTGCTGACTTGCACTGCTTGAGATTCTCCCAGGTATTGGTATGTTATAATGAAAGAAAGTAGCTAAAAATTGAGATTTCTAAATAATCTACTCACGTATGCTGAAAAGGAATAAAATGATAGTGTTTTTGAAGTTTTATGATAGTTCTGTATTGTGTAGCAAGAGATAGTGCCTTGCGTGGTTTTCTTCCCTTCAGCATTATTTACTTTTATTACTGCTGAGTTGGAAGTACTCACACCGACTCCCTGCACCTTGTGTGCAGATCCAGGTACATTACAGCAGAGCTGATTCCATTGCGGCTCGGGAGTGCTTTTGGACAGGTCGAGGTAGCTGCCAGCGTTCGCAGGACCTGATTCTCCAGTTTGTCTGTATTTTGTTCTGATTATCCCACACTTGTGCACGGTTATATTCACTATTTACACTTTGTATACTCTGTAGAGGCTCATGACTCTTGACCCTTCGGTCTATGGGAGTTGGCACGTGTTGGGACTTGGTTCCCCGTTTTTAATATATTTAACAATGTTATGCTTAAATTGGATAAAGTGAGCTTGTGGCTCCGTGGTTATTGTTGATTGGTCGGGCTGGCCTAGCAGTGTGCTGGGCGCCATCACGACCGGATTTGGGGTCGTGACAAAAGTAATATAAAGAAAATGTAATAAGTGTCGCTGGGCACATACACTTCGCCAAAATACACTAAATGACATACTACCAAGACCCGGAAACCCACGGGCAACACAAACTAAAAGAAAAGTACAACTGTGGCTCTATACATCAAGAATGTATAAACAACGAGAACAAGGAAAGTTAACTGCTATCACTAATGAGAATAGAAGGAGACTCTCCGGATCCGTGGACGTAGCAGATCATACCTCAAGTCTCCTTAAGTGCAGCTAAATCACCTGACCTGATGTACCTGGATCTGCGCAACAAAAGTGTGCAGAAGAGTAGCATGAGTATACCACGACGGTAATCAATAAGTGCCAAGCCTAACCTCGATGGAGTAGTGATAAGGAAGGTCGGGGCCCTACCGAGAAAACAATAACATAATGATCAAAATAGTAATAAGCAGGAATAAGTAAGAATGAATCTGAAATAACAACATTGAAGTAACTTCAACCGACTACGATTAACTAACTACAAGTAACCAACACAACGTAAACTCAAATCAACAAGTCCAGGACCTATGGGAATTGAACCCACAGTCCCTCTCTATATCCAACAACTCAGGATCTCCGGGAATTTAACCCGTAGTCCTAATATCAGTATCTCTGGGTCTCCGGGAATCGAACCCGCAGCCCGTATCTCAATATCTCAGGATCTCCGGGAATTGAACCCGCAGTCTGTATCTCAATAAATATATCAATAAACTTCGGGTCTCCGGGAATCGAACCCGCAGCCCTTGAATCTCCGAGAATCGAACTCGCAGTCCACAAACAATTCCACTCCGGGTCTCTGGGAATCGAACCCACAACCCTTGGATCTCCGGGACTTGAACTCGCAGTCCACCAACACAAACAATAAAAAGGAACGCACAGAGAAATATGATATGCATAACTACAACTTCACCAAACTCAGTGCCAACAATTATCAAGAAGTTCAAGTAAGACAATTAGGCATTTAGACAGATAAATCCTATCTAATCATGCTTTTCTAATGAATATCAGGTAATGTCATAATTTAATCAGCTAAGAACAGAAATATCACAAATTGGACAATTCAAGTAAGGTGGGTTCCAACAATATGCGCATGTACACGCCCGTCACCTCGTGTACAAGGCATTTAAATTAACACATAATATCCTAGGGGTGAAGGCTCCCCCACACGAGGTTAAATAAGCCACTTACCTCGACTCCGGAACGAAACCGCTAAGAGACAACTCTCTTGCCACGAATATCGACCTCCACAGGCATAGTATCTAATCAAAATCAATAGAAATACATCAAAATAGGCCAATTGGGAATTACCCAATCGAAACAATTCGAAATACACCAAAAACCACAAGTTGCCAAAACCCGACTTTCGGTACGCTTCTCGAAAAATTACGAAAGTTATATATTCGGGTTCCTTATCTCAACCCAAGTCCGTACATACCAAGAACTTCCAATTCTGATATCGTTTGGTCCTTCAAATCATTATTTTACATTTTGGGAAATTTTACCAATTTTCTTCCCAAATTCCATCCCAAATCTCAAATTAAATGATGGATTCAATGATATATTCATGTAACTAGCCAAATCTGAGTTAGAATTACTTACCCTAATGAATTTGAAAAACCTTCAAAATATCGCCAAAATCCGAGCTCTGTAGGTTAAAATATCAAATAAAATCCAAAACCTCGGATTTATAGAAGTACCCCTTAGATTCCAATAGTGCTGACCGCACAAAAATGACCGTGGTCCGCGCCCAGGGAGTGGTGACCGCACAAAAATGGTCGCGGCCGCGCAACAATTTGACTACACTGACAGGCTTCACTATTTTGGCCATAACTTTCACTACAGATTTCCAAATGCCTATTATAATATGTTTCTGAAAACTAGATTCAAAGCTCGACAACTCTAGTGTTTGAATCACCTCAATATTCCGTGTATATAAATAGATATGAACTTCCAAAGTAGAACCAACAGCCTGTAGATCTTCCGTGTGCGGCCGCGCGCCCAGCGCGAAAAACAGCGCGGTCCGCGCCTCCACTGCTGCCACCTCCATTTTTCTAAGTTCCGGGGTGTCCGTACTTGATCAAAACTCATTCAAAACACACCCGAGGCCCACGGGACATCAACCAAAAGCACGGATACGTTCTAATGCTTCATTCAAACTTGTTCCAATCATAAAAATACATCCAACAACACTAAAACTATCAAATTACATCAGATTCAAGCCTAAGTTTCTTCATAACTTTTGAAATACACATTCGATCGAATACCCGACCAAACGATATCCGAATAACCTAAAAATTTGTAGACATATCCAAAATCATCTAACGAAGTTACAAAAATTGTCGGAATTCCGTTCCGACTCCCGGATCAAAATCTCACGTACCGTTCGGATTTCGCCAAAATTTCAAACTTCGGCATTTCAAGCCTAATTGAGCTACAGACCACCAATTTACATTCCGAACGCGCTCCCAACCCCGAAATCACCTAACGGGGCTAATGGAACCATCAGATCTCCGTTCTGAGGTCGTCTTAACACTGCTCCGAATACGGGCCATTTTTCAACTATAAGGCTCTCATTTAGGGACTAAGTGTCCCAAAACGCTTCAAATTCTAGAACCGAACCTCCCGGCAAACCACAATAGCAGAAATGAACTTAGGGGAACAGTTAAATTAGGGATCGGGGCATAAATTTCAAAAATGACCGGGCGGGTCGTTACATCTTCCCACACTTAAAAGATTCGTTCGTCCTCGAACGAGTATAGAAAACATACCTGGAGTGGCGAAGAGATGAGGGTACTGGTTGCGCATATCCTGGTCGGTCTCCCAAGTCGCCCCCTCGGCCGGTTGACCCCGCCACTGGACCTTTACTGAAGCGATGCTCTTTGACCTTAGCTTCTTGATTTGCCTGTCCAGAATGGCCACTGACTCCTCAACATAAGGCAGATCCTCGTATAGCTGAACATAAGTGAAACCCAACATGTGCGACGATTACCATGGTATCTCCCGAGCATAGGGACATGAAATACGGGAGGGCTCCGACTAGGCTGGGAGGTAAGGCCGGCTCATAAGAAACCTCCCCAACATGCCTCAAAATCTCAAAGGGACAATGAATCTCGGACTCAGCTGAGCACATTGGTCTGATATAGTCTGAAGATATTCCCTTTTGTTCAAATAAATAAGTCTTAGGGTGTGTTTGGTACGAAGGAAAATATTTTCTGGAAAATATTTTCCAATTTTCCCATGTTTGGTTGGCTTAAATATTTTGGAAAAACATTTTCCTTATCAATTCATTTTCCTCCAATTGGAGGAAAATGTTTTCCTTTTCAAAAGAAGGGAAAACATTTTCCAAAGTTCCTTTTCAATCTTTATCACCCTCACCAACCCCTCACACCCCCTCTCCAAAACAAGTTTTTTTTTTCTTTTTTTTTTTTTAAATTTCAGTTTTTCCACCCACCTTGCTACCCATCCACCACCACCCGCCGCAAAAAAAAATGTACCTTAAATTATTATTATTTTTTTTTTTGCAATTTTAAATTTCTATTTTTTTATTTTTCTAGCACCACGCAGCCCCCATCCCTACCCCCTACCCCCTCCCCCCAAAATACTTTTTTTTACCTCAATTTCATTTTTGTAATTATTTTTGTTTTTTATTTTTCTGCACCACCCAGCCCCTCCCCCCCACTCCCCCCACACAAAAAATAGTATTTTTGTACCTCAATTTTTTTTTTGAAATTTCAAATTTCAATTGACTAACAAAATGAATATTTTTTGTGTTGTACATTATAGAAAGAGTACTTTCATTTTGTTTCAATAAGAAAAAAGTTTTTTTAGTTATGGACCTCAAATTTTAACGTTCTTGCGTGAAAAAATAAATCAACATATTAATTCTTTTAAGTTTATGTGAATTTTGTAAAAGAATAATTGAATTTTTGAAGAAAAGTATAATTGTTTGTGGGGAGGGGGGAGAGGGGGGGGGGGGGAATTAGCATAGAACACATGGAAATTGGGGGAGGATGGGAGGTGAGGAGAGTAACATAAAAATTTATTTTCCTAAAAAAATATTTTCTTACTCTCTAGCCAAACACTAGAAAATATTTTCTGAAAAATATTTTCCACTCACTAACCAAACATGAGAAAATAAGTGACAAAATCATTCATTCAAGGAAAACATTTTCCTTCATACCAAACACACTCTTAAAGCCTAATTCCAACATCCGAAATTCTATGTCAGGCTTGTTTTTATCAAGAGATCACTCAATTATTCCTCACACGCCGTCCTCAGACATGACTGCATAACTTTGCTAGATTCTTACCTTGCAACAAAAAATCCACAGGACCACGATAATACTTTATGACCAAATCAGCAAAAATTTAACGAATTAGATGCTCCCTTTGCACCTCATGATCTACATAGGTCTTGTTCTAACTTTTTACAATACTGACACGACGGAAGAGATGTGTCGATATCCATAACCAACTACTGAATCAACAATTTATTGGGTCTATACTCCTGACAAAATCCATTACCTTGTCCTAAACCAGAGAATCATCTTTTTCTCTATAGTATACTTCATATAATCAGTTTGCACTGACCCCAAATCCCATAATCTCATCTCACCCAGTACGAACTGCTTAGGCGATAAGCCACCTCAGACATAATCAATAGCCCCGCAAGATGACACAATGTGCCAGTAGGCCACTAATTCGTACGTGATACAAAAGGAAGGCGAACACTGGAGAGAACTATTCAACTCTCACACTAATATGGACTTCCTCAGAAAAATAGGAAATAGAACACACAAAAGCAAATGTGGACACTGAAATAAACATCACACTGTTGCGGCATGCAACCCGATCCCATCAATATACCCATGGCGGCGTACCACCCGATCCAAACAATATAACCATGGCGGCGTGCCACCAGATCCAAACAATATAAAACTCACACAAGGATCCATACGTCGAGCTAAATAGCTCATCACAGCAATATACTGAATATCGATCATAAGCACACTAAGGTGCATGATATCATTCACAAGGAAACATATAGCGCTATAGGCTACAAACTCAAGCACAACTGAGGTGCGATACATTATCTAAGTCTTAAGAGCCATCATGCTCGTATAACATCACCGCCGAGCGGAACCTCAACACATAAGGAATTTACCAAGCCGTCTCACAACTCATACGGCGCAATATATCTTTACATGAATTAACTAATCCACGAAATAAGACCGCGACTACCCCTCCATAAAGGGCGCATTGCTGGAAGAAACATAACTGGCCTGACGCAAGGCTCACTTCCACATTTAAATCTATCCGCCGACCTTAAGTCTATCATGGTCGTGCCAAGATAAGTCAATAGTATTTCACAGGTCTATAACCCAATAAGCAGAGTGCCCTCCAGGCATAATTCTCAAATGGATGATATCACCAAAATCCTCATACTTGGTTCAAATTTCTAATCAAATCAAATGACTACATGTCACACCTATACAATCTTTTTGTGGTACAAGCTCCCACCATCTTCCGAATAATTAAACGGGCCTGCTCATTCAAACCACCGGCTACACTAACACTGAAAAGCGATCAGGAGTCCCTAACCGGGATGCAAAGCCTTTCTCACAGAACACCGATCTCAAGTGATACTGACGTTAATACCCATCTTACTCAAAACACTGAAACTCTTTTCCTGCTCATCCGAGCTCTTTATATCACATTCATTGACCAAACTGCGACCTTGGTCCTTACTACAAATTTCATACTACTCACTGCACCTCACGTGCCGATATACGATAGACACGATTTCCAGCATAGCTCTAGAACTGACGATAGGCTAATACTTCATCACATAAGACTTTCCATTTAACTCACTGCAGGAGAACTATAACAACATACGACGAATTCTCATAACCATCGAATATGCCAATATCTAAGTAGTGGTCCAAGCCACCATAACCCTTTCCAAGCTCCGCCTACTCATAATAGGCCCTAACATAAGAATACTTCAGAATAACACCAATCACTGCGGTCAACAAGCCTCAAATGCACCGCCACAAATCACATGCATAACTCGATCACGCTGCATGAACCGATCACTGACACCAATATGCCAACTCAACTATGGCTAATCAATCTACTTCCTTCCAATTTATCCTTGATTGCCTTAGAAATGTTAATATCTCCCTTCAATACCTAACTTATTCCAACCGCACTCACCCCGAGTAACCTTAAATCATGAGGCCATGCTGTCTCAAAAACGACGACCATTTCATGTTTCTCAAATGCTACACCATAAGTCATAACATCATAGAACATTTTGTGCCTTTCTTCATAAGTTGCTTCAAAAGCTTGAACCTCAACTGTACTTATAGACTCAAAATTATCAAGCACCACACTTTATCTTTTGAATTCACTAGGACCGCTATTGAGAGCCATCCGACTCTAACTTGTCCTAGTAAGCAACCGACTCTACTGAATTTTATAACATATGAATACCCTCTCGATAAAGCTCCCAGCGAATCACTTCCCTCGAAGCCTGCACCTATACGAGGCATAAATCATGAATTTTCCCTCAAGTTTGAACATGAGCCAGTAAGGCTAACCATAACATGCATTCAACAATTCATATACTCAAATTACCACTCATGGTCCTTTTCCGTAGCTGCAATAACCCATTAATACGCTAATACCCGGAATTCACGCAGGTAATTAGCCATGCGACCCAAATCATAAGCGGTGAGACTCTCCCACTAGCTCAAAGCCACTATTACACGACTCTCGAGCACATTAGAAACATTCACTCAAGTCGTCTACTCTTATTCAACTGCAATTCACTTGATCCAACGAACATAACTACCCGTGCCCTATTAGCACTCTGACACCATAGGGTATGACCTCATTTCAATACAACCAAACATCATCCTGCTCCATGCATCGAGCATTCTTTACCATGACAGCTTAAGACATACTGTGATTCTCACACCTACGAAGCACCATATAGCCTTCGCATGAGTCTTCCCTGCTGATAATGAAATGTAGGATTATTATGGACACAGGAACATCAAAAGTCCCAACATCATACCATACGAGTCTCAACTCTTACTCACCAGCAAGTTTCAAAGAACTTTTGAATAGAACTTAAATACATCGCAGTCCAAATCTGATATGACACATGACCCATAATTTGGTCGTTAAGATAGTTAAACTCATTTCCCCCAGTATCTCTGCTAGTTGAATCCTTCGCTAAATAGATATCTCATATGAACCACATAGTCTTTATTACCACCATCTATCTTTAGATCTACATCCACCTTGTGATTTTACCATTATTGTGACGATTAGGCAGCTAAGTAAACCTTCTGAAGACCGTACTTATCAACTGAATGTCAGAACCTAGTGCACCCCCATGTGAAAAATTGAAGATCTCTCAATTCTCTTGCATTATCGATGTAGATGACACGCGGTAACAATAGTTGAGTAAATTCTTGACTCCCTTGAGATCCGTTTGCAGCGTCACGAACTGTCGGCGCATACTTGATACCAAGTGTGCAATTTCAATACACGGGTGGATGCAAAAGAACATATGACATAGGCTCCAACTGAATAAATGGCGCACGATAAGGAATTCAAAGAATTGAAGAGTTTCCTAAACGGTTACATAGCCCCTCGTAGATAAATACAGACGTCTCCATATAGATCAATGAGAATCTAAGTAACCGGTCTGTGTCTCGTGACTCCTACGAACCTAGAGCTTTGATACCAACTTGTCACGGCCCTAGTTTACCAATCGTGAACCTGTCATGATGGCACCCAGTCTTCGCGACTAGGTAAGCCTAACACGATGCGGAATATACAATTTCATGAACAAAATGATAAGTTAACCACAAAGTAATATCAATGAAATGTAATAAGTGCCGCTCGACACATACACTTCGCCAAAATACATTAAATGACATACTACCAAGACCCGAAAACTCACAGGCAACACAGACTAAAAGAAGAGTACAACTCTGGCTTTATACATCAAGAATGTCTAAACAACTAGACCAAGGGAAGTTAACTGCTATCACTAATGAGAATAGAAGGAGACCCTCCGGATCCGCGGACGTAGCAAATCATACCTCAAGTCTCCTGAAGTGCTGCTAATTCACCTGAGCTTGAGCCTGTCCTGATGTACCCGGATCTGCACAACAAAAGTGTGCAGAAGAGTAGCATGAGTACACCACGGCGGTACTCAGTAAGTGCCAGGACTAACCTCGATGGAGTAGTGACGAGGAAGGCCAGGGCCCTACTGAGAGAAAACAATAACATAATGATCAAAACAGTAATAAGCGGGAATAAGTAAGAATGAATCTGAAATAATAACAATGAAGTAATTACTGCAACCGACTACGATTAGCTAACCACAAGTAACCAACACAACATTAACTCAAATGAACAAGTCCAGGACCTATGGGAATTGAACCCACAGTCCCTCTCTATATCCAACAACTCAAGATCTCTGGGAATTTAACCCGCAGTCCCAATATCAGTATCTCTGGGTCTTCAGGAATCGAACTCGTAGCCCGTATCTCAATATCTCAGGATCTCCAGGAATCGAACCCACAGGCCGTAACTCAATAAATATATCAATAAACTTCGGGTCTCCGGGAATCGAACCCGCATCCCTTGGATCTCCGGGAATCGAACCCGCAGTCCACAAACAATACCACTTCAGGTCTCTGGGAATCGAACCCATAGCCCTTGGATCTCTGGGAATTGAACCCGCATTCCACCAACACAAACAATAAAAAGGAACGCAGAGAGAAATATAATATGCATAACTACAACTTCACCAAAATCAGTGCCAACAATTATCAAGAAGTTCAAGTAAGACAATTAGGCATTTAGACAGATAAATCCTTTCTAATCATGCTTTTCTAACGAATATCAGGTAATATCACAATTTAATCAGCTAAGAACAGAAATATCACGAATTGGACAATTCAAGTAAGGTGGGTTCCAACAACCTGCGCATGTACACGCCCGTCACCTCGCGTACAAGGCATTTAAATTAACACATAATATCCTAGGGGTGAAGGCTCCCCCACACGAGGTTAAACAAGCCTCTTACCTCGACTCCGGTACGAAACCGCTAAGAGACAACTCTCTTGCCACGAATATCGGCCTCCACCGGTGTAGTATCTTATGAAAGTCAATAGAAATACATCAAAATAGGTCAATTGGGCATTACCCAATCGAAACAATTCGAAATACACCAAAAACCACAAGTTGCCAAAACCCGACTTTCGGTACGCTTCTTGAAAAATTACGAAAGTTATATATTCGGGTTCCTTATCTCAACACGAGTCCGTACATACTAAGAACTTCCAATTCTGATATTGTTTGGTCCTTCAAATCATCATTTTACATTTTGGAAGATTTTTCCAATTTTCTTCCCAAATTCCATCCCAAATCACAAATTAAATGATGGATTTAATGATATATTCATGTAATCTAGCCAAATCTGAGTTAGAATTACTTACCCCAATGAATTTCTTGAAAAATCTTCGAAAAATCGCCAAAATCCGAGCTCTGTAGGTCAAAATATCAAATAAAATCCAAAACCTCGAATTTATAGAAGTACCACTCAGATTCCGACAGTGCTGACCGCACAAAAATTATCGTGGTCCGCGCTCAGGGAGTGCTGACCGCACAAAAATGGTCGCGGTCGCGCAACAATTTGACTGCACTGACATGCTTCACTATTTTGGACATAACTTTCGTTACACATTTCCAAATGCCTATTATAATATGTTTCTGAAAACTTGATTCAAAGCTCGACAACTTTAGTTTTTGAATCACCTCAAAATTCCGTGTAGATAAAAATATATGAGCTTCCGAAGTAGAACCAGCAGCCTGTAGATCTTCCGTGTGCGGCCGCGCGCAGCGCGAAAAACAGCGCGGTCTGCGCCTCCACTGCTGCCACCTCCATTTTTCTAAGTTCCGGAGTGTCCGTACATGATCAAAACTCATCCAAAACACACCGAGGCCCCCGGGAATTCAACCAAAAGCACAAATACGTTCTAATACTTTATTGAAACTTGTTCCAATCACAAAAATATATCCAACAACAATAAAACCATCAAATTACATCAGATTCAAGCCTAAGTTTCTTCATAACTTTTGAAATGCGCACTCGATCGAATACCCGACCAAACGATATCTGAATGACCTGAAAATTTGCAGACATATCCAAAATCACCTAACTAAGCTACAGAAATTGTCGGAATTCCGTTCCGACTCCCAGGATAAAAATCCCACCTACCGTTCGGATTTCGCCAAAATTTCAAACTTCGGCATTTCAAGCCTAATTGAGCTACAGACCTCCAAAATACATTCCGAACGCGCTCCCAACCCCGAAATCACCTAACGGAGCTAATGGAACCATCAGATCTCCATTCCGAGGTCGTCTTAACACTGTTCCGAATACGGGCAATTTTTCAGCTATAAGGTTCTCATTTACGGACTAAGTGTCCCAAAACGCTTCACATTCTAGAACCGAACCTCCCGACAAACCACAATAGCATAAATGAACTTAGGGGAACAGTTAAATTGGGGATCGGGGCATAATTTTCAAAAACGACCGGTCGGGTCGTTACATCTTCCCACACTTAAAAGATTCGTTCGTCCTCGAACGAGCATAGAAAACATACCTGGAGTAGCGAAGAGATGAGGGTACTGGTTGCGCATATCCTGCTCGGTCTCCCAAGTCGCCCCCTCGGCCGGTTGACCCCACCACTGGACCTTTACTGAAGCGATGCTCTTTAACCTTAGCTTCCTGATTTGCCTGTCCAGAATGGCCACTAGCTCCTCAACATAAGGCAGATCCTCGTAGAGCTGAACATAAGTGAAACCCAACATGTGCGAAGATTACCATGGTATCTCCGGAGCATAGGGACATGAAATATGGGAGGTCTCCGACTAGGCTGGGAGGTAAGGACGGCTCATAAGCAACCTCACCAACATGCCTCAAAATCTCAAAGGGACAATGAATCTCGGACTTATCTGAGCACATTAGTCCGATATAGTCTGAAGATATTCCCTTTTGTTCAAATAAATAAGTCTTAAAGCCTAATTCCAACATCCGAAATTCTATGCCAGGCTTGTTTTCATCAAGAGATCACTCAATTATTCCTCACACGCCGTCCTCAAAAATGACTGCATAACTTTGCTGGATTCTTACCTTGCAATACAAAATCCACAGGACCACGATAATACTTTATGACCAAATCAGCAAAAATTTAACGAATTAGATGCTCCCTTTGCACCTCATGATCTACATAGGTCTTGTTCTAACTTTTTACAATACTGACACGACGGAAAAGATGTGCCGATATCCATAACCAATTACTGAATCAACAATTCATTGGGTCTATACTCCTGACAAGATCCATTACCTTTTCCTAAACCAGAGAATGATCTTTTTCTCTATAATATACTTCATATAATCAGTTTGCACTGACCCCAAATCCCATAACCTCATCTCACCCAGTACGAACTGCTCAGGCGATAAGCCACCTCAGACATAATCAATAGTCCTGCAAGATGACACAATGTGCCAGTAGGCCACTAATTCGTACGTGATACAAAAGGAAGGCGAACACTGAAGAGAACTATTCAACTCTCACACTAGCATGGACTTCCTCAAAAAAATAGGAAACAGAACACACAAAAGCAAATGTGGACACTGAAATAAACATCACATTGTTGCGGCATGCAACCCGATCCCTCTAATTTCTAGCTTGTTGCACAAGTTAGTGCAAATGTTTGTTTAAAATATACACTACAGCCACTTCTAGAATACTCTAGGGTCTTCTACCATGTTTTTTTCCTTTTAAATACCTATTATACCATCACTTGTGTAGGGAAACTACTAATTCTACCCTTTTTTATGCCCTTAATCCTCTATATTTATAACAATTATACCATTTCATTTCCCAATTGTACCCCCACTTCCTAACAGTTATTACCCTTTAAAATCTTGTATTTTTATTCCTATTTACTTGACCAATTTTCAAAAATCAGAACTGTATTTATCAAATATCCATAACTAGGTAACTTTTACATTATAGTCCAATTAACCAATTGGCCCTTTAACTAATCAAAAATTCAGAATAGTCAAAAATCAAAATCACATTGCAACGATAACCAACATCAAGCAATCTTACAAACATTGCCACGTTATGATTAATCACTCGATTAACAGGACTCAGGGGAACAAATTGATAAATGGTTGAATCTAGTTAATCAGAATACTTAATCAATAATTGAGTCTATCAAGTAAGCACCTTAAGTGGATACGAAGCATGTGATTTCAACTATCGACTTATGTGAACCCATAATTGTTAAGGAGCAGATTCTATAATCAAACTAACTACTAATAACAGCCATAACCAATTCCCTTATACTATTTATCAAACTAAAGTAAGAAAATATTAACACCAATATTAGCATTAATTAACTAAAATGACCCAATAATTATTTTCCATTTAAAATAAATCTGCTATCAAACCAATCGTGAATCGAACTAATTAATCGCTTTGTCATATTAACCAATATACCAGAATGAAAAATCATAATTAGAAGTTAATAGTTTTTAAGTCATTTTATACGAGAAGAAATAGAGAACAACCATAGTGAAAACAAGAAACTAATCTACTGGCATATTAACAACAGACGAATAATTCCTAATAAAACAAAAGATGAAGAAGAAAACTAAAACAAAAAAATAGACGAATTTTAAAGATAGTAGACAAAGATGAATAGAAAGGAAACATGCATAAAAACGAAATGAATTAGGATAAGAAAGACTTAGCTTTTCCTCTTTTCTTTTAAAAATAGTCCTCATAATCCGTCTACCCTCTTCTTGAAAGACTATGTCACTGTTACATTGTTCTTGCACACTCAAGGGTTTTCCGGTGACTTCTAAGTCTTGAAATCTTCAACACAGTGTTGAGGATGCCATGATGTAGAATAAAGGTTGTTTGGATGAAATATTACTCGCCGGCGGTAGGGTTCCGGCGAGTTTAATTTAGGCATTCGAACGATTCTGGGGTATTTTGAAGAAACCGGTGTAGAGGGGTGTGAAGAGGAGGTTAAGGCGATTCCGGGGTGTATTTTTGGTGGTTATTGGTGTAGGTTGCGTTTCCCGCCGGCTAGGGTTCCGGCGGGTTAGGAAGAGGATATAGGGAGACGGATGGGTCTTTGGGAGACGATGATAGAGGATGGTTGCATTGTATTAGGGTTAGAATTATATTTATATTAGAAATATTTCAAGTTATTTCACCCGTTGGATCAAATTTGTTTAACGGCTGAGATTTAATGAGCACTAAACGACACCGTATGCATTAATTGAGGATTTACTTTCAACCGTTAGATTGTTCAAATGAACGGTGCGGATTACATGCGATGAAACGGCGTCGTTTTTGTATTACTGGGACCGGACTGGGTGAAGACTTAATTGGGTCTAAGTTGCTTTGGGCTGGGGTGAATTTTGGCTTGGGCTGTCCAAATTTGGCCAAATTTAATATATTTTTCTTTTCTTTACTTATTATTTTCATTTCTTCTATTTTAATTATAGTACTTATTTTATTTTTATATTTTGTATTTTATTTTCTTTGTATTTTGTTGTATTTTAATTTTTCGTTTGTATTTTTTGTATTTTTTCTATTTTGTATTTAGTTTGGAATTTATTAAAATTTGTTAAACTAATTAACTTCTTTTTTTGCAATTTTTCAATATAAAGCAAACAAATGTTATTTTTTGATTTTTCTTTAATTTGTTAAAAATGAATTAATATCTACTACATGATAAATTAATTTCTAAATCCATTTTTTTATATATTTTTTATTTATCATACGCAAATAACATGCAAACAATCAACACAAAATTCACACAAATTATTAAAAATCAGGAAAAATTATTTATTTGAATTTTATGAGAATAACTCATATATAGGATAAAAATCACGTGCTCATAGTTGCTCTTCTTTGCTCGGGGACACGAAGAGTTTTCGTGCAAAGATAAGTGAGCAAATATGAGCGATTTTTACCCGTTAGAGTATTCCGTTGTGAAGAATTTTGAAAAGTTTTGACCACATCCGGCTTCAAGGATTGCCTAAATATCTCGGGCTAAACAGGAATCAGGTCAATGTAGTTCGGGAATGTCTGGTAGCTGGGACTACCAGGGACTGTGATCTCACTATTGTTGCTGTTGTTACTGCCGACTGACCCCTTATTACACCATGGTAAAACTAAAAGAAGCTAGCCTAAGCTATGGTCTATGAATTACAAAGAATCCTATCTATGCCTTCCAACTTGTTCTTGTGTTGCCTTGAACTTGTATATTGCATTCTTCTAACGACGTTCTTGTTATTGCCTTAAGATTGTATATTGCATTCTTCTAACGGCATTCTTGTTATTGCCTTGAACTTGTATTCTTCTAACGGCATTCTTGTTATTGCCTTGAACTTGTATTCTTCTAACGGCATTCTTGTTGTTGCCTTGAACTTGTATTTTGTAACAACATTCTTGTTGTTGCCTTGATGATGTTCAACAATTTCAATTTGAAATATGCATCCATTTTCTAGGTGGACTCCTGCTTGCGACAAAATAAACAACCAAAGAAAATTTTTTCTGCCCCAGTATGGTGACTGGGCACATCATGTTATTATATATTAGAATTTGAAGAAAAATTTCAATTTCTGAAAAAATATTCCCTCATTATACAGGTGGGCGCCTGAACAGAAATTAAAAATGCAGAAAAGTATTCCCTCGTTATACAGGTGGGCGCCTGAGCAGAAATTAAAAATGCAGAAAAGTATTCCCTCGTTATACAGGTGGGCGCCTGAACAGAAATTAAAAATGCAGAAAAGTATTCCCTCGTTATACAGGTGGGCGCCTGAACAGAAATTAAAAATGCAGAAAAGTATTCCCTCGTTATACAGGTGGGCGCCTGAACAGAAATAAAAAATGCAGAAAAATATTCCCTCGTTATACATGTGGGCACCTGAACAGAAATTAAAAATGCAGAAAAGTATTCCCTCATTATACAGGTGGGCTCCTGAACAGAAATTGAAAATTTTTGTGTTACTTTGTGACTAAAGTTTATCTTAGGTGAAAAATTCATCAGACTAAGACTTTTAATCTTAGGAGAAAGTTTCAACAGACTAAGATTTTAACTTTATCTTAGGTGAAAAATTCATCAGACAAAGACCTTTTTCTTAAGAGAAAGTTTCAACACACTAAGTTTTTGATTCATTGGACATGGTCCATTTTCGTGTAGTCTCAGGAGGAAGATCCATCGGACTGAGATTTTGACTCTAGGAGATAATTCATCAGACTGGGTCCATTTTCTGTATGGTCTTAGGAGGAAAATCCATCGGACTGAGATTTTGACTCTAGGAGATAATTCATCAGACTAGGTCCATTTTTTGTGTTGTCTCAGGAGGAAGATCCATCAGACTGAGATTATGACTCCAGGAGATAATTCATCAGACTTGGTCCATTTTCAATTCAGACTTTCTTAAGTCTTTCAAATTCAATCTTTCCTTTCTTTTTCGACTTTTGCCTTTCTTTCTTTCTTTTTCCAACTTCTGCCTTTCCCTTTTCAAATTATGCCTTTCCTTTTTCCACATTATGCCTTTCCTTTTATTGACTTCAGCCTTCCTTTTGTTTTCAAATTACATTATCCCTTTATCTTAGGTGAAAAATTCATCAGACTAAGATTTCATCTTAGGAGAAAGTTTCAGCAGACTAAGATTCTTTCCTTTTATCTTAGATGAAAAGTTCATCAGACTAAGACTTTTATCTTAGGAGAAAGTTTCAACAGACTAAGATTTTATCCTTTTATCTTAGGTGAAAAATTCATCGGACTAAGATTTTTATCTTAGGAGAAAGATTCAACAGACTAAGATTTTATCCTTTTATCTTTCTCCGAAACTTGTTTCATTTACCTTCTAACTTGAATTGTCCACCTTAAAAAACAATTGTATTTACCTTCATGCTCTTCGGATGACTACCCGATTTCAAGAAAAATTTTAATGTGACAGAAAATCTTCTGCCTCAGTTTAATAATTCCCTGTTTCAAAACAAAGAAAATTCTGTCAGTTTAAAATGAGGTGGTTGGTTGTGGCCTCGAACTTTGATGGCAACTGCTTTCCACTTGAATGCCTTGTCTGTTTGCCGACTATCCATTTTCACTTCTTCTTTGTTCAAACCTGCCTCCCATATGGCATGTATGTTGTTCCTTTCTTGACGGATCCCCCAAAATTCGATCTTGAAGTCTATGATTCCTTCAATGATTTCATTTGACAACCTTGGATGTTTCTTGACTGACTCCTTCCTTTGTCAGAATATATACCTCCTCTCCGTTCGAACCCCATATTTCCATTTGTTATATTTTCCCGAGTTGGCACGTTGCCGACCTTTGTGTCTCGCATGAACCCCAAACATTTTTAATTGTTACTTACTTCATTGCACATGTTGCTATTTTGGTTTAAATCACTCGCCTTGTCTTTTGCTGACTTACGACAATCTGATGTTGGCCAAATCCCATCTCATGCAATTGGAAAGCTTGGTGGCAAATTTTGAAATCATTTCTTTATTTTTTATGACTCGACAGACCCAGGAAGAAGGAAAGATAAGCAAAGCGGGAAGAATAGAATGAACGAAAAAGTGGGGAGAGACGATTCCTAATAAGAAACCTACAAAAGAATGACCCATCGAATGTGAATATCGACTCTAGCGACCTTGACATGCACTTTTAGCCTTCTCTATATAGCAAATATGATGTTCAACTCTTGTTGCAATTTTTCGTGAAACTGGTCTTCAATACTCCATTTGCCCAATCTAATTCATGATTCTTAATCGACTTGTAGTGCCCATAGGGTTTTCACCATTAAGCCACTCTCATTTTCGATTTATCTTTCTCTCAACTCACCGTCGCCTTACGGTGCCCGTGAGGGTTTTCACCGATAAGACTCTCTCATTTTGATTTCTCTCATCTTGGGGTCCCGTAGGAGTTCTTATAATCTCTCGAATTCTTCATTTTCTTTTGTTTGGACTGAGTGTTGCCCCTGATGTGATTCACCTTTGTTTGTTTGACTCGGCATTTCTTGAAGATTGATCGGAATGTCTTTCTTTGGACCGTAATGTGGCTTTTGGATGAGATTTAGAAAGAAGGATATAAAGGCTCAAAATATTTCAATGTGGGTTAAAGATTACAACTTTCGGAATCGTATTCCTTCAATAACCATAATACATGCCCCAGTTTCCTTCTTGGGGATTTTTGGGTTTTTTGTCTGTTGTGACTGAACCTCAGTAAGGCTGTCTACGTACCCTTTTGGGATCAAGTCAAACGTAGTTCAGATCATAAGATCGCTTCCTTGTTGCGATTTGACTTCTCCCGATTTTTTCTCCTTTGCGTTATTTTCTTTCTTTTCTTTTTCTTTTTCTTTTTTTTCTTTTCTTTTTCCTTTCCTTTCCTTTCCTTTTCTTTTCTTTTCTCCTTTCTTCTTTTTTTTTCTTTTTCTTTTCTTTTTCTTTCTTTTCTTCTTTCTTTTGTTTCTCCACTTAATTTCCCCGCTCAATCCTCGATTTTTGTCGTTAATTCCGAAAGAGGGACATGAAAGAAAATATAATAAGACTCAATGGGATAACAACGGATAAAGTGTTTGGTTAGCGGAATAAAATGCTTTCGTCATTCCAATCTTCAAAACCTACCAAGCACAAACTACACAGTTAAACACCTTTCGATCGATCCACATATTTGCCTTATGTATTTGCCGATTCTTAGTGCCATTGGGCAACAATCCCGATACCACGAATGGTTCCTTTAGCCTTGGGGTACTCTTGCCTTGCAGAGTAATAATTCCAGGATCAACTTTGAATAGAAAGGAATTCCACTCGCAATGTGAAAGATGATCACTTTTACTGGTACGAGTCGAGCTCATTTAGACACCTTCCCAACATCGCACATGCCATTGTCACCAAAATATGTTACGATTTCAATTTGCTTGTGGGAAATTGTTTTATAAGCTCAGCATATTCCAAAAGAAATTAATAATTCAGAGCACATCCTTTTCAGCATATATTTTGAAATTTCAGAACCTATATTATCCTGTAATCATCCTTCCAGCTAAGCACAGAGCAACTCTCACATGAAAAGATTTAGGCCAACTCCAACATGTCCCCGGATGCACAAGCTCAACCACAATTACACAAGATATTCACGAACAGATAAAGAAAGTGCAAAGGTTCTCACAAAACTATAATCCATTTAACTGTAAAGAAATCAAGAAAAGACTTTGTGTGCTAGGAAACCAGGAGAGAACTTGAACATATGGCTTGTGAGCATCACTCATCAAGCCTTCTCCTAAATTGAGCATTTGAAAAGAAAACTCTAAGACACGAATGTCATAACAAACAACTAAAAATAGATATTTATCGGCTGACCACTGCAATTTCAAACTCAACTCTTTCATAATCTGTGGCCTTCATCAAAATTCTAGTAAAAGAAGGCACTAAATAGCCTGACATCCCATATTACTTCAGAGGAATGAACCTGGATGAGTGAGTAGCACCAATACCGGGTCTCCCGTGCTTGACAGGCTTGTATGAGATTGAGAACTCCGCCAGATAGTGACTAATCATCTCAGGCTTGACCTCAATCTGATTGAACGTCTTTCCATTGTAGATTCCAATGACACTTCCAATCATCTCAGGAACAATAATCATGTTCCTCAGATGAGTCTTGACAGGCTCTGGCTTCTCCCCTGGTGGCGCCTCACGTTTCTGCATTAAAAATGCTCAAATGAAAAGGTGCACTAGCATACCAAACAAAGATAAGCAATACCAAATTATACATGCATATGGAACTCATACAAAACTGAAGACTGAAAAGACATAAAGAAAGGAATAAAATAAACAAGGAAACTTTTATAACAACTATAACACAAGGAGAAAGAAAGTATGGTGTTCACTCGCTTAAACAGCAACTTCGAGAAACGATGTAGATATCAATTCCTCTAGAAACCAACAAAAGCATGCTAGACAAACGGGTAGAGAATCACACATAAAATTGCCCTGGGGCCTGGACTACCAACAGAGATTTGACTCAGGACAAGCAAAAGCCTGAGGTGATTCTTATTCTACTCTCTGATGCTACCAGTATGTAATTCATTGGAAACAAAATGATGCCTCAGCCAGTAAAACTCAAAGAGAAGAGTGAGCCCAAAGATGCAACTTATTAAAGGTTCTGTCGCTCAAATTCAAATACCAATGGTTTACAATAGGGAAAATGCAACCAACAAGCAGATGACGACATCAATTCTTTTCCTCAATCATGTAATAATCAGTCAAGAAGAGCTTTTCTCATGAAAAAATGGGATAACTTGTTTTCTCAATCCAACCTTAGTCTATACAAGCTAACCACCATGTACGTCAAAGACTTATCAGGATTCAGACTACAAGAACCAAGTAAAACATTTTTTCTATGAAAGTGTAGACAAGCTAACCACCATGTACGCCAAAGACATCATGATTCAAACCAAAAGAACCAAGTAAAACTCTTTTCTATGCTTAAAGCAACATTTGTTCATATGCTTCAAACATTCTTTGAGTCCTGTTTTGGGGGTTAAAACTAATGACGTTTGACTATTGCAGCCAACCATATACGAACTTTTCAAAGTTCTTCTGTCCATATATTATCGGCTATTTATTAATTTTGGTACCTACAATATCACACACATTTTGTGATTATCCTTGAATTTATGTACAAGGTGCCAAATCATTCACTCACTAATAACATCAGCCAGAAGAATGGTAATTTTCTTACCGTTAGAGATCAGAAAACAGAATGGTAATTATACAGCCCAAAAAGAATTATAAAAACTCCATAACTTACACCTTATTGTTTCAATAAAAGTGTTGAAGAATCTGGTAAAGATACTAAATGTGCAGTGGACTAGAAACTGGCTAGAGTAGGGAAATGGGTTGTTAGCATAACAGGATGATTATATGTTACTCCGTGTGAAATCAAAGTTATGTACACTGCAGGACCCAACTTAATTTAGTTTATAGAGATGAGTTTTGGGTGACAAAATTTCCTATAAATAAATCCAAGAGAATAACAACAATTAAGATCAGAAAACTAGAGAAAAAGGGAAAAAAAATCAAAACACTAGAGACAAAAAAGGAGAAAACAATATGCAGGAAGCCAGGAACCATCCAATAACAAGTAGACAATAAGTAATCTTCTCATCATGGGATATACATCTATCATATCATATAAGTGCTTTGAAGTGCAATAGCAACTATCCAAGAGAGTAGAGACCAACTTGGCTATCATATATCATCAAAAGTAAGCTAGGTGCAAGTATGTACTATTGATAAACTATCTTATTCTTCATCAGCTACCACTGAAAAGGGTGTACAGCAACTACTCAAGCCGTAACACCCAAAGTCATATATTAGTTGGTCAAATGGACACAGTGAGAACATTTAAGGGCACACAGCACAAGCAACTGAAAAAGGACGAATAATTAAGATGCATACCGCCTTGCGTAGCTTCTTGATCAACGCCATTGGCTTCCTCTTCAAACCTCTCTGAAACCTAAAACAAATGGACCCACTTATTATTAAGGGCCACTAACAAACCTAATGAAGCTATCAATAGAATTGTACTTCGTCATCCTAATTTGCTTGGCATTTGTTCGACTAAAACCGGGGTTAAAAGAATTCGGCACATAAACTAAGTATTTATAGTATTACGTATAATACCCTTGTATCATCCATTGAGGCATAAAATTAAGTGAACGTTCAAATTAATAAGTTTGTATCAATGCTAACCAAAAAAGGGAACAATGAGCAACAAATTGGGTTGAAATATATACAGTATATAAATACCTTCTGCGAGGACGAGCATTAAAGAGCTTTACGAGCTCGTCAGTGGACATGTCAAGCAAAGCATCGAGATCAACCCCTCTGTAACTGAACTTCTTGAACGTCCTCTTCTTTGGCTGTCCTGCCGTCACATCAGCTTCAACATCCGCCTATAAAACAAACAACTGTAAGAACACCGACAGCATGCAAAAAGCATCTGCCTGTATGCACAAACAGCTAAAATGTGAATGCTCCGCAATGACGATGGTACGAAGAAAGATACCATGGTTGTGCAGATGGAATTGGCAACCTAGCAACGAAACAGATCGAGTACAGTAGGGGCTAGGGTTTTCTGGTGAGAAGGGAATACATAGCATAAGAGGCTGAGATGTTGGGGCCAAATGGGCCCTTTGATTGATCTGCTGGGATGATGTGCACACATAGCCACTAATACCTTTTGTCTTTATTTTAAAATTATTGTTTTAAATGTCTTTAGTTAGTGGTTTAAAAATTTTTAACTCTCTGGATAAAAATATTCTTCTACTCATGTTCTTAACTTCAGTATTACATGTACTTAACTTTTGAACTTGAAATTCTAAATTCAGTATTTCAAGACTACATGTCCTTAACTTTTTAACTTGTAACTCCAAGTTCAGGACTTCAGGACTACATGTCTTTAACTTTTAAACTTGGAACTCTAAGTTCAGGACTTCAAAGCTACATGTCCTTAACTTTTGAACTTGAAACTCAAACTTGAAGACCAAGCGTCCTTAACTTTTGAACTTGTAAGTCAAAATTAAGGACATATTGTCCTTAACTTTTGAACTTATAACTGTAAGTTAAGTACTGATTGTCCTTAATTTTTGAACGTGTAACTGTAAGTTAGAATTGTCTGTTCTTAACTTTTGAACATGAAAATACAAAGTTAAGAACGTATTGTCCTTAACTTTTGAACTTGTAACTGTAAGTTCAGGACCTATTATCATTAACTTTTAAGTTTGTTAATCTAAGTTCATAACCAATTGTCCTTAACTTTTGAGTTTGTTAATCTAAGTTCATAATCAACTGTCTTTAACTTTTGAACTTGTTGTCACACGTCCAAGCATTATCTTCTATCATGAAGAATGCCTGAGGAAAGCAATGTGTGAACTGGTGACACAGAAGTATATTTGGGCGGTAACATTCGGACTTCAAAGGCTCAAGAGGAAAAGCAATGAGATAACGAACTGTTCTTTGTTTTTTTATGTAAAGAACATGTTGCATAAATTTGAAAGTAACATAACGTAATATTACTACACATGGTAGTTAACTTTTTGACAAGATATATTTTGCCTAGAGATCAATTGTTTTGGGATTATTTAGAAATTAAAACTGCCATATATTACTACAAACCTTTGGATAATTGGATCTCTACCAAATGAGTTACGATCTCAACGGTATAACGAGAAACATTCATTTTCGATTATGAAGAAGGAACGCAAAAAGAGAAGCGAGAGTTTGGGAAGAAAAACAAGGGAAGAAAGGGTAAAAATATCTTTTCATATTAATTTTAATGAGGTAGTGTCTATTTTTGCTCAACAAATAAATTTTAAATTTCATATTAATTTTAATAGGGTACTGGATAAAAAATAAATATCACCTTATATAGTGGTTACCACATGCCATTTCTATTCTGCTGGGTAAGTGAGTATAAGCTTCCGGCACAATGTTACGGTCCAAGGGGATTTTTTACATAAATAATTGGTTGAATTTATTGTTTACTCTCTCTCTCTCTCTCTCATATATATATATATATATATATATATATATATATATATATATATATATATATATATATATATATATATTAGTTGCAGCCTGAAGTATCTTAATAACATAAACCTATCCTTGAAATGGTGTTCTTATATTTTAATTTGAAATGAAATTGTTACATTACGATATTGATTCGTGTCGTTTAGAAGGTACTGGTTCTTTATCATTACGGATTCGTTCTAAAGTTTCCAAAGATAACTGTTAAAGTGTATATGCTATGTGATTCTTTATTCTAGTCTTTTCAATAAGAACTTCAGTTCATCATCCTAAAGATAGTGTTGAAGTTGTAGCTTAACTTGCTTACTATTTATGCTTAATATTTTATTACAATAGTATCACAATATAACAACCCAGCCGGTCGTTCTTGAAATTTACGCCCCGATCCCCCACTAAATGCTTCCTCTGAGTTCATTTCTGCTATTATGGTTTGTCGGGACGTGCGGTGTTAGGATTCGGAGTGTTGGGATACTTAGTCCCTAAATGAGAGCTTAAGTGTTGAAAAATGGTCTGTAATCGGAACAGTATGAAGACGACCTCGGAATGAAAATTCGATGGTTTCGTTAACTCCGTTAGGATATTTACGGGTTGGGAGCGTTTTTGGAATGTATTTTGGAAGCTCGTAGCTCATTTAGGCTTGAAATGCCGAAGTATGAATTTTTGAAGTTTCATGTCCGATAGTAAGTTTTTGATTCGAGAGTTGGAGTGGAATTCCGAAAGTTTCAGTAGCTTCGTCATGTCATTTGGGATGTGTGTGCAAAATTTCAGGTCATTCGTACGAGGTTTGGTTAGGTTTTTGATCGAAAGCGTATTTTGTTGGAATTTGAAGATCTTAGGCTTGAATCTTTGATTAATTCATGTTTTCACCGTTGTTTTAGGTGGTTTAAGGAAAGGTATAAGTTTGAATGATGTTATGGGATATGTCTGTAGGTTTGGTTGAGGTCCTGGGGGCCTCGGGTGCGTTTCAGATGCTCAACGGGGCATTTTTGTGTTGTGAAAATTGCAGATTTTCTCTTCAGCTATTGCAGACCTCTTTCTTCATTGCGATCGCATCCCTTTCCATGTGATCGCAGAATGCAATTTCAGAGGGGGGCCAAATCCTTCTATGCGATCGTATAGCACAGATCGTGATCGCATAGTTCTACCCTTTTCTTCTCCGTGTTTGCATTATATTCCTCGCATTCGCATTGAATAAATTGAGCATGTGGATCAAGTTCCTCTATTGTAAGGCCCCGGAAAATTTTGCTAAGTAATTTAGGATTTCATAATATCACACAGGCTTATTATAATATTTTATATACTAATAACATGTGGTAAATATGAGTATAAGTCATATGGTAAGTGATGTGAGGTCCAAATGGAAGCCTAGGTGTACGCCAAATGGGAAAATTTTCAAAATAGGCCAAAATTCCAAATAGATTCGCACAGGGCTCCACTTCAAAGGAGGATATATAATTATGTATAAGGTTTTATGTGGTGAATAGCATATCAAATGAAATCTCTTTGAGTCTAGTTTCCAACTTTTCAAACCGTTCGTCAATTGGACATTCCTACACAAAGTTATGGTCAAATTACCAAAGGCTAAAAAATGCGATCCCGTGTCAGGTCAAATATGCGATCCGCATTTTTACTCTGCGTTCAGCATTTTCGTTCTACGGTCTGCATTTTGATCGTAGATTGAACTAGTGTAGCTCATTTTTGGCCGCCAATTTTGCGGTGCATTCTGCGGCCCGCATGTCCATTCTGCGGTGCATTCTGCTATAGCAGAATTGACATCACAGGGTTATTTTTTTTATTTTTATAACCCGACCGCATTTTGATATATAACTGTGACGACCCGGCCCATCGTCACGGGAATTACCACCCCGTTATGTTGTAATTTCATGTTTCATGCTTTTATATCAGGTGTTAGGGTCTATCGGGTGATTTAGGAGTGATTTGGATTGAAAATGAGGCATATAGCCTTTTTGAAGGAGACTTGAATAAGGAAAGTCAACCCGGAGTTGACTATTTGGTAGAGGGCTCGAAATCGGATTTTGATGATTCGGTTAGTTCCGGGAGGTGATTTGTGATTTAGGGGAGCGATCGGAATTGAATTTGGAGGTCCAGTGTAGAAATAGGCTTGAATTGGCTAAGGTTGAATTTTGGCGAAATCCGAACGGTAGGTGAGATTTTGATCCGGGAGTCGGAATGGAATTCGACAGTTGCAATAGCTCCGTTAGGTGATTTTGGATGTGCCTGCAAAATTTCAGGTCATTCGGGCGTCGTTTGGTCGGGTTTTTGATTGAATGTGTAATTCGGAAAGTTTTAAGGAATTTAGGCTTGGATTCGATGTGAATTATGGATTTTGATGTTGTTAGACGCGTTTTGAAGATTGGAACAAGTTCGAATAAGGTATTAAGATGTGTTGGTGTGTTTGGATGAGGTCCCGGGGGCCTCGGGGTGTTTTCGGATGGTTAAACGGGAGAAAAATGTGGAAAAATTGCAGACTTGTGTTCTGGTTCTGTGGTTTTCGCTCCTGCGGAAATGGGGGCGCAGGAGCGAGTCCGCAGGAGCGGACAAGAAGGCGCAGAAGCGGGCTAGACCGCTGAAGCGGAGCCTGGTCCGCAGGAGCGGCTTCGCTGAAGCGAGTGGGCGATCGCAGAAGCGGTCCTGAGGCGCGATGGGGAGGTCCGCAGAAGCGGGTGGTTGATCGCGGAGGCGAGTCCGCTGAAGCGGACTCTTGGTCGCAGAAGCGGATCATTCCGCAGAAGCGGACTTATTTCCGCAGAAGCGGATGCGCAGGGGCGGTTCCTTGATCGCTGGTGCGGAAATGGCCAAAAGGGCCTGGGTTCGCAGAAGCGACCAAAAGGTCGCAGAAGCGGTTCCGCAGGGGCGGAATTTTATCCGCAGAAGCGAAAATCGCTGTGAGTTAAGTGTATCAGAAGTTAGAAAAATTTCAGAAATATTTCACACATTTGGGTCTCGGCTTTAGAGGCGATTTGGGCGATTTTGAAGAGAAATTCAAGAGAAATCATCAGGGTAATCAACTATGGACTTAAACTATGATTAGTATTGGTAATATTATGCAATTATATCATAAAAATGGAGGAATTTGGGGTAATTTATGGAGGATTTAGCCCTAGGCTTGAACTTTAGAAAATCAAGGTCTTGAATGGCCAAATGGAGTCCGAATTTGGTAAAATTGATATGCTTAGACTCGTATCGAGATGAGGGTTCCGAATATATGACTTTTGTAATTTTTTGACAAGCGTACCGAAAGTCGGGTTTTGACAACCTTGGGAATTTTGATGTAAATTGAGTTATATTGATTGGGTGTCGTCCCATTGGCCTAATTTGTTGTGTTTCTACTGTATCTGATCAGATTCTACGCGTGCGGAGCTTGATTCTCGTGGCAAGGGCATTACGGAGTAGTCGTCGCGCCGTATTGAGGTGAGTAATAGATGTGGGTGATGACCAGTGGGTTCGAAACTCCGGTATACCACTTTGTGACGCTGTATAGCGGCGAGACACGCACACTCTTGAGAGTGCGGGGTCGATCATGAACTGGAGACTATAGATTAGTCCGACCTGTTGATACTGTATTATTGGCTAATCTCGAGCCGTTGAACCTCCTTCTTGGACGGTTGAGTATATTGTGGGCTGTGAGCTAGTTATTGGATCCCGCGAGGATCGTTATCATTGTCTTATCATATAGACATGCTAGTTTACTACTAGTCCGCAGTTATTTCTGTTATTATGCTAATTCCAATCTCTGGAACTTGATATTATTGTTTTCCAACTGAAAAATGATAAAAAGAGTTTTCAAAAACTACTTTTGAGCTTGCGAGGCTGTATATGCATATTAGCTGACTAGTAGTGGATCGGGCTGCACGCCGCAGCGAGATATATGTTGGATCGGACTGCACGCCGCAGGAATATCTCTATGAGATGTGCTCGGGCTGTAGGAGCCCCTCCGGAGTCTGAACCCCCACAGTGAGCACGGGTACCCAAAATTGGAGTCGGGCTACGCGCCGTAGCGGTCATATCATGCATTGCATTGCATTTAGCTACATCCGCTAGCTGTTATGCTATTTATTGGTATTTGTTGGTACAGGTACAGTGAATATTGATTCTGTGACAGGGTAGCTGATTATAGCTTTACATAGTGCTTTATCGTGGAATTTTTATCTGCGCTGTCTTACTCTTGTTTATTACCACTGAGTCTGGCAGTACTCATTTTACTCCCTGCACCTTGTGTGCAGATCCAGGTACCTCGTGATCCAGTAGCTGTGCGAGGCGACATCTGTGGGATATACGAGGTAGCTGCAGAGTCCGCAGGACCAGATATTCCTTCCTACTGTCTTTTGATTTTGTATTGACATTTTTTTCGCACTTGGTATTTTTGTAAACCTTTATACACTTACGTTCAGTAGAGGCTCATGACTCTTGACCCTTGGTCTATGGGAGTTGATGTATTATGGGACTTGGTTCCCCGTTTTCGTTATATGTATCGCTGTTATTTCGTGAATTAATATGCCTAAATGGGCTAAAGTGAGCTTCTAGCTCCGTGGTTGATATTGATTGGTCGGGCTGGCTTAGCAATGTGCTGGGCGCCATCACGACCGGATTTGGGGTCGTGACAAGTTGGTATCAGAGCCTAGGTTAACAGGTCTCGCGAGTCTTGAGCCGGTTAGTAGAGTCTTGTGGATCGGTACGGGGACGCCTGTACTTATCCTCGGGAGGCTGCGAACCTTTAGGAAAACTTCACTTTTCTTGAACTCCGTCGTGCGATCTTGTTGTTCGAGAACTGAACTTCTATATTCTATTCTCTCGTAGATGGCGAGAACGCGAGCATCGGGACGAGGTGGACGACCTCCATTGCCACCTGTTAGAGGCCGTGGGCGCGGACGTGCTAGAGGTAGAGGTAGGGCAGTTGAGGCAGTGCCAGCCGACCCGCCTGTTGTACCAGTTCAGGAGCAGCCCCCAGTGGTTGATGCTCCAGCAGCCCCAGTTCAGGGCCGGACTATATCTATTGCTATTCCTGGTCTTCAGGAGACTCTTGCTCAAATATTATCGGTGTGTTCCGGTTTGGCTCGGGTAGTTTCGGCTACCGCTACTGTAGCGACATCTCGGTCGGGGGTGGTCGGCGGACCCCTGCGGCTCGCACACCGGAGCCGGTTGTTCGGGGACTTCGGACACCGCGAGGCGGTCCCCGCTCGGTGGTTGCACCGGTTATTCCTCCGACTGCACCAGCTCCAGCTCCCGAGCATATGGTTCGGGTTATGCCCGATGACGAGCGGCGCCGTCTTGAGAGGTTTGGCGAGACTTCGGCCACCCCATTTTAGTGGCGCCGAGGGTGAGGATGCCCAGGGTTTCTTGGATAAGTGTCGGAAGATGCTGCGTACGGCTGGTATTCTTGAGTCCGGTGGAGTTTCATTTACTACCTTTCAATTCACTGGTCCCGCATTTGATTGGTGGGAGGAGTTTGAGAGGCGTAGGCACGCAAGAGCAGCACCTCTCACATGGCAGGCAGTTCTCTACTCTCTTTCTAGAGAAATATGTACCTCGGTCTCGTCGCGAGGAGCTACGTCGCCGGTTCGAGTGGTTGATTCAGGGCGACATGTCTGTGACCCAGTATGAGCTTAGATTCACTCGGTTGGCTAGGCATGCCACATGGATGATCCCCACTGATAGGGAGAGGATCAGGAGGTTCATTGATGGCCTCGACTACTCTATCCGTATTCTTATGACCAGCGAGCGAGTTCTGTCATCATCGTTTGAGCATGTTGCTGATATGGCACGCTCCGTTGAGGCGGATCGTCGCCGAGAGAGAGAGGAGTGGGAGGCCAAGAGGCCTCGTGGTTCCGGTAGTTTCGGTGGTGCTCCGTCCAGAGAGAATTCCCGGCAGAGGAGAGGTCGCTCATCTAGACCTTCTCGTTCGGGCCGCCCAGAGCAGAGCGAGAGGTTGCTCATGGTCGTGGTCGACGGGGGTTTCAGCAGGGTCGGTCATCACTTAGTGCCCTCCCAGCCCGAGTGCAACACCTACTTCTCCGGTACCAGGTGCATGTTATGAGTGTGGTGAGATTGGCCACATGAGGAGACGGTGCCCTCGACTACGTAGGGGCAGGACTCGGCAGAGGGATCAGCCCTCCTCTTCGGCACCATCTCGGTTTAGTAGAGGTGGAGGTCGGCCTTCTCGTGGTCGCCCCGAGGGCGAGGAGAGATCCGGTGGAGGCCGGGCGCGATTCTATGCACTTCATGACGGGCGTGATGCGGTTGCCTCCGATGCGGTGATTACGGGTATCATTTCCGTCTGTCACGGAGATGCCTCTGTTCTGTTTGATCCAGGATCCACATATTCTTACGTGTCCTCTTATTTTGCACATTATTTGGGTGCGACTCGTGGTAGTCTTGATTTGCCTGTTCATGTGTCCACCCCCGTGGGTGATACGATCGTTGTGGATCATGTCTATAGATCCTGTGTTATATCTATTGGGGGTCTGGAGACCCAGGCAGATTTGTTATTGTTGGGAATGGTGGACTTTGATGTCATATTGGGTATGGACTGGTTGTCTCCGTACCATGCTATATTGGACTGTCATGCTAAGACAGTTACGTTGGCCATTCCTGGTATTTCTCAGATTGAGTGGCGGGGTTCGACTGATTTCGTCCCTAGCCGTGTTATTTCGTTCTTAAAAGCTCGGAAGATGGTTGAAAAAGGGTGCTTATCGTACTTAGCTTTTGTGAGAGATGTGGGGGCTGAGTCTCCTATCATTGATTCTGTACCTGTTGTGAGGGACTTCCCAGATGTATTCCCCTCAGACCTGCCGGGCATGCCGCCGGACAGGGATATTGATTTTGGCATTGACTTGGTGCGGGCACTCAGCCTATATCTGTTCCTCCTTATCGGATGGCACCAGCTGAGTTGAAAGAACTGAAAGAACAACTTCAAGAGCTTCTGGATAAGGGTTTCATCCGCCCTAGTGTGTCTCCGTGGGGTGCGCCGGTATTATTTGTTAAAAAGAAAGATGGTTCCATGCGAATGTGTATTGATTATCGACAATTGAACAAAGTGACGGTGAAGAACAAGTACCCTCTACCGCGCATAGATGATTTGTTTGATCATTTACGGGGTGCGAGGGTGTTTTCTAAGATTGATCTTCGTTCAGGCTATCATCAGCTGAAGATCAGGGACTCGGATATTATGAAGACTGCATTCAGGACCCGATATGGTCATTATGAGTTTCTTGTGATGTCGTTTGGGCTGACCAACGCCCCAGCAGCATTTATGCATCTGATGAACAGTGTGTTCGGGCCTTATTTGGATTCATTTGTGATTGTGTTCATTGATGACATTCTAGTCTACTCCCGTAGTCAGGAGGAGCATGCTCAGCATTTGAGTATTGTGTTGCAGAGATTGAGGGAGGAGAAGCTATATGCTAAATTCTCCAAGTGCGAGTTTTGGCTCGAGTCCGTGGCATTTCTGGGACATGTGGTGTCTCGTGATGGTATTCAGGTTGATCAGAAAAAGATAGAGGCGGTGCAGAGTTGGCCTAGACCGACCTCAGCTACAGAGATCGGGAGTTTTCTTGGTTTGGCGGGATATTATCGCCGGTTTGTTCAGGGATTTTCATCCATTGCTTCTTCATTGACTAAATTGACCCAGAAGGGTGCACCATTCGTGTGGTCGGATGAGTGCGAGGAGAGCTTTCAGAAGCTCAAGACAGCTTTGACCACAACTCCAGTGTTAGTATTGCCATCAGCTTCAGGTTCATATACCGTTTATTGTGATGCCTCGAGAGTGGGGATAGGTTGTGTGTTGATGCAGGAAGGTAAGGTGATTGCTTATGCTTCTCGGCAGTTGAAGCCACATGAGAAGAACTATCCTGTTCATGATTTGGAGCTAGCCGCCATTGTTCATGCCTTGAAGATTTGGAGGCACTATTTGTACGGTGTGTCTTGTGAGGTGTATACCGACCATCGTAGTCTCCAGCACTTGTTCAAACAGAAAGACCTTAATTTGAGAGAGCGGAGATGGCTTGAGTTGCTGAAGGATTATGACATTACTATATTATATCATCCGGGGAAGGCCAATGTGGTGGCCGATGCTTTGAGCCGGAAGGCGGTCAGTATGGGGAGCTTGGCATATATTCCAGCCGAGGAGAGGCCATTTGCTTATGATGTTCAGGTGCTAGCCAATCGGCTAGTGAGGTTAGATATTTCGGAGCCCGGCAGAGTATTGGCTTGTGTTGTGTCTCGGTCATCTCTATATGATCGTATTCGTGACCGCCAGTATGATGATCCACATTTGGCTGTCCTGAGGGACAGAGTTCAGCATGATGATGCTAGAGATGTCACCATTGATAGTGACGGTGTATTGAGGATGCAGGGCCGGATATGTGTGCCCAATGTTGATGGCCTTCGTGAGTTTATTCTGGAGGAGGCCCATAGCTCGCGGTATTCTATCCATCCAGGAGCCGCGGAGATGTATCAAGATTTGAAACAACACTATTGGTGGAGGAAGATAAAAATGGACATTGTCAGACATGTAGCACGGTGCCTCAACTGTCAGTAGGTTAAGTACGAGCATCAGAGGCCCGGTGGTGTATTTCAGCGCATTGTTATTCCTGAGTGGAAATGGGAGAGAGTCACTATGGACTTTGTTATTGGACTCCCTCGGACGACGAGGAAGTTTGATTCTGTATGGGTGATTGTGGATAGACTGACCAAGTCAGCTCACTTCATTCCAGTTAGTACTACCTACTCATCGGAGCGGTTGGCAGCGATCTTTATTCGAGAGATTGTTCGGTTGCATGGAGTTCCGGTGTCTATCATATCCGACAGGGGTACTCAGTTCACTTCTCAGTTTTGGAGAGCATTTCGGCGAGAGATGGGTACACGGGTTGAGTTGAGTACAACATTTCACCCCAGACATATGGGCAGTCTGAGCGCACTATTCAGATCTTGGAGGATATGTTGCGAGCTTGTGTGATTGATTTTCGTGGTTTGTGGAATGAGTTCCTACCACTTGCTGAGTTTGCCTACAACAACAGTTATCAGTGGAGTATTCAGATGGCCCCGTATGAGGCATTGTATGGCAGGCGGTGTAGATCCCCCGTGGGATGGTTTGAGCCTGGTGAGGTTAGATTGATAGGGACTGAGTTAGTCCGAGATGCTCTGGATAGAGCAAAGTTGATCCAGGAGAGGCTTCGTACAGCACAGTCTCGTCAGAAGAGTTATGCGGACCGTAGAGTTCGAGAGCTATCTTTCATGGTTGGTGATAGAGTATTGTTGAAGGTTTCACCTATGAAGGGTGTCATGAGGTTTGGGAAGAAAGGAAAGTTGAGTCCCAGGTACATTGGTCCTTTTGAGATACTTAGGAGAGTTGGAGAGGTGGCATATGAGTTGGCATTGCCGCCCAGCTTATCCAGCGTTCATCCAGTATTCCATGTGTCTATGCTCCGGAAGTACATTGGAGATCCGTCTCATGTATTAGATTTCAGCACCATTCAGCTTGATGGTGATCTATCCTATGATGTGGAGCCTATTGCCATTTTGGGACGGCGGGTGAGAAAATTGAGGTCTAAGGAGATTGCATCAGTTAAGGTTCAGTGGAGAGGTCGACCCGTGGAGGAGGCCACTTGGGAGATCGAGCGGGAGATGCGGAGCAGATATCCTCACTTGTTTGAGACTTCAGGTATGTTTCTTGACCCGCTCGAGGACGAGCGTTTGCTTAAGAGGGGAGAATGTGACGACCCGGCCCGTCGTCACGGGAATTACCACCCCGTTATGTTGTAAAAACATGTTTTACGATTTTATATCAGTGTTAGAGTCTATCGGGTGAGTTAGGAGTGATTTGGATTGAAAATGAGGCATATAGCCTTTTTGAAGGAGACTTGAATAAGGAAAGTCAACCCGGAGTCGACTATTTGGTAGAGGGCTCGAAATCGGATTTTGATGATTCGGTTAGTTCCGGGAGGTGATTTGTGATTTAGGGGAGCGATCAGAATTGAATTTGGAGGCCCAGTGTAGAAATAGGCTTGAATTGGCTAAGGTTGAATTTTGGCGAAATCCGAGCGGTATGTGAGATTTTGATCCGGGAGTCGGAATGGAATTCTGGCAGTTGCAGTAGCTTCGTTAGGTGATTTTGGATGTGCCTGCAAAATTTCAGGTCATTCGGGCGTCGTTTGGTCGGGTTTTTGATTGAATGTGTAATTCGGAAAGTTTTAAGGAATTTAGGCTTGGATTCGATGTGAATTATGGATTTTGATGTTGTTGGACGCGTTTTGAGGATTGGAACAAGTTCGAATAAGGTATTAAGATGTGTTGGTGTGTTTGGATGAGGTCCCGGGGGCCTCGGGGTATTTTCGGATGGTTAAACGGGAGAAAAATGTGGAAAAATTGCAGACTTGTGTTCTGGTTCTGTGGTTTTCGCTCCTGCGGAAATGGGGGCACAGGAGCGAGTCCGCAGGAGCGGACAAGAAGGCGCAGAAGCGGGATAGACCGCTGAAGCGGAGCCTGGCCCGCAGGGGCGGCTTCGCTGAAGCGAGTGGGCGATCGCAGAAGCGGTCCTGAGGCGTGATGGGGAGGTCCGCAGAAGCGGGTGGTTGATCGCGGAGGCGAGTCCGCAGGAGCGGACTCTTGATCGCAGAGGCGGAGAGGACCGCGGGAGCGGATGAAAATCCGCAGAAGCGGACTCGTAGGAGCGGTCCTTGGATCGCTGGTGCGGAAATGGCCAAAGGGCCTGGGTTCGCAGAAGCGACCAAAAGGTCGCAGAAGCGGTTCCGCAGGGGCGGAATTTTATCCGCAGAAGCGAAAATCGCTGTGAGTTAAGTGTATCAGAAGTTAGAAAAATTTCAGAACATTTCACACATTTGGGTCTCGGCTTTAGAGGCGATTTGGGCGATTTTGAAGAGAAATTCAAGGGAAATCATTAGGTAATCAACTATGGACTTAAACTATGATTAGTATTGGTAATATTATGCAATTATATCATGAAAATGGAGGAATTTGGGGTAATTTATGGAGGATTTAGCCCTAGGCTTGAACTTTAGAAAATCAAGGTCTTGAATGGCCAAATGGAGTCCGAATTTGGTAAAATTGATATGCTTAGACTCGTATCGAGATGAGGGTTCCGAATATGTGACTTTTGTAATTTTTCGACAAGCGTATCGAAAGTCGGGTTTTGACAACCTTGGGAATTTTGATGTAAATTGAGTTATATTGATTGGGTGTCGTCCCATTGGCCTAATTTGTTGTGTTTCTACTGTATTTGATCAGATTCTATGCGTGCGGAGCTTGATTCTCGTGGCAAGGGCATTACGGAGTAGCCGTCGTGCCGTATTGAGGTGAGTAATAGATGTGGGTGATGACCAGCGGGTTCGAAACCCCGGTATACCACTTTGTGACGCTGTATAGCGGCGAGACACGCACACTCTTGAGAGTGCGGGGTCGATCATGAGCTGGAGACTATAGATTAGTCCGACCTGTTGATACTGTATTATTGGCTATTCTCGAGCCGTCGAACCTCCTTCTCGGATGGTTGCATATATATATATTGTGATAATGGCCACTCTTGAGCCGTTGAACCTCCTTCTTGTTGTCTTATCATATAGACATGCTAGTTTACTACTAGTCCGCAGCTATTTCTGTTATTATGCTAATTCCAATCTCTGGAACTTGATATTACTGTTTTCCAACTGAAAAATGATAAAAGAGTTTTCAAAAACTACTTTTGAGCCTGCGAGGCTGTATCTGCATATTAGCTGACTAGTAGCGGATCGGGCTGCGCGCCGCAGCGAGATATATGTTGGATCGGACTGCACGTCACAGGAATATCTCTATGAGATGTGCTTGGGCTGTAGGAGCCCCTCCGAGTCTGAACCCCCACAGTGAGCACGGGTACCCAAAATTGGAGTCGGGCTACGCGCCGTAGCGGTCATATCATGTATTGCATTGCATTTAGCTACATCTGCTAGTTGTTATGCTATTTATTGGTATTTGTTGGTACAGGTATAGTGAAGATTGATTCTATGACAGGGTAGCTGATTATAGCTTTACATAGTGCTTTATTGCGGATTTCTTATCTGCGCTGTCTTACCCTTGTTTATTACCACTGAGTCTGGCAGTACTCATTTTACTCCCTGCACCTTGTGTGCAGATCTAGGTACCTCTCAGCAGTGATCCAGTAGTTGTGCGAGGCGACATCCGTGGGATATACGAGGTAGCTGCAGAGTCCGCAGGACCCGATATTCCTTCCTATTGTCTTTTGATTTTGTATTGACATTTCTTTCCGCACTTGGTATTTTTGTAAACCTTTATACACTTACGTTCAGTAGAGGCTCATGACTCTTGACCCTTGGTCTATGGGAGTTAATGTATTGTGGGACTTGGTTCCCTATTTTCGTTATATGTATCGCTGTTATTTCGTGAATTAATATGCCTAAATGGGCTAAAGTGAGCTTCAAGCTCCGTGGTTGATATTGATTGGTCAGGCTGGCTTAGTAATGTGCTGGGCGCCATCACGACCGAATTTGGGGTCGTGACAATAACCTTTGGGGCTTTATTTAGGGTCATTTCCTACTGATTTTAGAGAGAGGTGAGAGTATTGTAGAGAGAGAGAGGGAGGAATCCAACATCTAAATCATCCAAATCTTGCATCAACCTTCAAGAATCGAAGAACCCAATCGTAAGTTCTTCATCTAAGAGGTAAGATTCTATGCCCTAGGTTTTAATTTCGAGTTTAGAGTATAAGATGGGTTATTGAAGTATGATTCTTGGGTATTTTAGTGTTGAGTATACATGCATGTAAAATTAAGTTGTGAGAAGACTTTTTAACATAAATAAGTAAAGATTGGGTTAGGAGAAGAAAGAAGTCTTGAAAAGGGGATTCGAAATCAAGATGCTCAACTAGTGTTTGATAAAATGTTCAAATGAGCTAGTTTCATGAATATCTTTCTAATATGTGTTTAATTTTGTTATGTCTCATAGTATATTGTAATTGATAGGGTTTTTGGAGTGTTGTAGTAACTTAAGGAAAGCTCAATCGATGTATGTATGACTAACTTTGATCTTTGTAAAATCGCCTTGTTCGGTGTACAAATTGTTTGGTATGTGATAGCTATGTGGATTGTTGTGAAATTCTTGTGATTGGGTTGTTGAGTGTCTGATTGGTTTTGATTATGTGTTATGTGGTATTAATTGAGAAATGAAGGATAAAAAGTGATGAAATTGGGAACAATGGTGGTAATGACATATTTGGCTTCTTGTAGGAAATTAATGAAATGACTTTGAATTGCTTTTGAACTGTTGAACATAATGGGATTGGTATTGTTGGCTATGAAAGCACTTGTAACATTTTTGTGGTAGTGGCTTGAAAAGTATGTGGAAACGTGAACGAATTTGTAAGTTACTTATTGCCCTTGTTTGTGATCTTTGTGAAGTATTTTTGGTTGTTGTTGTGATAGTTGTGATTTGAAATGTATGGCAGGATCGGGTTGCACACCGCAACACGAAGTAATAAGGTGTGGGTTGGGGTGATAAAGGTGGCCGAGGTAATAAGGGTGGAAAGTGATCGAAACTGCCGTTGAACTTGATATGAATACAATTGTGAAATTATTAATGTGAAATTGTGAAAGGAGACAGCAGGAGAGTTTGTAACATGTGGGGCACTAATTGTCCCTTTGTTTGACTTAATTGTGCTTTTTGTGTGTGTTTGTTTGTTGCTTTCGTTGTTGTTTTCTACTTGTATATGGGTTGAGGACTACTTGACACAACGTTAAGTGTTGAAAATTTGTTTGGATTGTCTTGTTATTCCTTTACGTATTTGTTGGTTGTTTCTATTACCGTGACTTACTTGTCTATGGTTTGAGTTTACTTGGGACAAAGTTTGTTCATACCTACCAGTACAATTCAAATGTACTGACGTCCCTTTTGCCGGGGGCGCTACATTCGTGTTATGATTGTAGCTGGATCTATAGCAGGTACTCCAGTCCACCAACCGTAGCTCTTCATCACTTCCCGTTAGCTGATTCGGCGAGCCCCTTTCCATTCGGGGCCCTATGTGGCTCATGCCACTTTCTGTTTTGGGATCTTATTTTGATGTGTATAAGGTATAACCGGAGCCTTTTTGCTGATATTTTTATATTATTCTTCAATTATATTTAGAGGCTCCGTAGACAAGTCGTGGGTAGTGTCGGGCATGGTAATTTAAAAGATAAATAATGATGTGTGGCAATATTGTATAAAAATTTGGAATACCTTTATTATGGTGAATGAAGTTTCTAATGGAAATTGTTATTGTTATGTTTATAAAAATTTAGTTAATGGAGTTCATATCCTATAAATGGCTTGGTTATTAGGTAATGAGAATGAGGGTTAACACGTGGGATAGGAAAGGCACCAAGGTCCGCTTGACTGGGGATACCCAGTCGAGTGCCGGTCATGTCCCTCGAATTTGGGGCATGACAAACTTAGTATCAGAGCCTAAGGTTTTAAAGTGTCCTAGGATGTCTCGGAGCCATATTTAGTAGAGTCCTTCTTATCGGTGTGTTATCGACCACATCTATAAGTTGGAGGCTATTTGGACATTTAAGAATGTCACCCTTCTTTGATATTCCAAATCGTGCGGTATGGCTCAAGATAGGGAGCTAATTTCCTCTGTAAGTATTACTCTCAAGATTGATAATTTTGATACCATAATCTGTGAATTTGAAGCATGTACGGAGGGATTTATCCCACCATTGAGTCCAAGTGGATTACCCAAGGACTTGTTAGGAGAATGTGTTGAGCCATGGAGTGATTGGTAGAACTTGTTGTTAAGGAGAGTACCCTTGTTCCAACTAATGTCATTGCACCACCAGATCATGTTGTATATCATCAATATGTACGGTTAAAACCCTACCTTTTAGAAATCGAGCTTAAATGGTGCTCGCATAAATATTGTAAGTTCAAAATATAATTGATGCAGTATACGTTTAATTATATTAAGCGAATTATTGTTGTGAAAATATATGTGGGAGGTACTTCTTCATGTGTTTAATATGTTATTCTTGGTAAATGAGGATATGTGAAGAATGTGAGCTATGTGCTAAAATTCCTAGACTTCAAGTTAAGTTTAAATTGAGATTATGATGCCAAATTGTGTGAGAAAACTTGTTATGGTTGATTCTTCCAAAATGTTCTTACGTGTACCAAAGGTATTTGATTGATTGCGTCTAGTTGTTGGTAATGTATAAAGATGTTTGTAAATGAAGTAAGTGACTGTGTAAATGTGGTAAGACTAAATGTTGGATTCTAGCTGTGATTGATACTTTACATGAATTGGTGTTGTGACCCGATGTTTTGTGAAATATGCTTTTCAATATGATCAATGTGCTATTATTGACAACTTAAAATGGGTGCAAGGGGTTTGAATCATGTATTGAAATGTGAAGGCCTTAAATTGAAATTGAAGCAGCATATATTAAATAAAATTGTGTGAAGTCCTCTATGCATAGAGATGTTGAAATAAGTCAAATATTTTTTAGAAATAGAGTATAGACAATGTGTCAAGAACTCAAAATGAAATTGTACCTGGTGATACTTGTGACATGAAGGAATATGAAAAAGATTATGATGTTGATGTGAAATATGCGGAAATGATGTGAAATGCGGGGAAGAAGAGACTGTGTTATGAAATGTGTCCTAGTGCCAAGTCTGATGTAATAATTATGGCCCTAAGAGCCGATTGACTAATATACGTAAAAATGACATGATTCTTTTATTCGATAATGTGGCGATCATTTAAAGTGTTTGATCCGTACTTGTAATTTCCTTATTATTGTATGAAGCGCATAGGTGTATAATTTGATATGTGAATCCTATGCAAGGGCTATGAAATGCAGCCTAGAGGTATGAAAATTATGTGAAAACTATGTGATACATTTTATTTGGTAATGTGGTGATTGATTAAACTTTTTGTTAAACCCTTATGATTTCCTTGTCCTTGCATAGATATGTTCTTAAAAAGAATCTAAGTTACAAAACAGTTCGTGCACATGCATGCTCTTTGAATGAGACGTATTATCTACAAAGTCTCCCTATCATAGTTCTATTGTTTACGACCTCCTATGGAATTGAGCTCTATAATTATGTTCCAGAATTGAGTTATAGCACTATTGATACTTCCCACTTGCTTTTCCTAAATTCTCAACAAAGGACTATTCCCGATGAATTTCTTACAGAAAATTTTTATTTAAATGGACAACATCTGCTCACTTATGCCTATACATGCACCATCATAATGTTTGTACATATTTTGAAAATTTCCATGCAAAGTATCCAAGATTTGTGATCTTTCTCGAGTCACTCTTTTACTTAGTTGAGTGTGGCTTATATGGCTTGATCAACCAATCTACTCTCTTACAAGTATCATCATGAAACCTTTTCACTGTCTAGTAACTTATATGCACATCTCAGTGCTTATCGTATGAGTGCATATCAATCGAAATGGTCACCGTGTGTATAAAGTCTCTCTGGAAAATTGAGATCCTCACATCCCCCTTATAGATCTCTTATGTCGCCATGGTTTTCGTGCCCACTTGGGACATCTCGCAGTAAGTAGCTCACTCTGTCCTAGTATTGTGGTTGCTCGTGGCATGGTCATGTATTGCAGTGGGAAGTTAATATAGTAGAAGTGTGTCCAGCTTATAGCCAATGATTATTTTCTCATTATGTCTCCACAATATGTTAATTGTATTCCTTATTTAGTGAATTCATTGTGCTAGTTCCCTACATTTGTACGACAACCATAAGAGAACATGTCCTTCTATGTATCACTATGACACTTCCTTTTTCAAAGTCAAAACCTATGGAGATCTTATCCTAAACATGTGCAAATCTTCAGTGATTATTGTGCACTGTCTCATTGAGTTGGGTTTTCTTTACACCCTCAACTTCTAGAATCATGGACTATGTCGTTGTCATGTGCGGAGAGTTTTACTAACCTTGGTATGTTACCTTCTTGGCTGGATATGAGTGTTATTTTCCTTCTCCCCGGAGCGTCGTGTTAACTATTAGAACCATCTAACCAATTCATGATTTTGTCCCAATATCAAGATTTCCTAGATATTGAGTTTCAATCGTGAAAGGTTGAGATTAGATGACTTTAGAATTTTGTACATATCATGAACATGTTGATTTGAATGACAAGTGGTCGTAATTTTTAGTTCCCTCATATATGATCAATTACCAAGAAGTGTTAAGTTGTCTAGAATATGGTAATCTCATAAGTGTTCAATTCTTTTCATCCTTATGGGCTTGTGGCATAGATTATGTGCATCAAGTAATGTTAAGAGTGTAATTCAACTTCGTGTATTTTGAATCCCATATCACATTCAAGGTGCCAGAGTATTCTTATTTGGGGTCGACAGATTTTTCCTACACTCTAGAAAATGAGTGGTTCATGTACTTGAGTATTCCTCCTTAATGATTCATATTTCCCATGTACTACATACTCATATGCCTCATTTGTATATTAATTGAGGTAGTCACAGTGAGTAACCGTGTTAGTATTATTAGTAGTAACATTTTATGCCTCTTAGTATACGACCTTATAAAGTACTTTACTCAGTGCATTAATGGATTCCTGAAGAACTCCAGCCTGATCTTGAACTCTGTTGTTCCTCGTTGTATTAGATCCATTGGGTATTGTAAGTTCGGACAAGTCAAAGATAAAGCTTCATAGTGTGATCACATATATATTGGATAGATAAAGTTATGGTCAGTTTATGGTATCACATCTTAGGGTAACTATTAAGGGTCATCAAGGGTTTAGTATGAGTGTTCCGCTGAAAATATTATGTGAGTTGATAATACAGGTAACATGACTGTATTACACATTAGGTTGCAATAGGTGTATGATATTCCCCGTAACTTCCTTGTGTACTTTGTATTTCCATATGCTTATGTCTAAAAAGATAGTGATGAAAAAAATATGGGTATGAATTGACTTGATTGAACTATATGATCATGGTAATATCCTATATGATGCACTACTAGCTAGAATCATGATGGCTTGACTTCATATGGACTGTTGATTGAAATGAAATTATATTCTTATTGATGAACACCTTTGCAATTACATTAATGGCTGGTAAGGACTATTATGAACATATGATTGTTGGTTTACTATGAAATGACATTCTTGATGGTATGGTGCTATGTGAGGGAGTTGTGGGTTGATATTATTACCATGAATTGCAATGTCTGGTGAAATGTAAATTGTACAGTGGAAATTGTTAAAAGGTAAAGTCAATAGATAGTTATCTCATGCAAGATGTTTATCTGTCATCCTTGTTATGTATGTTTGGGAGTTGATATAATTTTTGAGAAGGTATCATGACAATGCTTGTAAGTGGATAATGTCATTTGGAAATAAATGTGTCGTGGAAGGAAGTATTTTTGTTTGATTGAATACCAGTGTAACGACCCGACCTGTCATTTTAGAAAATTTCACCCCAATCCCCAATTTAACTGTTCCCCTAAGTTCATTTCTGCTATTGTGGTTTGCCAGGAGAGTCAGTTCTGAAATTTGGAGCATTTTGGGACACTTAGTCCCTAAATGAGAGCTTTAAAAGCTAGAAAACGGTCTGTAGCCGGAACAGTGTTAAGACGATCTCGGAACGGAAATCCGATGGTTCCATTAGCTCTGTTGGGTGATTTCGGGGTTAGGAGCACGTTCGGAATGTATTTTGGAGGTCCGTAGCTCAATTAGGCTTGAAATGCCAAAGGTTGAAATTTTGGTGAATCCGAACGATAGGTGAGATTTTGATCCGGGGGTCGGAATGGAATTCCGACAATTTCTGTAGCTTCGTTATGTGATTTTGGATATGTCCGCAAATTTTCGGGTCATTCGAACGTCGTTTGGTTGGGTTTTAGATCGAATGTGCAATTCGGAAAGTTTTAAGAAATTTAGGCTTGAATTCGATGTGAATTATTGATTTTTGATGTTATTTTGGCGATTTGATCGCGCGAGCAAGTTCGTATGATGTTTTTAAGTCGGTGTGCATATTTGGTTTGGAGCCCCGAGGGCTCGGGTGAACTTTGGATAGGCCACGAGATCAATTTCTCATGTTAGAAGTTGATGTCTGCAACTGGTCTGCAGAGTTCGCAAATGCGAACTCCCCACTATTCTGCAGAGTTCGCAAATGCGAACAATAGTTCGCAAATGCGAACTCCCCCCTAATGCGAACTCCCCTATTCTGCAGAGTTCGCAAATGCGAACAATAGTTCGCAAATGCGAACTCCCCCCTATTGTGCTTGTGTTCGCAAATGCGAACAATAGTTCGCAAATGCGAACTCGACACTACTGTGCCTGTGTTCGCAAATGCGAACAATAGTTCGCAAATGCAAACTCGACAATATTCTGCCTGTGTTCGCAAATGCGAACAATAGTTCGCAAATGCGAACCTCCCAATATTTAGCCTGTGTTCGCAATTGCGAACAATAGTTTGCAAATGCGAACTTCCGAGTTTTGCCTTGGCTTCAAACTCCAGAAATTGGTCGGGGTTCGCAATTGCGAACCCATGTTCGCAAATGCGAACACAGAGACCTGTAAATCACGATTTCTAGCTTCAATCTTCACATTTCACAACCCAAAAACACCCATTTGCGATTCTTCACGGATTCCTTCTTCTTCAAAACGATTGTAAGTCACTTTTTACTTAATTCTTTCAATTCTTAACATCATTATACATCTTTTTCAATAGAAATCAAAGGTTTTCATGGTAGAATTTCTTGTTTTTTGGTAGAATATAGGGTTTTTCATAAATTGGGAAATTGGACCTCGAATTGAGGTCCGATTTTGAAACAAATCATATACTTGAACTCGTGGGGGAATAGATAACCGGATTTTGGTCCAAACCCCGAGTTCCGATCATGTGGGCCCGGGGTCGAAATTCACTATTCCGGGCAGAATCTTGTAAAAGTTGTAATTGGCTTTAGGAATTTGTTTGTTGAGTAGTATTGATGATATTAATTCAATTGTGTATAGATACGATTGGATTGGAGCCAAATTTGAAAGGAAAAGGGCATTGCCACGGATTGAATTGTTCGTAAATATTGAGGTAAGTGGCTTGTCTAACCTCGTGTGGGGGACTTTCACCCCTAGGATATTACTTGTGATACTTTAAATGCCTTGTACGCGAGGTGACGGGCGTGTACATGCGCTGGTTGTTGAACACATACTTTACTTAAAATGTTCAATGAGTGATATTCCTGTTCTTAGTTGTTAAATTCGATATTCCTACCGGGTGGTAGTTAGAAAAGCATGATTAGATAGAATCTAGCTGTCTAGTTGCTTAATTGACTTACTTGAGTTTTTTTTGGATAATCGCTGGTGTTGTTCATCGGCGAAGTTATCGTTAAGCATATTATACTTCTCTCTGTGTATTCCTTTACTTTGCTGTGGTTATGGACTACGGGTTCGATTCCGAGATCACGAGATTATTGAAATATGGACTACGGGTTCGATTCCGAGATCTTAAGATTATTGAAATGTGGACTACGGGTTCGATTCACGAGATCATGAGATTATTGAAATATGGACTACGGGTTCGATTCCGAGATCACGAGATTATTGAAATGTGGACTACGGGTTCGATTCCGAGATCCCTGAGATTATTGAAATGAGGACTACGGGTTCGATTCTCGAGATCCCTGACTTATTGGTAGGGACTGCGGGTTCGATTCCGGAGATCCGAGTTATTGATATATTATTGAGACATGGGTTGCGGGTTCGATTCCGGAGACCCGGAGGTACTGAGAATGGGACCGTGGGTTCAATTCCCACGGATCCTGGATTTGTTTATTTGAGTTGGTTATTTGTTGTTAGCTTAATTGTAGACAGTTGCAGTAATCATCATAATGTTGTTATTTCGGAAATTATTATCATTTAAATTGTTTATTTTGTTATCATCATTATATTATTGTTTTCTCGGTAGGGCCCTGACCTACCTCGTCACTACTCCATCGAGGTTAGGCTTGGCACTTACTGAGTACCGCCGTGGTGTACTCATGCTACTCTTCTGCACACTTTTGTTGTGCAGATCCAGGTACATCAGATCAGGCTCGGTACTAGGTGATTCTGCAGCTTTCTGGGAGACTTCGAGGTATGATCTGCTACGTCCGCGGATCCGGAGGCTTCCCTTCTATTCTAGTATTACTAGTCGACATTTTTCTTCATTTCGTTGTTAGATACTCTTTACACATAGAGCCACAGTTGTATTTCCCTTTTAGTCTGTGTTACCGTGGGGTTCCGGATCTTGGTAATGTTTTATTCATTGTGTGACGGATGTATGTGCCAAGCGGCACGGATTACATATCTTTTTATGCTATTTTTCCGTTGTTTCTTATTTAGGTGTTTATAACTTGTATATTCCGCAACGTGTTAGGCTTACCTAGTCGTGGGGATTGGGTGCCATCACGACATGTTCACAATTGGTGAACTAGGGTCGTGACAAGTTGGTATCAGAGCTCTAGGTTCATAGGAGTCACGAGACATAGACCAGTTACTTAGAGTCTCGCTGATCGATACGGAGACGTCTGTATTTATCTACGAGGGGCTATGTAGCTGTTTAGGAAACTCTTCATTTCTTTTGGATTCCTTGTCGTGCGATATTCTTGGCATCAAAAATCTAAACTACTGCTTTCTATTCTCTCACAAATAGTGAGGACACGAGCTACTCGCGATGATCAGGTACTCGCGCCCCCTGTTGTCGCCGTCAGAGGCCGGGGCCGAGGTAGAGGACGAGGACGCGCCCGAGGTGCAACCACAGCACCCGCGCGCGCTACCGCTGAGGTGCCATAGGTAGATCAGGTTGGAGCGCAGGCACCTGGTATACCGACTACAGCTGCTACTACTCCAGCACTACAGGAGACCCTGGCCCAGTTCATGAGTATGTATACCACTTTAGCTCAGGCAGGACTGCTTCCTCTCGTCGCAGCTACATCTCAGGCCGGGGGAGGGGCCCGGACTCCCGCAGCCGTTACACCGGAGTAGCGTGTGCCAGTGGGACAGGTTCCAGATGTTTTGGTTATGCCTCCTGCCGCCCCAGCACAACCAGGAGGTGGACCAGCTGCCTCTGAGGACGAGCAGCATAGATTGGAGAGGTTCAAGAAATATGACCCTCCAGTGTTTAGTGGTTTGGCTTCAGATGATGCATTGGGTTTTCTAGAGGAGTGTCGTCGTATTCTTCGTACTATGGGGATTGTGGAGACCAGCGGGGTTTCCTTCACTGCTTTTCAGTTTCGTGGGGCCGCTTATGATTGATGGCGCACGTATGAGTTGGATAGTCCGGAGGAGTATGCTTCATTAACCTGGATGCAGTTTTCAGATCTGTTTTTGAGGGAGTTTGTTCCCCAGAGCCTTAGGGATTCTTGGCGCTCGGAGTTTGAGCGGTTGCGACAGGGCTCCATGTCAGTATCGGAGTATGCTATCAGTTTCACCCGTCTAGCCAGGCATGCACCGGCTTTGGTAGCCACGGTTCGGGAGAGAGTGCGGAGATTTATTGAGGGCCTTGTTCCGCCTATCCGATCCAGCATGGCCAGAGAGTTGGAGACAGATATATCTTATCAGCAGGCAGTTAGCATTGCCAAGAGGATCGAGAGTATGCTCCCCAGAGAGCAGAGAGAGAGAGAGGCCAAGAGGTCCCATGAGTCGGGCCATTTCTCTGGTGCCCGCACTTCATCAGCCGGTCGTTTTGGCAGGGGTTATTCCGGCCGACCAGTTCATTCAGCATTGCCCGCAGCCGGTAGTACTCCAGGTCTTCCAGCACCTTAGGAGCCTTATTATGCTCCCCCAGTTTCCAGTGCACCTCCTGCGCGGGGTCCTTCCGGTGGTTAGACTAGTGGGGGTGAGGCCGGTCAGTCACAGCCACCGCGTCCTCCCAGAGCTTGTTTTGAGTTCGGGGATACTCGCCACCTGGTTAGGGAGTCCCCCAGGCGCAGGAAAGGAGCCCTCGTCGGTCGTCACGACATCCGCGTGGTTCTCGGGGCCGGCAGGCTATCATTCCAGCCCCGGCCGCCACTCACGCTGCCCGGCCATCCGGGGGCGGGGGTCGGGGTTCCGGAGGCCGCCCTCGAGAAGGGGGACGGGCCGGATTCTATGCTATTCACGATCGCGGCTGCAGGCTGTTGCATCTGACTCTGTTATCACGTGTATTATTATGGTTAGTCACGGGGAGGCATCGGTTCTATTCGACACTTGGTTCCACTTTTTCATATGTGTCTTCTTACTTTGCTTCTCATATGGGTGTGCCTCGGGATTCTTTGAGTGCCTCCATTTATGTTTCCACTCCGGTGGGTGATTCTTTGGCTGTGGACCACGTATATCGGTCGTGTTTGGTTACCATTTGTGATTTTGAGACCGGAGCGGATCTATTGTTGCTCGGGATGGTCGATTTTGATATTATTCTGGGCATGGAGTGGTTGTCGCCCCATTATGCTATTCTTGATTGTCACGCCAAGACCGTGACGCCGGCTATGCCAGGGCATTCCACGTATTGAGTGGAGTGGTACTCTAGATCATACCCCTAGCCGTGTTATTTCTTTTCTCGAGCTCGGCGTATGGTTGAGAAGGGGTGTGCTTGCTTATCTAGCCTATGTACGGGACGTCGGTGTTGACACTCCTCTATTGATTCGTTCATGTGGTACGTGACTTTCTTGATGTATTTCCGGTGATCTTCCGGGCATGCCGCCCGAGAGAGATATTGACTTTGCTATTGATTTGTTGCGGGCACTCGGCCCATTTCTATTCCACCGTACCGTATGGCTCCTCCCTGAGTTAAAGGAGTTGAAGGATCGATTACAGGAGTTATTGGGCAAGGGTTTTATTCGACCCAGTGTTTCGCCTTGGGGTGCTCCTGTATTGTTTGTGAAGAAAAAAAAGACGGTTCTATGCGTATGTGTATTGACTATCGTCAGCTGAATAAGGTTACAGTGAAGAACCGGTATCCTTTGCCCGTATTGATGATTTATTTGACCAGTTACAGGGCGCACAGGTGTTTTCTAAGATTGATTTGTGCTCTGGGTATCACCAGCTGAAGATTCGGGAGCCAGATATCCCGAAGACTGCCTTCAGGACCCGGTATGGTCACTATGAGTTCCTCGTGATGTCTTTTGGGCTGACTAATGCCCCAACGGCCTTTATGCATTTGATGCACAGTGTGTTCAGGCCTTATCTGGACTCGTTCGTGATTGTCTTCATTGATGATATTCTAGTATATTCTCGGAGCCGGGAAGAGCACGAGCGGCATTTGAGGATAGTGCTTCAGATTCTGAGGGAGAAGCAGCTTTATGCCAAGTTCTCTAAATGTGAATTCTGGTTGAGTTCGGTAGCATTTTTGGGCCACGTGGTGTCGAGTGATGGTATTCGAGTAGATCCGAGGAAGGTGGAGGCCGTGCAGAGTTGGCCCAGACCCTCCTCCGCTACTGAGATTCGCGGTTTCCTTGGTTTGGCGGGCTATTACCGTCGTTTCGTAGAGGGGTTCTCTTCGATTGCAGTACCTATGACTAGATTGACCCAAAAGGGTGCCCCTTTTCAGTGGACAGACGAGTGTGAGGCGAGCTTTCAGAAGCTCAAGACAACTTTGACTTCGGCCCCTATATTGATGTTGCCTACGGGTTCAGGGTCCTATACTGTATATTGTGATGCCTCACGAGTTGGACTCGGTGCGGTATTGATGCAGGACGGTAGGGTGATTGCCTACGCGTCGAGACAGCTGAAGGTGCATGAGAAGAATTACCCTGTTCATGATTTGGAGCTAGCCGCCATTGTTCACGCCTTGAAAATTTGGCGTCATTATTTATATGGGGTTCCTTCTGAGATCTACACTGATCACTGGAGCTTGCAGCACTTGCTTAAGCAGAAGGACCTGAATATGCGTCAGAGGAGATGGTTGGAACTACTGAAGGACTATGATATTACTATTCTCTATCATCGGGGCAAGGCTAATGTGGTTGCCGATGCCTTGAGTCGTCGGGCAGAGAGTTTGGGGAGTTTGGCATATCTACCAGCTTCGGAGAGGCCTATGGCGATGGATGTTCAGGCTTTAGCCAGACAGTTTGTTAGACTGGATCTTTCAGAGCCCAGTCGGGTTCCGGCTTGTGTGATTTCTCGGTCTTCTCTATTTGACCGCATCAGGGAGCATCAGTTCAACGACCCTCATTTGCTTGTCCTCCAGGATAGAGTTCGGCGTGGTGATGCTCGAGATGTTACCATCGGAGATGATGGAGTTATGAGGATACATGGGCGTATCTGTGTGCCCAATGTAGATGATCTTCGAGAGCTGATTCTAGCAGAGGCCCGTAGTTCGCGGTATTCCATCCATCCGGGTGCCGCGAAGATGTATCAGGACTTGAGGCAGCATTACTGGTGGAGGCGGATGAAAAGGGATATAGTTGATTATGTTTCTAGATGCCTCGACTGCCAGCAGGTGAAGTATGAGCATCGGCGTCCGGGTGGATTGATGCAACAGATTGAGATTCCCGAGTGGAAATGGGAGCGCGTTACCATGGACTTTGTATAACTGGACTTCCACGGATGGTTAGGAAGTTTGATTCCATTTGGGTAATTG